>JARHVA010003833.1:600000-975000 GCA_037957365.1 Torreya grandis
AGTCTTGTAATATTTTTTTTAGAAACAAATTGTGTTAAAAACTCTTCTTTAGTTGATGAATTATAAATATGATTTCACACTTTGGTAGTATTGGTAATTTTTTAGGATTTTAAAGCTATTCCTATTAAGTTTTATGGTTAGAAATATTTTTAGTCAATTTTATTACAATACGTGCTAATTTTGGTCAAGAAAAGATCTCTTTTTTGAAAATTCTTACCTAGTAACCAGCTAGGTGAAATCATAAATTATGGCTTCAACTTCTTTTTTAGAAATTCTACCCTCATTTGATCTACCAAGCCTTTCATATTAATGAAAATATTCTTGATCTCTAGCTATTACTGTGGCAATTTTGTCAAAATGGTTGAGTCCATGCACCCTTTATAAAAAATGATACACATTCTAAGGATTAGAAACTATCCATGTAGATTAGTGATTAACCTTCATTTTATCATTTTGGAATTCTTTTTATACTATAGAATAACCAACCTGGTAGGTAGTTCATAGCAGTTATAGATTGTGATGAAATTACTTGGATGATTTGTAACAATAGAATTATATATCATAGAATTAAGAATAAAATAATAAGATCCACAATAACAATTGGTGAAAGAGAAGAATACTTGAATATTATGATTGAGCCACTTCGAGGGGGTAAACTCCAAAATAATGCAATAAGAATAGAATTTCCGATATGATGATAAAATGCTAACCACTACCTCTTATATATACTCTAATTATCCATGGTTATTTCATAGACAAACCATACTAATGACATTGAGAAATACAATAAGATAATATGAAGGTGTGTAAGCCACAAGTCAGTCACATTTATCCCTAGACACACAATAGGTTAAGGGCATATCATGCCCTTCTCCTTTAGAATAATATTGTCTTCAATGTTGAATCAAACTAGGATGTTTTTATAGGAATGATTAATCCTCCCATGTTACATCTTCAAAACATAGGTTCTTCTATTTGATCTAATACTCCTTAATCTCTCTAGTTTGTAGTTGTGTAGTACACATATGAAAGACCTTTTTAGGCTCTATAATGACTTAGCCTTATTCATCCAATGTTGGTAACTCAGTTTGAGTGAAAACTCTATGTCTAATTATATTCTTTAGAAAATATACATGGAAAACTAGATGTATGTGAGTGGATGGGGGAAATTTTAGTTTGTAAGCCACACTACCAATTTTTTTCAAGATCTGATAAGGGCCATAATACTTAGGTGATAATTTTTTTATCATTTTTTTGTTATTTCAGAGACATCTACTTACATGGATGCAAATACATAAATACCTAAACACCTATGTCAAAATTCCTCTCACTACGATGTTGTTCTACTTGTTATTTCATTATATTTTGTGTCATTACTAAATTCTCTCATAAACTCACTAGTACCTCTTGTTGATGGTGAAAATGTTATTTAATAGATCAAACCTTGGGATGCACCATGAAGGAGGAAGTGGTGGATGGTTTTGATACCCATACAATGCCACAAAGGGAGACATTTTGGAAGAAGTGTGAAAATAATTTTTATACCACCATTTCGGCAAGTGGCAGCTAATGAACTCATTTTCTTGTTTATCAAAAACAAAGATATCCTTCTAGACATTTTTTGACTACCTCTATTTGTCCATCTGATTGAAGATGATATGATGATCTATAAGTCAAATGAGTGTCCAAACATGTAAATAATGTAGATTAAAAATTACTAATAAATGTGGGATATTGGTCACTTATAATGATCTTTATAGTACCATATAATTTATGAACTATACTTTAAAAAATAGAAGATATTGTACTAGCAATAAATGGTAGTGATAAGGAATGAAAATGAGCATACATGGTGATTTGATCCATAACTATTTTGATAACATTTTTACCCTTAGACCATGGTAACTCAATAATGAAATTCATGGAAACCTCCTAATGTTGGCTAGGGATGGATAAACTCTACAATAGATCTGAGGTCTTAATGGTTTCACCTTTGTTCTATTGACATATCATACATTCAACCACATATTTATGGACATCCCACTTGAATCCTTCCAAAAAAAATAATGCTTTATTGTATTATATGTTTTGAAAAATCCTGAGTGACCTCCCAGTGGATATGCATGAAGTTCTTGAAGGATTTTATTTTTGTGGAGAGAATGCTTACAAAGGTATAATTTGTCTTTATACCATAATGAATTCCCAATCCATATAATGTTTTTAGCTCCTTTAGAACCTTGCTAAATATTTTGAATCAAATCATCGGTAAAACTATCATTTTCCCATTCAAATCTTGCTCGCTCTAGCCAATCTTCCTGCCACATAGTCATTGCACATAACAATGCCTCAACTGATTCATCCCTCTATGATAGTGCATCTGACACCACATTCTCTTTTTCTTTCTTATAAACTATTTAAAATCATAACCTAGCATTTTATTAACCTATTTTTGTTGTTATTCAAGTGATAATCATTATTTCAAAAAATATTTGAGGCTATCATGATCAGTCTTTAATTGAAAGTGATAACCCATCAGAGAAGGTTTTAATTTCTTTATTATATGTAGAATAGCCATCATATCTTTTTCATAGATTGGTTTGAGTTTATTTTTACCTTTAATTGATGACTTTAAAATGCTAGTGGTATACCTTATTACATGAATAGAACTCCCATACCATATCCTGATGTGTCATACTCCACAACACAAGTTTTTGAAAAATATGGAGTAACCAAAACTAGAGTTGTGCACATAGCCATTTTCAACTATTTAAATGCCTTGGTAGCTAAATCAGTCCACTAGAAGGAGTCTTTTTTCAACAAAGAGGTGAGTTAGACTAAAATGCTACCATAAATTTTGACAAATCTATGATAGTAACCATTTAGCCCTAGAAATCCTTGGAGGTTCTTGAAGGTCTTGAGAACCTACCACTCCATCATCACTTGGATTTATTTAAGATCAACTTTGACTCCTTCATGTGAAACATATGACCTAATTAATCCACCTCTTGGACACCAAAAGCACATTTAGAATGTTTGACATAAATTTAATGTTGTTTTAGAACTAAAAGTACCTATTTTATATGCTTTAATTGGTCATCCCAATTTTTATTATAGATAAGGATATCATTAAAAAACTAATACAAACTTTCTCAAAAATGGTCTAAAAATAGTATTCATCAAACTTAAAAACATATATGGTGCATTTGTGAGGCTAAAAGGCATGACCATAAATTCATAATGGCTTTCATGTGAGTTCTAAAAGATATTGTAGGTATGTCCTCATTATGAGTTCGAATTTGATGATACCTAGAATGAAGGTCTAACTTGGTAAAATAAATAACACTATGCAAATCATCTAGAAAATCATTAACTACTGAAATATGATTTTTTTTGCATGATGTACTTATTGAGTTCTTTGTAGTCTATGAACATCCTCCAAGTGGCATCTTTCTTTCACACCATGACCACAGGGGAGGAATATTCAATTTAACTGTGTTGGATGATTCCTACCTTCAACATCTTATGTACCATATTTTCAATTTCACTATTCTGGGCATAGGGATACCTGTAAGGTTTACTATTGGGTGGCATACTTCCCAAAATGATCCTGATGGCATGATCATTTATGTGGCATGTAGCACCCTTTATAAATTAGGATGTGTATAACCTCAATTGGTTGAACTTATATGTGAAATAAGTGTGTCATAAATCCCTCAGCATCTTTTTTGAAAATATTAGTCATTTGATGAGAACTAACCTCTTATGGAGATTTAGCTTGTAATCCATGTAGTTTTAAGGTCATGCTTTCAGAATGAAACCTCATAAATAATTCTTAGAAAATCAACTCAATAGTGCCTAAAGTGGTGAGCCACAACACTCCCAAAATAATGTCAGCTCCTCCCATGAGAATAACAAACATAGGGGAATCTAACAAGTAGTCTTCCAAATCAAGCTTAATACTATGGAATTTTCTAGAACAATTGAAGGTACCATCATCTATAATTATGACCTAAAATTATAGAGTTGGATAAATAAAATAATTCAAATGAGTAGCTAATTAATTGTTGATGAAGTTATGTGTACTCCAAGATTCAATTAACATAGTCACCTTTTGTTTCTTTAGTAAACCCATAACTTTAAGGGTTTGAGAAGTATTGATGCTTGATAATTCATGATAAGAAATAGTAGGTTGAGAATCTTCAAATTCATCCTCAAGTTCTTCCAAACTTGCACCTAAATCCTCATCATCTAATTTATGCTCATTGACACCTTCAATGTAAAATAACTTCTTTTCATCACATCAATGTCCTTTACTCCATTTTCTGTCACAACCAAAACACAAACCTTTTTCACATTTTTTTCAATTAACTAAGGTGTCAATTAGGTAGGTGATAGAAATGATGGTGTTGGGAAGGTGCATTCATGAACATTAGTGAGGGGTATTCATGTGATCAACTCTTTTTAATAAGCTAGATGTGCCTTTAGTATGGATTCAGAAACATTATTAGGATGAAGTGTATGAACCTTTGATTAGATGTTATCTTTGAGGCCACCTAAAAATAGGTCAGTCATATTTTCCTCAATGACGTCTGCCACACGTAAGGAGAGATTCTGAAATTGATGAATGTAATCCTTTATATTCCCATTTTGATGCAACTTGCCTAGTTGGTTGAAGTATTTTTTAAGACATTATTGTGATATTAAAGCTAAAAATACTTAGAAAATGTTGACCATGAACCTGGTACACCCTTATTTTTCTTTTGAGCACACATACAATGATACCAAATGCACTACTCAAGTTCCAAATACAAAGAGGCTATTACTAACTTTTGTGAATAGAGAGTCTAATGTAGATCAAATAAATTTTTAATTTGAGTAATCCATTTGAGTGGATAATTACCATCAAACTTGCATAGGTCCACTTTTGGGAATAATGGCTTCATACCATGGTTAGTATTGTGATTGTTTGGAGGAGGAGAACCAAACTAGAGTAGTGGAGGGTTATTTTACAATTGTTGAGCTAAAAATTTGTCTAATTACCCACTAATTTTTTGTCATTAATCTCACAACCATTCAGGTCCCCTCTTATCCCTATGAGGTCCCCTTTAACTACATCAATAACATCTTTCTACACCATGCCCTGAAACTTTGAATTAAGTTGTTGAACTACCTCCAAAATACTTAGATCAAAAGTTTCTAACTCCATGTCATATTTTTGAGGAATATTTAGGCATTTATTGTCCTTTTTTGTAACCATGAGTGTTAAGACTTGTTATGCATAAACCCTAGGAGTGTTAAGACCCTAAAAATTTTTATCAGTAGATGATACCATTGTGATCACCCAAGATAAATTCAATGACTACCAATGTGCACAAGGGTGAAAGTTATCATCCTAAAAAAGTGCATCGATAGAATATACCTTTACGATCATCTCATAGAGATGAATCTAATGATTACTAATTTTTAAAAGGTAAAGAAAAATTCTAGACTCTTTTTTTACTTGTATTTTTTATTTTTATAAAAAATCTCATAAACAAAATTATGGTGATGAAAAATCCAATTCCTCCCAAATCATAAGTTATGTTTTTTCAACTTTCTAGTGCTCAGGATGTCAGATCCAAAAAAACTACACCATAAAAACTTGCCTAAATCAAAGCTCTAATATCAATTGTAATTAATTACTTATACAATTCATAATAATAGAATTATATATCACAAAATTAAGAATATAATAATTAAATACACAATAAGTAGTGAAAGAGAAGAATACTTGAATATTATCATTGAACCACTTTGAGGGAGCAACCTCCATAATAATGAAATAAGAATAGAATTCAAAATATGTTCATAAAATACTAACCACTACCTCTTGTGTATAATCTACTTAGCCATGGTTATTGTATAGGTCGACCATACTAAGAACATTAAGAAATGAAATAAGATAATATGAAGGTATGCAATCCATAAGTTAGCCACACAATCCCTAGATGTACTATAGATTAAGGGTGTAGCATAGTTTCCTTCTATTATCTATGTGATCTGATTTACCTTTTCATAGATTATTGATATAGTTTGAGGTCTTTCATTAATAAATATTATTTCATATTTCCTTGATTCCCATTCTCTAATTAATTAGGTAGATTTTTGATATATCTTAAAAAATGTCACCCACTTTTTTTATTTCTTTTACGATCCTCATTCATAGGCATATGCTATGTAGATATAGTAAGTTATAGAATTTTAACATGGAAAAAAATTCATATTTAAATGGATATCAAGGATCTCATGCTATTTCCATTATTGAATTAGTAAGATGATCTAAATTGTTAGAGATCTTCAAGCTAGGATGAAATTATTGGATTTATTAAAATTTTGACATAAATTTGTAAGATTATGCAATGGGTATATTGAATTATTAGAGATAAATTCAAGATGAGTTAATTGATAATTTACTCCTCCTCCATCTAAACATAGAGTTATGAGATGATCTGTGAATGGGTACTGGGTGTTTTTACCCCCTTTGCAATGCTTGCCTTCTCTATGTATTAATCTTATTTTAATCATAATAACAATGTTGTAAAACAAGATATGCATTATAGTTGTAGGCCATTCAAATTTGATTATTTTGTAACAATGGGGATATGGTAGGAGCTTCTTAATTGTATATTATTTTCTCATCTTTGGCTTTATGGTTGTCAAGATTATCAACCTCATTGTTTCCATCAAATACCAAGGATCAAATCAAATCTCTCCAACATAATGTTACAATTCAATTACCATTTTATACTATAATGACCAGTGGGCTGTTGTATTTTATTCTTATATAGGCAATTACTTTCTTCATACCATGTGTTACCACATAAAATAATGTCATAACAGCCTGCAAAAACAAGATAAAAATATGATACAATAAACTAGAAGAGAATTAAATCACACTTATTTGATATGGCTTTTATAGGCAAAATCAAAGTCACAAAGGACATCTAAACCCAAGGGGCATCATTGATGTCATTAAAATTTTTAATGGACATATTTTTGCATAGTTTTAGATAGTTTTTTTAATGTTTTTCATGGGATCTTCAAATCATCTATAATATTTTTCATTTATTGATATCATAAACATATATTAAACAATGTAATATGCTTTGAGTTACACATAGGACATCACCAATTGTGTTAGAAGGAATTGAACCATGACCTTTGTCATATTATGTGCATTATCATTCATCTATTGACATCTTAGAGGGAGAATCTATTATCTGATATTTATGTTCTAGGTTTTGAGATTTGTCTATAGGCTATAGCCACATTTCTACATTACTCATATGTTCACAATCAAATGGGATCTGATTCAACTATGCATCACTACCTTACCAGATATGACATATCTCATTTACGGCTATCTTTATCATTAATGTCCCTTCTGTCACATGAATTGTAATATCTCTCATATGTTTATGACCACATCCATTCATAACTAGTTGTTTCATTCATTTGATAGATCTATTGGATCATTACTAAATGCCACATTTTTCTCATTTCCACCAACTGTGAAGGGTATTTAATGTGCACCATGCATTCACTAATGCTATTGCCATTCCTCTTATGTATGGCCCCCATTCACTAAGTATTCCTTTAGATGGATCCTAAATATTGTGCTCTCATGAAAATTTATTGCATAAAATAGCCTAAAAGTACAACTTTTGATATTTTTTAAATAGTTATTTTAAGTTAAATCCATTATAAAATTTGTGCTATGTGAGAAATATATGTAAACAAATTGTGATTTAATTAAATAATTTAATTTTTTTAATATTGTTTTAACACTCTTTTTTTTAACTCATTATTTCTAAGTTTTCCCTAACCACTCTTAATTTATGGCTATGTTGAGTGGATGCATAATACAAATATGGCTATTATGATTTAGACATATTTCTATCAATAGTTTCACAGATGATTCTTGTGTCTTAGAGTAGATTTTTTTGGTTTGATATGATTAGTAGCAGTTCAAATTTGGTAGATATTTCTCTACTTATATAGGATATCTAGTGAACTATTGTTATCAAAATTACTTCTACAAGGCACATCATAAGATTCTAAAAAAATATCCTTTCATTTAATGAGAAATTGGAGAGTATCATATGTCAAAACATAAGATCGCAGATACATAATATATCAAAATATGACCACATAAGATGATAATGAATCTACGAATATAATTTCTAGTAGGATTGGCCATAAATTTGTACTTCCCACACATAATAGTTTTTAATTTGTAATATACAATCTTATATCATATATTTTAAACATCTTATATGTTTTTAAAAAAAAATCAATTCTCTTTTTTTTAATTAATGAAACTCTCCTATTTAAATTAATCATTTTATTCCTTTATAACTCAATACCAAATATCTATATATCTCATTCTATACTATATATATGATGTTTTTTTTTTTTTTTAAATAATACCAATTTGCTAGATGCATAACGTTAATGTTTGTAGACAATTAATTTTTAATAAATGTTGCCTTAATTTCATACACTATTTTTGTCACATGATAAAACCAACTCTGTTACTTAAAAATCAAACAAATGATTTGATGTAATCTCTTAAATTAAATCAATTCAAAGTGCTATATTACTCCATCCCTCATGTTTATTGTGTTATGTGGTCAAATGAAATGTTATATTATAAATTATTTTATTTGTCATTTATCTAAATATTTTATGCTATTGTGAAAATATAGTCTATTTTATGATTCTATTAGAGGATAAACATTTTTTGCATCCAAATATACTTATTTTTACTTCTATGTCGCACACATACACATAAATAAAGGCAAACATTTATTTTCTTTCTATGTATATACAACCTTTCTCTCATTTATTAACAAATTTAACTCACATTATAAATTTTATTTCAATTAACATAGGGACTAACCGTTACGTGACCCTTGTTTCAATAAAAGAACCAATATTCTATTTTTTGCTTAATATTTTACAAAGTAAATGATTGATTCTTCCAACCAGCTATAGTCATGTTAACACTATAACTGATTGACATATAACATGAGCTTGGTGAAAAAGATAAACACATTATGATGCCAATAGTCATGTTAGCTTATAATAATTATTTTTTCCTTTCCCATTATTCTCCATTTTAGGAAGATTTCAATACTTTTAATTTCCAATTATGGTTGTTATAGGATTTGCATGTGTTCACATGTTCTTTATTTTTTGTAATGATATTATGCATTGTGTTTTGCAACCATCTGTGAAGTTTTTATCAAAGACAAAACTCTTCTCTATCTTTCATTTTATTTATTATCGTCTCTCTGCTCAACTTTTTTATTTTCCCTTTGTTCTTAAGTCTAGAACAAGTTCATGGTAAATCAAAAGGATACCTAGATCAAGAGTAAATAGAAAGTTGAAGTAGTGGAGTCCTCTAAGTAGAAGCAAAGTAAGAAAAAAAACTTGAATGGGGAACTAAAGGATTTAGACTTCAAAATCCAATTCATCGATGGTATGTTGCAAACCATATTTAACCCTTCATCCATGCTAAAACATATTTATATCAAAACAATTAACGGTGAGGATATTCTCAATTCCTAAGAAAACATGGAATGAATATGGTATTAAGTCATAATTTAGATTGAATTTAGTGAAGAGGAATTATGATGACATGACTAATACATTATTTTACTAGAGGGTGAAAATAAAAAAGAAACAAAATTCCAAATTTATCTTAACTTTAAGAATAATGAGATTGATAAATGAATGAATGATCTTGACCAATAGATTAAATCTCTTTACAAAAAAAATCAACTGAGGTCAAAGTTATAAATAACCTTAAAATCTCTCGACATGGAGAGACTATGGATTATGCTTGAGTGAAAAGGTTTGAAGTCTAAATATTTAATATCATCCTATCTACTCCAAGAGAAAAACCTATTTATGAGATAATACCATATAATAATCTCAACTTCCTTAAGTGGGTAGTTATTAAGCTATCAGTTTTTGAAGCCTAGTTTATCAATTTCCAATATTATTTATCAAATAGGTCTCATTTGATTTTATGCCAATTATTATCTCTATCAACAAGGAATGTGGAGTTGTTGACCTTATTGGCCTCCTTGAGGTCTTCCTCCCAATTGGGTTCAAAATCACCGACTTATATAATTTTAGTGGCTAAAATGTTTTCTCTCATCTCTTGGACGGTAGTGCAATATCTTTCATAATTTTATCCACTTGCTCATGTCTTCTTTTTTTGGTTGATGTGCTTTTTCACTGCTTCCTTCTTATTGCATGGATGTTTTGGAATTTTGTCTTGCTATACAAAATCATTGTATCTTTTTTTATTATCATGTGTTTAATGGATTTCTATATTTATAAACAAGTGAGGACCCTTTCTCTCTCTCTCTCTCTCTCTCTCTCTCTCTCTCTCATATATATATATATATATGTATGTATGTATGTATGTATGTATGTATGTATGTATGCATGTATGTATGTATGTATATATATCTATGTATGTATATATATATGTATATATACATACATATATATATACATACATACATACATATATATATATATGTGTGTGTGTGTGTGTGTGTGTGTGAATTTGGGTAAACTGGTGAAGTATAATAAGTTAGGTGTAGTTCACTATCAAATGAATCCATTTTCCATCTTAGATGATCAATCCAATATCATTTCATTTAGTGAATATAGTACCCTCCCTAGTGTTATTGGAAAACATGTCAAAGCCACTAAAAAAATTATTTATTTTATTTTTCACATGACACAACACATGTATATCAACAAGTTATGGTTGAATAAAAATTTCAAACCCATAATTAATCCTCCTAGATTAATATAGGTTCAATGTAAGATTAAGATGACTATTAGGTTATGATCACAAGTTAATTGGGCATGTTCAGTTTTAAAGAGTACCAATGTTAGTCAACTTAGTCTAGGTTTCTCATAAATCCTCAATATCCCCATGAACAATCTCATAGTGAAAAAATATAAGAAATGATTTTTTATTCACTCAAAATGGATAACAATTGATTTTTTTATAAAAACCATCCTCCTAATTCAAATTGTCCTCTACTATTACCACATGGCCCCTATGTGAATTTAATATTTCCACATGTCAAGAACATATTGATTTTAGAATTACTTACATTCTCTATGTTCTTGTAACCCAAATTTAACTTGACAAAACTAATTTTTAATCCCACATGTCAAAATTTAAAAAAAAATAGGTTTTGGACAAATCCCCCGTAAGTATTTATTTATTTAAGCATTTTTTTTAAAAAGAGTTATGGTATATGTCATACATGTACTCAAAGATCACCATCCCCAATTTCCCCCCAATTTTAGTTATTCAATCTAGAAAATTAGATAACTATGACATCTAATATATGTTTGATTTCCTCAAAATTTCCACCTTCTTCTTACTTAGTCAGACTTATTAAGAATTTTCAACAAATTGGTCAATGCATAAATTGTATCTTCTAAATTGATTTGAATTTTTTAGTTTATGGTTTTAATGAAATGTTCATAGGTGTTAATGAATTTTAAAGTGTAAAAGTGTGTGTATGTCTATCTATATATATAAATATATTTAAAGTTTGAATTTAATCGCGTTATATATATATATATATATATATATATATATATATATATATATATATATATATATCAAAGTAAACTATCGATTCTTCTAATTAATTATAGATAATATAGAAAATAAATATCACACAATCTTTGGAAAAAATAAACACTTTAAGTGTACTTTGCTACTGTAAATTCATGTTGCTTCATAGAAAATTAATACTCTATCATTTCATTCATTAGGTGTAACACCCTCCCTATTAATATTGAAAAATGTGCTTAAATCCACTATTTATTTAATGAAATGTGCATGAACAAACATCATGTCCTTTTGAACATTGAAAATGAACTTTGAAAATTTAAAATTTGGAAATGTGCATGAATAAGCATCATGCCCTTTCAAATTTTGAATTTTAACTTTGTAAATTTGAACTTTGAAATTGTGTATGAACAAACATCATGCCATTTTTGACCATGTGCTAAGTGATACAGATAGAATCCTATACATCTATATGTTCAATTGCAACCTATAACCTTGTTCTTACAATTGTTTTGCATATGCCCATGCCTATGCATCCAATCATGTATAAATATGTACTTTAAGTCTTTTCAAAATGAGTTAATATGCATGTTATATTCCCCCATAGTTTGTATCAATTTAACAATATCTATTTGATTTTTGAATCACTTTAAATATTTGAAAATTTGTACTTTGTTATAAATTCTAATTTTGTAATACTTTGAATCTTTGAAGCCTATACTCTATGTAGAATCTAATTTTACACTACTTTGAATCTTTGAAAACCTATGCTTTGTATAGAATCTTATTTTTCATTAATTCAAATCTTTGAAAACATGTACTCTATATAGAATAAGGTTTTTTCATTACTTGGAATGTTTAAACACCTTTATTCTCTATAGAGTCTAATTTTTTTATTAATTTAAATCTTTGAAAACTTGTATTATGTCACAAATATGATTTTTATTTATTCATAGAGGCATAGATCTCTAAGAAAATCCCACTAGTATTCCTCACTTTTGAGATGAGGGATGTATCATGCAATTTACTTGTCTCAAAATAAGAGTTAAGTATCTCATGCGACATATATATGATCATATAGTATTATGTCAGTTGGAGAGTATGTCATCATAATAATGTAAATAGAATTGAAACATGTATGTATATATTGAATCTAAGGCATAAAATTATGTTGCCTAGATATATTTAATGATGAGGCATGTAGTAAATTATAAATATCTGAGTAGACTATGTAGTAGAAGTACGTGATATGTATCATGGCACCATTAATCAATCTCAAAAAACTCAACAAATAAAACAAGAAATGTCACATAATGTCATACAATATGGCCAAGGGACATATATAAGGGACATGTTCAAATGTCTCATAATCAAATATCACACACATAGGGCCAAAAGATGCAAGCAATGCATATGTTCAAATGTTACACAAGCAAATATTTCACACACAAGGAAAAGGGATACAAGTAATGGACATATTCAAATGTTTCACATACCAAGAAAAAATCCATAGATATGTTCAAGAAATTATTTCACACAAGGGCCAAGGGTTACCCATAATAAGCGAATAATGTCTAGCATATCATGTAAGAAAGTAGACAACAATGAATGAGCATAGAACAAGTAAAACTAGTATATTCCATCCATAAGTATCAATGTCATATTGTATCAAAGTAGCATATCCATGTATCATAATGTAAAATATGAGTGATTATAAATACACTTGTAATATATGTAAATCATCATGGTAGAGAGGTCATAAAGATATAATCTATTATAATGTAACATGTAGATTTTGACGCCCCTAACATAGGCATGGACATTGGGTAAAAGGGAATCTAACATATAATAACTCATGTGTAATGTATGCCTTGCATCACACTCATATACCTCATGATTTTTATTCCCACTTTTTGGCATACATAGGTCACATATACTTCTAATATCTCCTCAAAATATCAAGTTTTGGTCATTGATATTAATCAAACAAATGTGTTTTAGGTTGTATATACAAAGATGTAGTGCATATATATATTTAATTTAAAAAAATCATTGACTATTTTTTAGGATTTATTTTTGAATTATTTTTAGATTTTTTTAGCTGCATAATGGGACACAATATTATACATGTGTGTTTTAAAAATAATAGACTATCTAGTAATATTTGTGATAAATAACATATACAAATAGGTAAATAGAAACTCATGTCATGCTCAAGTGTTGAATTTTTATTTTTTTAGAATATTTTGAATGAATTACACACACACACACGTATACATCTCTCTCTCTCTCTCTCTCTCTCTCTCTCTCTCTCTCTCTCTCTCTCTCTCTCTCTCTCTCTCTCTCTCTCTCTCTCTCTCTCTCTCTCTCTCTCTCTCTCTCTCTCTCTCTCTCTCTCTCTCTCTGTGTGTGTGTGTGTGTGTGTGTGTGTGTGTGTGTGTGTGTGTGTGTGTGTGTGTGTTTGTGTTTGTGTGTGTCTATATATATAGACTTTCTCCAATTATATATCAGACTCCACCAAGTCCCACACACACACACACACACATATATATATATATATATATATATTATAAAATAAACTTAGCCTATGATCCAATTAATGGGAGGACCATAGTATATATCTGGATCATATATGATGAAGATGATTTTTTGTGGGTGAGAAGTGTTATCTGTAGATGTATCTGAATCTAGGAACGTATCAGGTGTTATGATGTATTTTTTTTATCATTGATCATAGAGTCTTTTGTAGGATATGTAAATTGAGAAAGTGTAGGACTTGGTGGAATTTGATATATAATTGGAGAAAGTCTCATTGCATGTATTCATTGTGAAACATGCTTAACTATCTAGTGTACTATCTTAGGATGAATTGTAGAAGATTTAGATTTATTTTAACCTTGAGTAAACGATTTATATGAATAATTTTTTTAGGAGGGTGTACCAATTTCATTTTTACTAACATTATAAGAATATTTTGTATAGGTTGCATAATTGATTTTTGCACTGTGATTTTGAATGGGTGCACTGATTATATTTTTAATACACTTTTAAATATGTGACATTATTATTTTTGTATTGTACTCTTGAATAGGTGCCATAACCAATTGGTTGTAGAGGGTACTCATAGTAAATGCCTTGAACTTTAACCACTTGATTATAATGTATGTACTTGAGGCATATATGCATTATAGATGGTACTACATGAATACTCTATATCGAAGGGTATACTAATTACATATTAAAGACCCATGTGCTTGGTAAGACTAGAAATAGAGTAGCCACTATTGATAAACCAAATTGAAAAGGTATAACTATATTCTTGAGAGCATTCTATTTATGTCCATTGAATTATTTGACTACACTTGATGTGGCTTGTAAATCTTTTCATGTATCCAAGATTATGAAGGAGTGTAATTGTTCATGTATTTTCACTTGACACATTATCAATCATGACACTATGTACAGGTTATTTTGTATGTAAGATTGAATAAAGAAAGCATGCCTATTTGAATCATCATCATCAATTTCATTGTCATCAAATGTGATTATCGAATGTTATGTTAATGTGCTTATAAATTTATTAATAAACGTATCAATTTATGCCCTATCCTAGTAAAAGTTGATATTATGAAGTAACTTTATGTCTATGTGGAATTGAAAATTAGGGATAAAACATGGGTACATCCTCTTGAATAGGAAGTTTTACCTTTTAGATGTCATATATGTTTTTAAATGGGGCATTTGGTTAATGACTTCCCAAGTATCTAATTCAAAAAAGGAAATTCATGGTGGAAGGATGATATTCTAGAACACACTATGGTCTAACGTGTTAGCGAGAGTGAGGATGAGAGCATATTCCCAAATTCATAAAGACAAATTTTGAGGAAGGAATAGAGGAAAGAGAACTTAATAAGGAGGAGCCAAAACTAAAGTAAAATGTGGAAGGAATAAATTAGGTGGGGAATACTCCTAATTTAATTATGGAAAGAAAAATCCTAGAAAAAATGAAGTCAATGTAAGTAGTGGCTATAAATTCTATGATAAACATTGATGCAAGAGAAGATTCATTGATTCAAACCCATATTGATTGAAAAATCTTGATAGATCCATTGCTAAATTAGAATTCAAGGGAAAATCTCAAAATCTCTATCCCCATATTGCCAAAATCCTGGAGAGGGGGGAGATTGGAATGTTATGAGCACCATAAAAAGAGGTAAGTTAAAAAAGCACTTAAAACCTCTAAACATGTCTCTTATATCTCAAAAATAAAACCTTATGAGATATATTTTGTGGTAGCAAGTTTAGTTTTGGCTTTATTGTAGGCTAGTGGTACTTGTTGTAAATCTTGCCTTAAGAGGCCCTATTTATGTTGCTCTTTAGTTGTTTTGGGGTTGTGTTTGAAGTTTTTAGTTGATATAATTATTATTCTTGGATCTTAGGAATTTTCAACTTGTTTATTTTCTAGGTTCCGGTCCTTGGTTTAAAAAAATCCTTTGTTTACCAATAATAAAATAATTATGTCTATTAAATGCCCATTTAGGAGGAAGATGCACATTGTACACATGATGTACTTATAAATTGTCTAAATTTTTTACTGAACCATGGTTTGGAAATGGATAAATGAATATTTTCAAATTTTTATTATCATTTTGTTATGGTCAATTTCCTTTGTGGGTGTGCTTAGCTCAATATAATTATCATCGATAGTATATTATATCTCATGTCTTAGCATGAAACATTTATTTGTAGAATTCTAAATGCATCTATGGTACTAGTCAAAATATATGTTACCATCAAAGTATTCAGGTTAAGGATTGGTTAAATCAAGCTCAAATAGTGGACGTAGAGATATAAGATTACAAATCAAGTAATTTATGTAACAATATATGAGTAGGTTGTGGTAACCTTGAAAATTGACTCCTTAGTGGAACTATTAATTTAAGCTTGTTTAATGGTTGTGATATTACATTAAGTGTTACTTTTGATTCATTATTGCTTTCATTAGATATGTCCTTGTAGTTTAGATTACTTTTATTCTTGATATTTGAAGTAGACGGAACACTTGGTGTTTATTTTATTTTGTTTAATATTATGAGATTGAATTATATTTCTCTGACTGTATGACATAGCTCATCAAAAGATCTAAATTTATCAAACATAATTGATTTGTGAAGTGTTGCTAATAAGATTTATGTGAAGATATCTTGTAATTCATTATTTTTCATATATTTTGTCATCTTGGCTAGCATAGTCTTGTATTGAATAACATATTCACTGATTGGTTTATTTGAACATTGCTTGAATTTATAAATTTAAGCATTAGATATGTTTTCATCGATGTTGATATAAAAGTGTGCTATGAATTGATCTACGAAGGGGTTAAATACTCTAATTGATTAGATAGGGAGATCATATAACCATTTTAGATCATAATATTTAAGGCTTCTTGGAAAGGGCTTGGTAAATAACTTATCATTTTAAGAATAATCCAAGCATGTTGCATGGAATGATCAAATATGTTGTTCTAGATCACCTTTACCTTCATAAACTATTAGCTTGGGAGATACAAAACCTATTGGTAATGGGTAAGAGGCTATATCAAGTGAAAATGTATTTTAAAGAAGAGTATGATAATCCATTGAATTGGTGGCTTTAGAGACACCTAGATCTAATTGTAATTTTTTAGCAAGTGATAATAATTTGCACAAGAGGGTATGCATTAGGTGAGGTTGGTGATGAACCTTGCATGGTGATAAAAGGAGGTGTGTAGGATGATTGTGTATAAATAGGCATGTTAAATTATTACAACCCATTTTATGCCCCCCTACCTAGGGATGTTGGCACATATATCACTATAGGATATGGGAACAAAATAAATAATAGTAATTACAACATTTTTAGTGGAAGGAGAAGTTTGAGCTGATTGTTTTTGTTCATCTCTTGTAATATATAAGAATGAATTAATATTATGTGGGTTGGTATTAAGTTATTTAGTGATTGATTTATCATTAACTTTTTCTACTTAATTTGTATTAGCTTTGTCAGTGTCAATGGTAATGATAAGTCTATCAATAGGGTGTGTAATATGCCTTGTAGCATTATAAATGTATAATTGTTCTTGTGCCCAATTCATACTTGAATTTATAAATATTTTCCTTATAATAATGGTAATGTGTGTGTGTGTGTGTGTGTGTGTGTGTGTGTGTGTGTGTGTAATGAATCCAAATAATAGATTGGAAATCAAGTTAAAATGTAAAGTTAAATTTCAAAAGATGTAATCAAAATGCATTCATTATTATCAAATTTTGAAACCTTGAAATTTTGAAACAAGGATAAGCGGTGCCACTAGTCAAAGTGTGTTTTATTTGTAGGCTCTTAGATATATTAATCCTAGTCATAAATAATGAACATGCCAAAAACAACACTGACTATGGAGGATTCCACCATCTCAGAGCCACACTATCCTATCTCAAGGGTATGTTGAGAGTAACTTCATGGGGATAAAAATTTACTAGTGCACTATAATAAAAAATAATCAAAGGCTTCCTCTGGTTGAAAAATGAAACTCTAGTTATTTTTGATGTATCATGAGGTATGTAAAATTCAAATCTATATATAGTTTTGTTTAATGGCTTGAGTATTGGGGTAGTATCCATCACACCATGACTCAGGTAATACTGAAGACCAATTTGTCTATAATGATAACTCTTACTAGTTTTAAAACTATTGGAACATGTTTTCTAGGAAAATAAGAGAAAAAGAAAAACAAAATTAAAAAAAATAAAAATAAAAAATAAAAATTTGAAAAAAAAATAAAAAATGATATTTTTGTGTACAAAAATCAAAGATTAATTTAAAATCTCAAGACAAAATTATAAAAATAATGCTAAAAGATGTGTGGGTTTACCAGTATATTTTACCCTATTTTTAATAAAATAATAAATGTATTATGTTCTAATAGGTGTCAACAATCAAATGAGGAAACTTTAAAAATGAAAAAGATATGCAATAATAAAAAATTATAATTTTGGATATTAATAAATATGTAAACTTTCTAGTTTAGAAAAATAATAAGAAGAGATATACTTACCTCAAACATAGATATCGATAGACTATTCTAGATGTCTAATAGTGATATTTAGTAAAAGACATGTTTTTACATGCTTAAGATTAGGAACAAAATAAAAAATTACTTCTAGATATGTCTATCCTAGCTAGATTGGAGTTAGACAATAGTTGAGTCCATTGACTATAGACATGTCCCAATTGATTACAATTAGTGACTGATTGAAGAAGATAGAGAAATCAATATTTTGATAGTGATAGATTAGAGTCAGAATTAGAAAATCTTCCTAGATGTGAATTCTATAAGTGGATAGTTTTAATGCAATGCTTGATTTTATTGATCATAGACTTGTCCTACATGACTACATGAAAAAAAAAAGATTATTGTGTCTTCTACACCTATGTGTGTTGAGTAATCAAATATATCACAATTTATATTATGCTACACAAAATTAGTTATTTCTCTTATTTTTTATTTGAAACCCTAAGGATGATTTGATAGCTTTAAAACCTTAAAAAGGAGGGGAGTATAATGGACTAAGTTAGCCTTAGTCACTACCTTGATGAATGATTATTTCCTACATATCCAATACTCAAAGGAGGGAAATCAAGGCCACATAGTTATCATACCTATATTGATTGTGCATTTGTGCTCCTTGTCTATGTGTATCTATTTATAAAATGGTTATGATAGTTGATAATGATCACTCTTAACTTGATTTGACATACTCTTAAGTTGGATTATGGCTACTACTTATGAATTATATTTAATTTGGAAAGAATATAATATATTTTCTCAATGTGTAATCGTTTGTAAGCTTGAAAATGATGACTACCCAATGAGTAGAAAGTACCCATAAAAAATGACATTTGATGTGTACTTATAGGTGAACCTTTTGATAATTTACATTAGTCAACCATGTGAAATGTGTAGGAAGATCCCAAAAATGATTTTAATTTTAAAAATTAGTTGTTATCTAGCATGTGATGTGACTAACCTAAGTGTATAAGATCACAAAAACATTGTTATCTGCCTAGGTCAAACTTGTCTAAAAATATCAAGGACACTTGTCCTCAGTTAGAGATAGTCTAAGGATGATTTTAAATAGTTTAAGCAATTAAATTTGAAGGTTTCTATATAATAGTGATAGAAATAAAATGGTCAAACCCACATATATATAAATGGATTAGAGGAATGGTGAATAGGAGTCATGTATTTGTGTGCAAGTCATGTGATTTAGGATATGTCAAGAATTAACATTTTCAAGTACCCATGACCAAATTTATGTGTCTAAATTGTGTATAAATATAAATATTTTAAATCACTTTAATCCTTGAAGAGAATAATTAATATATTTATAGTGCACCTAAGACTTATATAATTCCTCACTTATTTGATTGTTTGCTATTGAAATGTTATATATATATATATATATATATATATATATATATATATATATATATATATATATATATATATATATATATATATATATATATATACTTTTTAAATATGAATTTTGGACCTATTTACATGTAAGCTGACATAAAAAAATATATGAAACTAACAATCATAGGCCCACACATAAATAATAATAATAATAATAATAATAATAATAATAATAATGATCAAAATTGATGGAACATCGATTATGATTGGGTTAGAATTGGTTTACTATCGATTATGACCCAAACATAGAAATAATAAAGTAAAGATAGGAGGAGGAATCTAGATATAGATAAAACATAGAGGAGAGAAATAATAGAATAACAAGAACAACACCGAACCACACAAAGAATAAAGGAGAGACAAAAACACATGTAAAAGGTGCCAATAAGTGCTGAATTTAAACCAATTATTTATATGCACAAAACCATGTTAAAACATTATAAAAATAAGCCGTGTACACAATGTGTCTATATAATGCCTCAATTTTATGTGTGTGTTTGAGGCATGTGTACATCAAAGTTAAAAAAATTGAAAAGGTGATACCTACATACTACTTAAGAGATGAAAAAATGAAAATTCTAGATTTTTTGATTGGGGTGCACCCATGATCAGTCATCAAAAATCAAGTGTACCTACACACATGTGAATGCATGAAAGTAATCAATGTCATGGTAAAATTAATAGTAAATGTGAAATCAACAATCATTGTAAAATGAAATAAATTAATCTAAAAATAAGCAAAGTAAAAAATACACCCAATGGTTTGTGAACCATGTTTTCACTCATGGAAAAAAAAATTGCACTAAAAATAAAAACTAAAATATGGGCATTGACCATTAATTAGATATTTAGAGGTCAAAGTCCCAAAATATTAAATTAATTTTGATGTAATGATTATTGTTGACTTGTAATATTAGATATGGGACATTGATAGGTGATTCACAGGAGAAGGGCTTAAATTCTAAAAACTCCAAATCATTGATAGTCATCAATTTGTAAAGAATAAATCCTTTTCATTGATCATAGTATTGGAGCAAGATGGAAAAAGCATTAAATGCTATCCTAAATTAGAGAGAACCATTGATCTCATGCAAATGATCTTGACCATTCATTATCATTTCATAGATGTTATGTATGATCAGATAGATAAGATCTAAATCAACACATGTCATTGATGTTTTGACTTGTAATCACAACCATTGATAAATGTTTTGGAGATATATTAACATTTAAAGACATAAAATTTTGATTCAAAGTTATCCATTGATATTACATAGATTAATCCTAATTGTTTATCAACATTGTGCTTGTTAAGGCCTTAATAAAGAGGTTTAGTTTCAAATCAACACCCACCATTGATCTTATATTTTACAATATTAGCCATACATTGATGAATTAGTGAAAAAAAACATAATAATATAGTCCAACCCAGATCTTGGCCATTTATTTCCATTTTGAGTAATAAATCAAGGATTATTGGAGTGTGAATTGAAATAACATTGAGCATTTATTTATAACCTTATTGAATTACCACCATTAATATGAATGTCAATAGGATAAAGGAAAATAAGATAAGACACTACACAAGGGAGATATATAACATGGATAAACACCTTGAAATTTTATTGAACATCTAACATGATGGAACTCAAGGCCACCCATAAAAAATGGATTTAATATAATTGAAATGACACATTAATGGTAATTGGTACCAAAGATAATCATTGTATATAAAACATGGATCAACCTAAGTTGATACGATCAAACAATATTTTGTTGGGATATATGATGCATTGGGTGGATTTTAATACATTAATTAGATGGAATCATTTAATTTTGATGAGGTTGTAACCCATTGAGAACCTTTTTAAATCTTTTATGATCTACATTTTAGATAAAAGGTGTCGTTTGTATAAATTATAATTTTTAGAGATAATAGAAGGAACAAACACATTTTTTCATAGATGTTGAGTCATATATTGTGGATTGTCTTGGAGATCATTTGATGTGTTGCATGCTTTCTCTAAGGAAGGTTAGATTATGTTGTGTTATGCTAGCTTGTTGTTTAGGTGTAGATTTTAATATCAATTATTTTTTAATACAATAATGTGTTATGCGTCCATAATTTTTAATAATTTGGCTTGATTTCATAATTAAACCAGTATTTCCTATTTGATTTTCCTTAGAGTATTTCACTATATTTTATTTGGAATGAGTTTTATTATTCACGTTAAATGTTAGTTTTTGGATTGTTATGACTTAAATAGTTGTATAAAATAGTCATCTTGTTGTTATTGGCATTCAAAATACTATTTTTTCCCTACTCTATATTTTCTTTTATATTTTTTATCAATAGAACCAAAATGTGTATGATATAAATATGTGTATAATTTTGATAGTGTTGTTCCCAAAATTATGAGACTTGTTTTGTGGACAAACCCTATGAAACTTGTCTATTTTGTAATCTACACTTTAAGTTCATCATTCGAGACAAGATTATCTTGATCTCAAGTGAAGTTAACTGACATCTTGGGAAAGTTTACAACACTCCCTCGTCACGATTTCTTAAAAATTGTGAAACCTATTGTAATCTTTATTTGATCAAAATGTCAATTTTGATCATTTTAAAGGTGTTCAAAAAATTTCATTTTTTTCAATGCATAGGTGGCATTTTTTGCCGCTATTGCATGCTTTTCTTTTTTTCAATGCATAGGCGGCATTTTTTGCTGCTCTTGCATTTTTTTCTTTTTTTCAATGCATAGGCAACATTTTTTGCCACTCTTGCATGCTTTTCTTTTTTTCAATGCACAAGCGACATTTTTTATCGCTCTTACATGTTTTTATTTTTTTCAATGCATAGGCAGCATTTTTTTTTGCGCTTGCATGTTTTTCATTTTTTTTAATGCATAGGCAGAATTTTTTGCCACTCTTACATGTTTTTCTTTTTTTCAATGCATAGGCAGCATTTTTTGCTGCTCTTACATATTTTTCATTTTTTTCAATGCAAAGGCAGCAATTTTTGCCACTCTTGCATGTTTTTCATTTTCTTCATACAAAGGTAGCAGTTTTTGCTACTCTTACATGTTTTTCATTTTCTTCATGCAAAGGTGGCAGTTTTTGCTGCTCTTGCATATTTTTCATTTTCTTCATGCAAAAGTGGCAAATTTTACCACCAATACATGGCTTTCCCCTATCACATGCAAGGGAAGTGATTTTTACCACTGAAGCAAAATGAAAATATCCCTTATATGCAAGGGTGGCTATTTTTACCGCATATGCAAACATCCTCTTGAATTTCCTAACTCTGGGATATTTTCAATTTTGTTTTTATGAGCCCATTTTCCTCTAGTTTTTTAGCCTACTCACACTTTAGCCCTTTCAGGCACATCCCTATGGTTGTGATCACCGACATGTAATTTTTCCAAATTGTCAGTACTTCCCCTAATTGCATGATCATGGCTTTTGTTGTAGTTTCTTCTGTGGATCCTTCTTCATCAACATCCTTTTCGTTAAATTTCTTTCAGATGACTGAGTTTTATCTGAAGAGGTCAAAGGCAATGAAGTATAAATATCAAGGTGGTTTTTCAATCACCTCAGTACTTCTAATGTCAATGACATTAGAGATACAGAGATTGGTCATGTGGACATGGTTGAGTTTATGGAAAGAACTAAGTCAAGCAATCTCAGCTACGAGATGAAGAAGATAATTGATAGCAATATTTTGGATAATTAGTTAACTCTGGATAATCTAAAAACTAAGTTAACTAGTCATGTAAAATTAGTCACAGCAGTAAGAGATGCCATAGTCAGGGCTAAGATGATTTTTAAGAACAATATTAGTCCAGACAGTATCGGGATACAAGAAGCTTTCACTATGTATGATGCTCACATGAAAAAAGATGGGGATATAAATTGAAGCTATTTTTCTCTTGGTCTAATTTCCACTTTTTAGATGTACTTTTGTAACCAGTTTGGAAATTTTTACACGTACTTTTTTAATATGTAATTACATGTAAAAATATAGGAAGTCCTAAGTCAAAAAGGAATCTTATCTTTGACTCAGTCAAAATAATTAGGTCTTTTCTAAAATTCCTCAAGGTCTCTCCCTATAAATAAAGAGGGCATCTTTTGTTTTGATATATATCTTTGAGTTATTGGAAGCAAAAATCTACTAAAATTGAAAGGCATTTTGAGACTTTGAGCTTAGATTGTAAATCAAATTTTATCAAGTGAATGAGAAAGCAAGTGACCTTTTAAACTTTGTATTGAAATACCTTGTGTTGTGTAGGATATTGTTATTATGTCTTTTTCCTAATTCAATCTTATCTATTTGATTAAATAAGTAGAGTGAGTGAAAATAATCTGGGAGATATTTTTAAGTTGATTATGGAGACTTTGTGCTACTATAATTGTCTTTAATTTGTGTTTTAGTGTCTTAGAATAAAGGATATTGAAAAGGCTTTGAACTACTTTTATCTTTTGTGATCATATACTTTGTTGTAGTTTTTAGTGAAGACTTTGGGCTGCACCTCATTCTACTGTGATATCTTTTATAAATCAGTAAGAGAAGCAATGATAGGCTTTGTGCTCTTATGGGTTTCTTATGAATCTAGTTAATATCAAGAAAGTTTTCCTTTACTTTGTAAACATCTTTTTTGAAAAAAGGGAAATGGATGACATGATCTCACCCCTGAGTTAATATTTAGTTTAAATTAAGTTTGTGATAGTTTATAAGGAACCTCCCCTTACTGAGAGGAGATATTTACTCATTACACTATGGCTGATATAATCATTTTGTCTTTAGTTAGTTGACAACAAAATATTTACCCAATAGTTTTTGGTGACTCTGTTGGGGATTGAATGTGTAATTTGAAGCCTCATTCTTTGAGTTGAAGCATTTCCAGTTCTTTTCCACTCTACACTCTAGTATATTCATGGTATACATGAAGCTAGAGAGCTCGAGGTATTATTAATCCTATATTTGAATTGATATAACAAAATAATTTTAATCTCTTGCCTCTACGATCTTCAACAAACTAGGGGTTTTCCTCCTACCAACGCTAGATCTTTAATACCAGGTGAAGCTTCTAGTCTTAGTGTTAGTAGATTTTTATCTATTCATACTTTATAAAGGTTTGTTATCCCTCCTTTTAATCATCATATCATGGCAGCCCAAGGCCCTTGGGGTAACACTTTTGGCCCTCTAAATCTAACCCCACCTTTGCATGAGCTACCTCATAGTTTGAGAAAGAATTTTCCCAAGTTCTATGGTGATTAGAAAGTTCACCCTGATGAGCATATTGTAGCTTTTTGCATAGCCTGTGGTGTGATAGGTGTTGAATATGAAGATATAGCATTAAGACTTTTTGCAGAAACACTACAAGGTGCTACCAAAGATTGGTTTTATCATCTTCAAGCTCAGACTATAACTTATTGAAACACTTTTAAGACCAAGTTTGAGGCTAGGTTCAAACCCATAGAAGATGCACACAGCTTATTGGTTCAGCTTACACAAATGAAGAAGGAGCCTCATGAGCTTATGAGAGACTTCATCACTAAATTCAATGAACTGAGAAATAAGATTCTTGTAATTGCTCAGTGGACACCAAAAATTTTGAAGTGCTTATTTATCAATTCTCATCTTCACAAAGTGAGTTTTTTGTTAAGGTGGGCTAGACCTATAGATCTTTCTATAGTTCAAATTTTGGCTACCAAACTCAAATATGTTCTTATCCTTGCAGGTAAGATAAGAAAAGATTCTAACAAAAATAGATTTTCCTCTTCTGCTAAAAATTCTTCCACAAGCACCACTGATCCTATGGTGCAAAAGTTAGCAAATGAATTGCTAGCTCTGAAAAATAAAATGTCCTAAGGTATGTATGCTCCTCCTTCTTATTAGGATATACTAAGGAGTACATTTCCTAACAATTTATATCAAGGTAATGCTACTAAAAATCAAGGACCACCCAATCATCTTCCTCCCACACACGGGAAGCTTGCCATTGAAGTAATACCAATCAACTCAGCAGTTGGTTATTATGAAGCTGAACATGATCTCTCTTTCAAACCTAAGTTGGACCAAGAAAATGATGTTAATATCTTTGCAAAAGGAGAAGAAGAATTAGTTGGTGACTCTGCTATTGGTTTTTTGAATTACTAAGATGAAGCTAAAAAAAGAGAGGTGTATGATGGAGCATATGTTATTTTTACTAGGTCTCAAAACTAGTCAACTCAGTAAGTTGATAAGGAAAAAGCAAGAGAAGAACCTCAGCCATTGATCTCAATTGCTAAACTAGGAACTTTGTTGCCTTTCTAAGCAAAGGACCTAGTGGCAAATAAACAAGTAAGTACATCTAACAATCTTGTATCTTCTACTTCTATTCCTTAGACCAGTACCACATCAAATAAAAATTAGAATGATGGGCTTCCTTCCTCAATTTCTAGTTCATTCCTTCTTTTGAAAAGTGAACTTTCTATGAAGATTCATTCCTAAATTTTTAGAGAAAACTCACCACATTGTTGGCATGATGAATGGTAAGGCTACTTTTCATTAGACTACGAAAGACAAAGTGGCATTTGAAGATATTAAAAAGGCTATTGCTCATGCTTTAATCCTAGTTTGTCATATTATACCAAAAAACTCATAGTATATAGCTATGCTTTTGAACATACACTTTCATCCATTTTGGTTCAGTAGATTGAAAAAAGTGTGGAATCTCCTATATCATTTATGAGTTATCCTCTCAAAGATCATAAATTGAAATATTCAAACATGGAGAAGCATGCTTATGCCATGGTTAAGGTGGTAAAACATTTTTGATTCTATATCCTAAATTTACATACTGTTGTTCTAGTGCCTGATACAACAGTAAAGTCTATTTTAACTCAGCAGGAGTTCAATACTAAAAGGGGCAACTAGATTGATAAAATTCAAGAGTTTGATCTTGATATCAAACCTACTAAGCTTGTGTAGGGAAGAGGTCTCTATCAATTGATTGCTAATAATATACCAAATGAAATAGAACATGAAGAAGCAGAAGTTGAGGACATGCCAATAGTTCTTTTTATCAATACTACTGATGAATGGTATTCCAATATCACTCATTTTATTACCTATGGTGAGTGTCCTACCCATTTGTCTTATAAAGAAAAAAGAATTGTTAAGTTGAAAGCTGCTAACTATGTCCTGTGGGATAATGGTTTGTATAAAAGAAGCCTTGATGGAGTATTTCTTTGTTGCATGGCTAAAGCGCAACAAAGTAAACTTTTGGAGTTTTCCACAATTTGGCTTGTGGAAGACATTTTTTGGCACCCATGATGGCTCATAATATTCTATGAGCTAGATATTATTGTCCTACACTATTTCAAGATGCGTACAATTTGGTACATAGGTGTGAGTTATATCAATAGTTCATTAGGAAACCTAAGTTGGATGCATTACCTCTCAAGCTGGTGGTGATTGAAGAACCTTTTTAGCAATGGGGTTCAACTTTGTTGGTGTTGTGAACCCATCCTCAAGTGTTGGACATGACTATGTTCTCACCATAATAGACTATTTTACCAAGTGGGTGGAAGCCATTCTAGTTAAGCATGCTACTTCGGAAGTGGTATGTAATTTCCTTAAGGAAAATATTATATCCTGATTTAGAGTTCTAAACAAGATTATAGAAGACAATGCTACTTGTTTCTCTTCTCATGAGATTACTTACTTTTGCTACAATCATGGGATTATTCTTTCCCACTCCTCAAACTATTATCCATAAAGAAATGCTCAAACAAAATCAAGCAACAAGAATCTGGTTACTATTATTAGGAAACTGGTAAATGACAATCAGAGAACTTGGCATAAAGAATTGTTTGATATTTTATGGGTAGACATGATTATGCCTAAGACGGAAATAGGTATGTCACCATTCAAATTTTGTATGGTCTGAATGTGGAGATACCAATTAACTTGGAACTACCAGCACTGAAGTTGGCAAAGGCAGTGGAAGGCCAAATTTTTATAAATTCTATTAATAAGAGGATCATGTACCTAACTGAACTAGAAGAGCAATGAACTATGGTAGTGGACCATATTGGTAAACATAAAAATCAGGTAAAGAAACTCTTCGATAAAAAACCAAGGATTCATGAGTTTTAGATTGGAGATCAAGTCTTGTTGTGGGACAAGAGGAGAGAATTAAAAGGAATGCATGGAAAATTTGATTCCTTGTAGAGAGGTCCATTCACCATTCATCAATTCTGTGGTGAAAATAGTTTCTTACTGAAATATCAAGATGGAACACCATTCTCATTGCCTCACAGTGGGCAACATTTGAAACACTTCAATCCTTGAAGTATTAGAAAAATTCATTTGTACATGTGTATAGTTTTATATTTTTATTTGTATTATTGTTTAGTTTTTGGTGTCTTTTTATTTTTTTGTAGCTTGACTCTATGGCCCAATGGCATGGATGAAGGCACTTAGAGACTAGATTCTACTCCCTTTGATCATTTCAAAGTATAATCAATAGAAGTTCCTCAGTTGGAGCTAACTGTTATTCCCAAAATCAGCTACGCTTATTTTGTGGACAACCCCTATGAAACTTGTCTATTTCATAATCTACACTCTAAGTTCATCATTCGAGACAAGATTCTTTTGATCTCAAGTGAAGTTGATTGACATCTTTGGAAAGTTTACAACACTCCCTCATCATGATTTCTTGAAAATTGTGAAACCTGTTGTAATCTTTATCTGATCAAAATGTTAATTTTGATCATTTTTAAGGTGTTAGAAAATTTTCATTTTTTTCAATGCATAGGTGGAATTTTTTTTGCTCTTGCATGTTTTTCTTTTTTTCAATGCATAGGTGGCATTTTTTACTGCTTTTGCATGTTTTTATTTTTTTCAATGCATAGGTGGCATTTTTTGCCGCTCTTGCATGTTTTTCATTTTTTTTAATGCATAGGCAACATTTTTTGCCATTCTTGTATGTTTTTCTTTTTTCTAATGCATAGGCAAAAAAAATTTGCTCTTGCATATTTTTTATTTTTTTAATGCAAAGGTGGTAGTTTTTACCACTCTTGCATGTTTTTCATTTTCTTCATGCAAAGGCAACAATTTTTGCTGCTCTTGCATGTTTTTCATTTTCTTCATGTAAAGGCGACAATTTTTGCCGCTCTTGCATATTTTTTATTTTCTTCATGCAAAGGTTGTAGTTTTTTCTGCCAATACGTGGCTTTCCCCTATCACATGAAAATATCCCCTATATGCAAGGGTGGCTATTTTTACTGCCCATACAAACATCTTTTTGAATTTCCTAACTCTGGCATATTTTCAATTTTTCTTTTTTGAGCCTGTTTTCCTCTAGTGTTTTAGCCTGCTCACACTTTATCCCTTTCAAGCACATCCCTATGGTTGTGATCATCAACATGCAATTTTTCTAGATTTTCAGTATTTTTCCTAATTACGTGATCATGGCTTTTGTTACAATTTCTTCTATGGATCCTTCTTCATCAAGATCCTTTTGGTTAAAGTTCTTTCAGATGACTGAGTTTTCTTTGAAGAGGTCAAAGGAAATGAAGTATAAATATCAAGGTGGTTCTCCAATCACCTCAGTTAGCTCTAATGTCAATGACATTAGAGATATAGAGATTGGTCATGTGGACATGGCTGAGTTTATGGAAAGAACTAAGTCAAGCAATCCCAGCTACGAGATGAAGAAGATAATTGACAACAATATTTTGGATAATCAGTTAACTCTAGATAATCTAAAAACTAAGCTAACTAGTCATGCAAAATTAGTCATAGTAATAAGAGATGCCATAGTCAAGGCTAAGATGATTTTCAAGAACATTGTTAGTCTAGACAGTATGGGGATACAAGCAGATTTCACTATGTATGATGCTGACATGAAAAAAGATCGGGATACAAATTGAAGCTATTTTTCCCTTCGTCTAATTTCCACTTTTTAGATGTACTTTTATAACTGCTTTGGACATTTTTACATGTACTTTTTTCATATGTAATTACACGTAAAAATATAGGAAGTCCTAAGTCAAAAAGGACTCTTATTTTTTACTTAGTCAAAGTAATTAGGTCTTTTCTAAATTTCCTCAAGGTCTCTCCCTATAAATAAAGAGGGCCTCTTTTGTTTTGATATATATCTTTGAGTCATTGGAAGCAAAAATTTGCCTAAATTGAAAGGCATTTTGAGACTTTGAGCTCAGATTGTAAATCAAATTTTATCAAGTGAATGAGAAAGCAAGTGACCTTTCAAACTTTGTATTGAAATAAATTGTGTTGTGTAGGAAATTGTTCTTATGTCTTTTTTCTAATACAATCTTATATATTTGATTAAATAAGTAGAGTGAGTGAAAATAATCTAGGAGATGTTCTGAAGTTGATTATGGAGACTTTGTGCTACTATAATTGTCTTTACTTTATGTTTTAGTGTCTTAGAACAAAGGATATTTGAAAGGCTTTGAACTACTTTTATCTTTTTGATCATATACTTTGTTGTAATTTTTGTTGAAGAATTTGGGCTACACCTCATTCTATTGTGATATCTTTTATAAATCAGTAAGAGAAACAACGATAGGCTTTGTGTTCTTGTGGGTTTCTTATGAATTTAGTTAATATCAAGAAAGTTTTCCTTTACTCTGTAAACATCATTTCTGCAAAAAGGTAAATGGATGAGATGATTTCACCCCTGAGTTAATATTTAGTTTAAATTAAGTTTGTGATAGTTTATAAGGAACCTCCCCTTGCTGAGAGGAGAGATTTATCTTATTACACTGTGGCTGATATAACCATTTTGTCTTCAGTTAGTTGATGAGAAAATATTCACCCAATAGGTAGATTAGTTTTAATTTTTGTGAGAGATTAATTATTGTAAAACTGATCTCTATAATTGATTAGTAAGATTGTGAGTTAGATTTTCTCTCTTGGATACCCATCAGAGTGGTTAAGGTCAATAATATCTTGATCTCTTATCATGACAATGTTCTTAGAGAGAAAACCTACAACTTGAGACTTGGACATACTAAAAGTGAGCCCTAAAATTAGAGGATATTTATAATTCTAATTTTTATGTGTGATGAAACACACATTGATAGAAGGTATTCCCCATACATGTTGGGATGAATCTATGAAACACAAATCTGCAAAGAAATGATTTAAATGCATCATGTGTGTGATGAGATATAATATCATTGATGTATAACATAGAAGGAATTTTAATGGAATGTTTATAATGAGATAGCTTTAAAAAGCACATTAAATTAATGTAAAAATGCATACAAGACAAATTTGACCTAATTACAACAATATAACAATACAAATAAATCTTAAATGTGTAATAATTATGAATTAAAATATTTGGAATCAATGTAAATATTTATTAGATAAATACTCAAAATTTTACTTACCTCCATACTTTTAGAGACCAAAAGTAAGTCAAAATAGTTCCTGAGACAATTATAAAGCAAACCCATGAAACATAAAATAATATGGGGATGTGTAAAAAATGACCAATATTGAAGTGGTTAGATACTAGCTAACCATTGTGGAACTAGTTTGATACTGATGTAAACACCTAATTTTTTTACATGACGTATAATTACAAAAGTTAGTTCTATTTTTTTACATATGGATCATTAGTTAATATTAGGTTATTATTGACACACTCTCATGTTTTCATCGCTCCTTCATATCTATGTGGCCATGTGTTTCTCTCTTTCTTTTATTTTCTCTCTTTTATATGTTTTAAAGTGCCTTGGGATCCCTATATTATTAGTTTAATTCAATTTATAATCACTTTTTTATGTTTAAATGTTAAAATAATGGTCAATGGGATTTTTCAAGTCCTTTGGCCCTTGTTTCAATATTATTATTACTTGGGCCCACTTTTGTTGGATTTTCTCTCTTTTCTTGTGTTATCTTGCACACTAATAAGATCCCAATTTTAATTTTAGAAGTATATATATATACAAGGAAACCTAATGCATTAAAACACACACTCTATATATCCCCAAATCTATATATACAAGGCACCCTAATATAATTAAACACACACTTTATATAACAAATTATTCTAATCATTCTCTAAAGGAGCTAAAAGAATCACATATTGAATTTCATTTAATGCATTATCTACATACTTATACCTAGATAAGGCCTAAGTGAAAGAGCATATAGTTTTATTTACTAACTTGCATCTTGTAGGGATGAATGGATGGAATTACACACAATAAATTTACTTGATGACATCATGCATAAGTGGTGTTTATAATATTGAAAAAAAAATGTAATAAAAATATTAAGGAACTAATTAAGGCATGCCTCTTGAAAAAAATACCAAAATTGTATGCCCTAATAAGTTTGTACTTGAGCTCAACTGAAGGAGAGATAATTATGACATTTTCATGTATCCATTTATATATCTGATATAGTTTTTTGGACATCATCTTCTAATGAAGGGTTTCAAATATTTTAAGATTTGTTAGACTTACATAACCATTGTTAGAACATGTTAATAACATTTTAGAAGATTTTCACTATTAGAGCATTATGATTCTCATTTTTCATTATCACATGGTTTAAATTGGACTTATTGTTAATGTATAGTCTGGTTTTGTTTTCCATATTAAATCATTTTTTTATATTTTTGGATGTCCTTATATAATGTTTCAAAACCTTATTTTAAGTACTTTTATTTTGTCATAATCTAGGTGAGTTATAAATTAGGTACTCATCCATCAAATTATCTTGTACTCTAATTTCAAAATATTTTCTTTCTTCTAAGCAATAGGAAGATCTTTATTTACTATATTAGTTTTATTTATATTATATTCTATTATTACTTTACTTTAATGCATATGATGTAGTGTTTTTACCATTTGTGCACCTTCCACATAAAATAATTGTTTGTATGATTTAATATTGGAAAACTTGTCATATTTCAAAATAATTTATGAGTTTTGTTAGTTTTCTTGTAGTGAGAAATAACCTCTCTCAATTTCTCAAAATTTATTGTGAACCTCATGAAATTATTGATTATTTATCTTAATCATATCAAATCCTCTTGAATTTTGTCAAGTGACTTCACTTTTGTCTACTAATGAGAGAGACAAGTTCCTTCACTTTTATCTTCTAATTAGAAATCTCTCTCATATTCTTGAATTGATGTGCAAAACTTCCTTAATTTCTTCATTCATTCATCCCTAGTCCACTCCAAGAGACCTTATAAGATAAAAACATATGAGTAATAATTAAGGGGCCTAAATTAGTCAAACTCTTATTATTATATAATTTAGAAATCAACATTCATGTAGTCTAGTAAGTAATCCATTTTAATGAAGATATTGACCCTTACCTCATTGTATGAGATGCAACCAACTAATAGATTCTATATACATTTTCACTACTTTTTATATGTATCTCTTTTACAAATTAAATCCTAGGCATTTTTTTTTTTATAAATATTTGAAAATAAATTAGGCACTATGCATACCCAGAATAACTTCCAAAAAGTAAGGTTATAAAAAAGAGGGAAATGAAAAATGCATGTACACATGAATTATAGGGGCTAAAGATCAAGCTAAGTTATAGGTGTGATGAGGATAAGAGGGTAATTTTAAAATAATTTGAGGTTAAAAAAAGATGCCTAATGAAAGGTAATTTTACCCATTGGAAGTCAGCACGAAGTCCCATAATACCCAATATTACATAAATATGTAATATAAGCCCAATCACACTAAACTAATAAAAATAATAAATAATATCATAGGATCATTTTTATATGTCTACACAATGCCCTATGTTGATGTGTATGTGTGTGTATCAAAGTAAAAAAAAAGTATATCTAAAACAAATCAATGAAAAAATTGTGGCCAAAACATATAAGTTATGCTTGAAGCTAATACTAGATATGATAATTAATTAAGAGAAAAAAGGAAGAGAAAGCTCACCTTATCCAAAAGACAAAATATTGTGACCTAAAAAATAAAAATACCCTGTCTCCTTACTATCAGGATGAATGTCATTATCTATCAATGATGTGTCCACATTTATAATGTACTTGCAAGAAAATAAAAATGTTTATGATTGAATCAATTTCTATGTAAATCGATGATAAACAAACATATGAAATAGGTGAGAAAAATAAATTAAAAATGAATACTCCTAGTGGTAAGTGAATTATGACATCATATCTATAGAATATTTGAATGTGTTTAAGATGACTTATAACTCTTTAGTGTGCACAATACACCTTACACCTTATGACTATCTAATTTTTTTCCTACTTAAAACAACATATATATTATAAATATCTATTATGCACCTCCAACTATTTAGAGGAAAATATTATAAATAGCAACATGAAATGGGTGTGAAATTTGATGTATAAACATTGTAATCATGTGTATTCAAACATGTAAACAATTGTATATAAGACGTAAATGAGAGTCATGGTTATATAAATTATTAGTTTGTAGCATTATATAAGCACAAGTAATTTTAAATCTATGTTAGTGAATAATTTTAAAAATATATAAGACAATTAGAGATTATATGTAGGATACCCAAATATGTGTTCAAACTTGAGGATTCCTAACACATGTTCTCATAAAAATTATACATGATCTACACTAATAGATATTATACATGATCTACACCAATAAACATTATGTGTTATCTAAATCCTTGTCCATGACCAGTTTAATATTAAGTTTTTGCATCAACATACATGATATAAAATATGGATTTATGTCACATAGATATTAAATATAAAAATAGAATATATGTATTTATTTATTTATTTTTAAATATACCATATTTTTGAGGAGTTACAAACCTATGTTGAAGTAAAGCCCTTAAAAATTTTAATTTAAAATTATTATCATTTAATATAGTATAGTATTTTAGTTATTAATGTATTAAATAAAATGACATATCTATTATAAAAATGGAATATATTAAAAGAGAGGGAGGAGAATCATTTTTCTAGGGTTTCATGGTTTGTGTTTTCCTACTTATGTCCTTAGTTTTCCTTGTTCACACCATTAGTTCCCCAGGATTTTCTAGGGCTAAAACACATTAATTATGCTCAATGTGCCACCCTTCAAGTGGGAATCCCCTTTATTTATGGATTATCCATGTTCTATAGTATCTTTTGATGTAGGAGTCAAATCTAATGGTAACCAAGCAAGCTCAAAAGTTTGTTATAAAGGTCTATGACTAGGTAATCCCTTAGCCCCCTCCACTCTAGAGGTAAGCATTCTTGTTTATATTATTTAATAATGTTGAAAATGGTAGGAAAATTTATCTAATATTACTTACTTTGTTGGTTGTATCCCCTTGGAGGATTACCTCCATAACTAGCTCTACAACCACTAGGAACCTCTAGGTGTCCATGTCTTTAAAATCCAAAACCTCACCAAAGGGTTTTTGTTATTTACCTTTATGGATCCCTCTAAGACACAACTTATCCTTATGAAGTCCAATGTTCAATTCCTTCATAACCATCTTATGATTATGTTTCCCTAGTCCCATGATTTTAAAGTTTCTAACAATGATTCCCTTTGTGTCCTTATATGGGTTGAGCTTTTTGGTCTACCAATTCACCTCTAAGATTTCATACCCTAAATCATCACTCCCATAAGATGTGTTATTAAAATTAAACTAGATATGTGATTTTTACTTTGCCCTAACAATCAGGTCTATGTGGATATTTACCTCTCCAAAGAATTGAAAGAGTTTATATAAATCCAAGTCGAAGAGACCATGTGATCATAAAATTTTGTTTACTTCAAACTTCAAAACACTTTATTCTAATGTCATGCCTCAAACCACCAAATGAAGGATTGTCCTTGCATGGGTTATCTCAAGCCTCCTCAATTACCTCCTCATATCAAAATACCCAAATCGATATACCAAGGTGATGGCTAGACTATAGTGCCCCCTAAAAGGTTGTCAAGCCCTAAGACAAAACCCACCCCAACCATCACCTTAGGATGATTCCTCTCTAGTTATCAAACCCTTTTAGGGGATTTCTTTACCACCCCTTATCATTATGGTTCCTTCTAACTAGTAGAGCATTTCTCTAATTTCCTAGATTGCTAGGATGTTCATGGCTAAGGTTCTCTCAAATAGCAGATCCTTCTCTTGATGGTCTCACCATCCACCTTGTAGGGGTGAAAACTCTCCTTTAGAGGAACATGAATCCAAAAACCATTTCATTATGATTGGTATACATTTACGCCCTCACCAACATAATAAATTTACATTAATTGTATTTTTTTAGGATAGTCAAGTGGAACTTTAAATGGATGGCCCTTCCCTATGAATGTGTTACCATGAAATGTTAGGGTCTTACAGAGCTTAGCAACAAATACTCTATGTGTTGCATGTTAATAGATTAGTTTTATAGATATTATTTATTTGCAAGAAGTTAAAATATTTGCCTTTCTCCTTTAGATGTCTTTACAAAGCATTATCATGATGTCACCCAGATCACTACTTTACATGAGGTGATATATGGTGGTGATTGCATTTTACTTTCACCTCAGTTTTCCCCCAACATTATTTCCATAGGTGAGTACCCATCACATAAGATAGTATAGAATATTATTGATGTTTATGGCCTCCATTTTGGCATTATCAACATTTATGCTCCCAATGATGTCCCTAACCACTCCCTACGTTGGTGATCTTTGGCCCATAGAATGCATGTTGCCACATGGCTAGCGTGTGGAGATTTCAATATGATTGAACACCCCAAATATAAATTTGGGGCCATCCCCATGTGTTGGCAAATGTGAGGCTTAGTATTATTTCAAAAATAAATGGTGTATGAAAGACAATCTTCTCTAGTAGTGGACATTTAACCCCACATCTTGGTTTATGTGGTCCAACTAATAATATGGGATTCACCACATGCTCAAATATCTTAACCAATTTATGATATCAGAGCAAAATATTTTTTCCTTTTGTATAATTGATGGTCAGCCTATCAACATCCACTTAGGTATTATTTTTATAGACAACTCCCCTATTTCCTACAAGGTGGAATGGACCTCAAGGTAGTATAATGTGACACGTAATAAATTTATTCTCAATAATTATATGTTGAGTCATGTTGAAATAATATGATTCATCGAATAAATTTGAAACATTTCCCTATGGCCCCCATATGCCACTAGTTGGATTGAGTGGTGGAATGAAGCCATTATATGCACCACCTTATTCTTATACCACCATGACAAACATGTCACCCCAATCCAAAATCACTTAGAAGAGGACACACTCAATGAGTTCAAACATGCCTATAACTCCCTTGAGATTTATCCTTTCAATGTACAGTTGTAATGGCTTATTGCCTCTCTCAAACACTACCTTAAGGTGGAATATAACCATACAACTAGAGTCACCCAACTCTATGCTTAGGTGTACTAACTAAAAATAGGTGACAAAAATGCCAAGGATTTTCTTGAAGCACTAAAATACAAGAAATCCTATGGGTAAATTAAATCTATTCAAGTGGTTCAATCCTAGCTTACCTCTCAATCTGATATCTCTTCAGCCTTCTTTAAACATTACAAGATGTTTTTTAAGTTCATTTTTTCATGACTAAGAGATCCCAGGTGCCTCACAATCTCAAACTAGTCGATCACTATTTTTTTGATGCCCTGATCACCTTGTAAGAGCTCATAAAGGCCTTGATTTACATGATCAATGATAAATCCCCCATCCTTGATGATTTCCCATGTAAATTTTACAAAGCCACCTAGGAGTTTATCAAGCATGATTTACTATAAGTTTACAAAGAAGCCTTTTAGAATCAATCTCTTAGACCCATGATCAATCAAGGCAATATCAAATTTATTCCTAGAGATAGAGATCTTGAGATACTAGCTAGAGGTTGATAACCTTGCTCAATGTTTCTTACAAGATTCTTTCCAAATCCCTCACCAACCACATCTGACTCATCCTACTTGCCATTATTAGACTAGATTAATCATGATGCATTAGAGGGCATTATATTTTGGACAATATTATTTGTGGTTTGGGAAGGAAAGACTTGTACTCATTCCTCTCTTTAGAAAATTATTTTTATTAAATTGGACTTTGAAAAATCCTATGACATAAGGTTTTTTTAAATGATGAATATTCATTCATTCATGAATATTCCATTTTTAAGATTTTGGTTTTGGTGATCTTTTAGGGTTAGCACATGGGGTTAGATCATCAAAATTTTAGGGATATATTTTTTTGGGGATCGGCTCACCAACCCTTTACATTAATATATAAGATTACACTTAAATTTGCTAGATATATATAATAGTTCCCCTGAAATACTAGCCCAAGTAATAAGCAGAACAAAAATTAGAGGAGCACAAAATTAAATGATAGTAGTGAATGAAGAAAATGAATGACAACACTAAATAATAGAACCATTTAACTATGTCATTTGGCCATGCCATTCAGCTCTAGCATTTGGTTTAGGTACTCAATTAAGCCATTTGACTGTGTCATCTAGCTACATCGTTTGACTATAATATTCAATTATACCATTAAGCTATGTTGTTTAGCTTTATCATTCAGCTATACCATTTAAATAGGTCATTTAGTTGTGCCATTCATCTATGTTATTCAGATAGGTCATTTAGCTAGGCCATTTGGTTGTGTCATTTGGCTAAGTTAATTGACTAAATTTTTTGTCTGTGTTATTTGGCTATGTCATTCATGGTTCATCTCTATTGTTTGACTTTGTCATTCATCTATGGTGTTCAATTATGTCATTAAACTATGCTATTCAGCTATGTCTTTTAGTTCTATCATTCATCTATGTCATTTGGTTCAGATGTTTGACTCCTTCAGTTAGTTTAGTCATTTAAATCTATTATTCTACTTAGGGACTATATCAAGAAAAACATCGACAAAAAAAAGCCATCACCCACAAATGATTCACCATACCAATGAATCAAGTTTTCCTAGATTCACCAAATATTTCTAATAAGTTTTGTAGTATGGCCTCTTAAAATGAACCCTACTATGACAAGATCGAATGACAATGTATTCTTTTCATGCTCAAGGCTCTCAACTTTGGCCCCTACTTAAATTATGTAGTGCAGACTTTGCTTCATGATGCCATAACTTGCCTCACTATTAATGGGCATAAAATTAATTGGATTTAGATATAGTAGTCTATTCACCAATGTCATCCCCTTGTTCTAATGCTTAATGTGTTATCTGTTAAATCCTTGGGTTACCTCTTGGCTTCTTGATTTTATCAAGGGCTTGTTCATGGCATTATCTTACCTGACTGCACCTCTCAGGTCATTAATGGAAACTTTACAAATGACACCTTTATCACACTTGAATAACAAGAGGCAAATTTTAATGAATCTATCCAATGCCTTGACACTTTCTATCTAGATTTTGACTCTAGCATTTAATGCAATAAATCCTAGTGTTTTCATCAAAGTATGATTCCTATGCTTGTTTGGATTCACTAGTATAATTAGTAATGAATTTCTTGGGGAGAATAAACTATTTCTTTGGCATACCCTTTAATTTCGATAGTTCACTAGTCAACCTTGGTAATATATCATCAATAATATTAAAAGGAAGATTGAGTATTAGATCACTAAGTCCCTATTATTAATGGGCAAGTTCTAGATTTACATCAAGATCTTTGCCACTACACATGTCTACTATTCCTCATATTGGGTTCCCTCTAAAGCCTCTTATGATATTATGGTCAAGGTCCTCCAATATTTCCTTTGGGCCAATTCTAATTAAGCTTGGGGTTTTCATCAGGTAGCATAGGACATTTGTTGCCTCCCTCGTGATAAAGGTGGCATGGGCATCAATAACACCTATCAAAAAAGTATGGCCCTATGTGTAAAGTGGGTTGTTTAGGATATTGAGGGCAATAATCTTAGAAAATTATTTTAAGACATTATATCTCTTTTGGCTCTCCCTATGGTAAAATTAGTTGGTAGTGTATTGGATTTTAATCCCTCATCACTATTATTCCTGTCAATATTGTTGGCTCTTTTGTGGTTAAAAGTATATGAAAGGATTTTGAAGTAGTCAAACCCCACTTGAAGTGGGTGGGGTATGGTTATCATTTATTTTTGTCTCTTAATGACCATATATTATGATGGTCCCCTATACTTACTACTTTTTCCATTCCCCTAGTTGAATTACCTAGTATTAAAACTCTGTGATTATTCTAAAAAGGGATTCATACTATCCATGATTTGGTTACCTCTAGAGATTGGATTCCTGGGCTTGAACTAAAAATCAAGTTTTCATTAAATAAAGCATACTTACCTTTTATTCTTTGGATTTATGAATTGCTACTTGATGTTATGTTGCATAAGCTTGGCCTACAACCTTCTAGGGCTTGGTGGAAAGATTGGAGGTGGAACTATAATATGTACTTTAAAATATACTCTATCGGGATTATTTATCAGGTGATGAGTTCATTCTCTATAACTTTAAACAAGTTTAACAAGTGTTGGGGCCTCTACTCCTATCCTAGGTCTTGGCTCACACGTCTGGATCATATATGGCACTCTAGCCTAGAGTCCAAGCTAGTTCATTTCTTATGATGTTTAATTTACCAAGGACTCCCCCTCAATGAGAGGCTACACCACCTACACATTCCCCAACCCTTTTATGTAGTTTATAATCATCTATAATCCTTTAAACATATATTTTGGTTTTATCTAGAAGCTCAGTCTTCCTGACATTGGATTCATTTGTTGTTTTATCCTTATCACCCTGGGCATTTATCTTGATGACATGCACTCTTTAGGTATTTTTCTTATTGGCCATCTTTGATTACCTCTTTATAGCACTTCTTCCATGCTAGTATTCTCTTTCAAATATGGAAAGCCAAGAATAATGTTATTTTTAATCATAATGCCTATGGAATTTAATTTTATGTTAATGAAAAGGTGGTTTTTATTTCACTAGTTTATTTTCATATTCAAGCCCAAGTGTAAAATATGTCTTTGGACCTCTGCCACTTGTAGGAGCTCCTAGACCACTAGGGGAGTGCCCCTTGCAACAAGAGTAGAGTCTCACCTAATGGCCCACCCTGTGGTCCACCACCACCTCTTCTTAGAAGGCATAAAATCATAAGTTAGTCCAAAAGTAGAGGCCACTTTTCACCTTACCCTCCCCTATGGGTGGCTAGAGTTATCATGGCAAGTCTAATGTTGGTCCTTCATAGTGGTCTCTAATGAACACTTTTATTCCTATGTAGCCCACTGATAGTTGGCATATCACTATTCATGATGACCTCCTAGATGGTTGGAATGCTCCATATATTCTTGACATATAACTACATGATTGGTCGGTGCTTCCCAAAGATGATCCTCTACTTCTGCTTCCTAGGGTAATGACATGTGCTTGAAAGTTTTGCTTTATAGTTATTTGTAGTTACTTGGGTCATGTCTTGACTAGATAATTTTGATTTTTTGGAGCTAGATTTATCCTCCGATAATAATTTTGAACTGTGATTTTCCTAGCTACTTTGTAACCTTATGTAATTATATTTTTTTTAAATATAATGCGAAGCATTTGATTAGTAAAACATAATATATAAATTTATTTTTAATTTTTTTTCATGTCATTTTTTGAGGAGTCAGAAGTGAAACTCTTAATACATTTAATTTAATACTGTTATCATATAATATAATATAATATAATATATGATTTTAGTTATTATTCCCAAAGTGATAATTCTTAGATTCATTTTGCTTTAATTAGTTATTAAATTCTGCTTTCTCAACAAATCAAGTTGCATAGTTTTATGAGTTTTGAAATATGTAACTCTTTTAAATAGATAAATTACATGTTAATTAGATAATAACATAAAATATTATTTTCCCTATACATTGAATGGTTGAATAATTATATGTTATTCCCTCCTCTACGTAAATCAAGGCAATCAAATTCCTTATGAATCATAGTCATAATGGATTCATTCCTTAAATCCATACAACTGACATTAAAAATTAAATGTTGTCAGTCATAACATATGTTAGAAATAATAAGTAATTACTTAATAGAAGTAGGTGCTCATCCCTATTCGACACATCTAGTCTTCTCTTGATGCCACAGCTCATCATCTAAAATTGCTAAAAAGCCACACTCAATTCAAATTAATTATTTCCTTGTAACCAAACCCCTTAACAATAGAATTCCTTGATAATTTATTAACTTCAAAATAAAATAAAATAGAAGCTCAATTTGTATTTTTTTAATTTGATAAAATTAGCTAAAATACATTTTATACTTGTATGTAAAATTTTTCTTTCATAGAATAGAGATTGAAAATTCTATAGTATTTTTTCTTGAATATAGAAAAATTTGCTTTCCCTAGTAGAGAAGAGACGAGTTCTATATGACAAGTGAAAGCTATGCAGGTATGGGTTTCATTTATTTTTCCACACATTTTAAAAACTTCCATCTATCATTTAAAATAATATTTACAACATTATCCACAGGGGAATATGTGTCTGAGCTAATAAAACTCATACATGATTTGAACAAAATTACCTCTAATAAACTTAATATAAACCTGAAAGGTTCTATGGTAAGCTATGTAATATAATAGATTTGTTTTGAATTCCTTTATTGTACATAATCAACACAATAATCATTTAGGTCGGCAGCCCATAGACATACTTGGCAAGCGATTGGCAAGGTAAAATGGATTATGCATGGAATCACGCAGTTATGTCTGATGAAACCTAGAGAATCATCATTCTAGAGCTAGGTAATTTGTTGCCATTTAGGTTTGATTTAACAATCTAAAATTTGAGCTTGTTTTCCTTATAAACATGCATTTTTAGATAAAATAAAATATGCAACGTAGCCTTGCAAGGTACTAAGAAAGGTAAAATTGAGATTGTGTTAATTATTATTTTCACTTTCCCTTTCATGTACGTATCTCCCCGGATTCCCAAATGCATTATATAATTGTGTATATTCAAACTCAACCTAAAACATTTAATTTATATTCTTTTATTTTTTTTGGCGTAAATATTTGTTATCCATTTGCATATGAGATCAAGCACTTTAAGGAGTTAATAATTAGGCAATCATATTATCAAAAGGATTTAAATTTGAATAATTTATGAATAAGCACATATCATGAAGTAGTGCTTATTCATGAAGTACACTGATAAATACTACCTATTGTAAATCCATATATAGTCATCAATCAAAATAAAAGGAAGATTTTTTATAAATATGACAAAAATTTTATCTTTAGCTTTCCCTTCTTTCAATTAGTTGTAGAGTATGGAATAGAAATGATTTATTATTTTAGGACACTTGACACTTTTATTTTGTTTGAAAATATGAGTATAAAAATATTTTTAGAGGTTATACTATGGACAAAAATTTCCATTTAAGAATTATAAGTCTTCTACTTTCTCCATTAAATCTTGTGACTACGTGCAAATTGACTTTATAAAGCTGGATACCCCGTTTGGTCAAATTACACAAATGTAGTAGATGAAGTTTTTTATAAATACAATGAGATATAAATGTATATGTTGTTTATTATCACTTTATCATCTACTTTCCATGTTGTAATTACTATTTAAAATCATACTATATAGTTAGTTCATTTCTCTAGGATTTTGTATTTGAGTGGGTGGGTGCCCTAATTTTAGCTTCAATGTCCAATGTTCTAGATGCTTCTATGATAATGGCCTTGCAAAGAGAGTGTGACTTGAGCACACTTCAATTATATATGCAAAGGTATCAAATTACATGAATAGTTATGTAAAAAAATAATAGGATTTCAAGTACTTTAATTCTTACAATATTATTACCACTGGTTGATGAAGTGATTCCACACTAAGGGACCACTTATGTTTACAAATTACCACTAGAGTAAATTTGGGTCTTTTTCATTTAGGTTAGAATTGTGATACTTTAGGACATGTTATTAATTTGTATGGTATATTGTAACTAGTACTAAGGAACTAGGGATTTAAAACCATAGATATTGAAAGTATTAAGTTGTGTGTAGAGTTGTCTTTATAAGTTTTATAATTTTATATTAAAACCTTAGGAAGCTATGTTGTTATGATATAGCATTGGAAAATTCATTCTTGTAATTTATTTTGACATAATCATATTGTGTTTTGTTAGTGAAAATGTCTTTATATGGGTATTGGATATTGCACTTGTAGTATATTATATACATATCATCTTGACAAAAAGTATTAGGGTATTTTTAATCCTTTTTATTATCTAAGAGTGTCAAGATATTTTTACATTGGTTGGTTCAGAATCCCTCCCCCCCATATATTATGAGGATAGAGGCTTTTGTGTAGGGATGGCCTTGAGAAAATTCAAGGACAATGTTTTGCTTGTTTATTTTTTTCTTAAGGTATATCTTGACAAAAGTAGATAACAACATTTAACTATGTTATGTGTGGGGACCATAGACTCTACTCACTCGTTAGATATGAAAAAAATGAATATATTATTGTACATAATCTATATGGTCCATTTGTGAAAGTTCTTCTTATATGTTTGGTGTTCACTACTTTTCAATGATTTGTTTGTTGTCATGTCTTTTGTTACTTATTATTTATTCTATGGTGCCCATATTTTAGTATCTTGTAGGGGATAAACTATAATTTTTAATTTTATTAGAAAAACATTTATTTTATACCTATCATTGAGTACTCCACTCCAATGGATTTGAATTTTGTATCCATTTATGGATTTTCTATTTTTTATTCTCTAAGTGTAATTGCCGTAGGGGATTTTTGATTAATTTTCCATATTAATGGGTACTTCCCTAGAGGCCTCTATATCTAGTACCAATAAAATTCTAGTATTGGTATTGGTTCAATCACCTCTATGGATTTTCTATTTTCATAAGTACCTAAGTTTTAACTCTCTCATAGTAAAAAAATAAAAATAAAGATAAAGTATCTATCATATGATATGTGTGATCATAAGTTTTATAGGAACCATTTTGTCATGGGTACAATTATAATAGATATTAGTATATATATATATATATATATATATATATATATAATATTTTTTAGTAGTTGATGTTAGGTTGTGGAGCTAAAAGCTTCACCAATGCAAACATGGAGGAGGTTGCTGAGTTCCAGGGATACCGGCGTCAGCAATGTATAGTGCAGAAGGCAACCGACATCGACAGGAGTTGGCCGAAGTCGATCACCTCTAGTCAGATAGAGACCGATGTCGGTCACCTATGTGGTTCCAAAACTGTTCATTACACGAATAGTTAGTTTGTTGAATCGATTGTTTGCATGTAAAGACTATTTCAAGTCTTGAGTTGTGTGTCTAATTATTGTAAATTAGAAGTCTAAGTTATTGTTTAGTCTGGGATCTATTTATAGACCCATTGGCATGTATTTTAAATAGAGCAATAGAGGAAGGCAAGGTAGATCCTTCCAATTGTAAGATCATTTGAATTGCAGGTTATTGCAAGTTTATGGTAGATCTACATGTGTAAGTAAGATCATTTGAGTTGCAAGTTGTTGCAAGTTCATGGGAGATATACTTGAAGTACTTTGAGTACTTATGTACTGGCAGTGTTATTACTGACTGGTTGGAGGTGAACACCAACTCTGTGTTTGAGTTGTGTGTTGGGACCATTTTTGGTAGGAGAGAGAACGCTTGATTGAGAATTATTGGGAGCCCTTGAGGTGTGGGAAGCCTCACAAAGGTGTGAGAAGAGTGTGTCATCTTCTTTATTGTATTTTCTTTTTGTATGAGTTGAATACAAGATTTTGTATTGTCTCTCATATTTTGTGTCATTTGTGAATTCTAGTTACTTGTTAATTCTAGTTTAATTTTGTGATTAGTTGCTTATACAAGGTAATCATATTGGATCCTGACAAGTGGAATCAGAGTTTTTTATTGTTCTGGATTCCCCATCAACTATTATCAGAGCTTTTGGTTGGGTTATTAACAGGTTGTATCAAATTTGATTAGTGTTTATTGATTACAGGTCACTCATAGGGGTTTCTATTTGAGTGGGAGTATAGCAATGTAGAATAAAGTAAGCTATGAATGGAGAAGTTTAATGGCAAGAACTATCAATTATGGAGGATGCAGATAGAAGATTATCTGTATCAAAAATATTTGTACTTACCATTGGGTGGGGTTGCATGCAAGCCCATAGATATGAAGGATGAAGAATGGAAGGTTCTTGATCGGAAGGCTCTAGGATCTATAAGGTTGAGTCTTGCATCATCTATGATTTCCAACTTATCATAGGCTAAGACAACGGTAGAGTTGATGGAATCTTTGGCAAATTTATATGAAAAACCCTCAGCTTCGAATAAGGTATTTCTTATGAAGCAATTATTTAATTTGCAAATGTTGGATGGTGGATCTGTACATAGTCATCTTAGTGATTTCCATGGTTTGGTAAACTAGTTAAATTCAGTCAATATTGTTTTTGATGATGAAATTAAGGCTCTCTTAATCTTGTGCTCATTACCTGAAAGTTGGGAGAGTTTGGTAATGGCAGTTAGTAATACTGCATCTGCTTTAAAGATCTTAAAATTTGATGATATTGTGAGTGTAATCTTGAATGAAGAAATTCACAGGAAAAGCACAGGTGAATCATCAGGGAATGCTTTGAGTGTTGAAAGTAGGGGAAGGAAAAGAGAGAAGATTGAGCATGGGAGATCAAGGTCAAAGATAGGCAGGAGATCCAAGTCCAAGTGTGGTAGAATACCTTGCTGGAAATGTGGAAAGCAAGGGCATCTAAAGAGAGATTGTTAGGTGAATGAAGATCAGCATGAATGACATGAAGAAGTAGATGTTGTAGATTATGTTGCATAGGATGATCTGGTATGTTCCTTAGATAAAGTAAAATCTTGGGTGCCTCTTTCCATGCATCCCCAAATAGGGAATTTTTTCATGAATATGTCTAAGGGGACATTGGAGAAATTTATTTAGGGGATGGTAAGCCTTGTCAAATGGTTGGCAAAGGGAAAGTGAAGCTGAAATTGTAGACGAGCAACACATGGGTGTTGAAGGAGGTCATGCATGTTCCAATCCTGAAGCAGAATTTGATTTCTATTGGAAAGTTGGGTGATGAGGGTTACACAGTAACTCTCACAGTGGATTCTTGGAAAGTGTCCAAGGGTGCACTTATTGTACAAAGAGGTAATAAATTAGGTACGCTTTATCTATCTACTTGTATTACTGATTCTCCTTCTGGTTTATCTACTTTAGTTGTAGATTCAAAGATGTGGCTTATTAGGCTTGGTCACATGAATATGAAGGAGATGCATGTTCTAGAGTCAAAGGGTATGCTTTTGGATTTGAAAAGCATGGATCAAGATTTCTATAAGCAAAAGAAGAAAGTGACGTTTCTTGAGAAATCTGATGTTTGTGACAAGAACAGGAAAGCCTTGGTTTTCAAAGAGAAGATGACGTACAGAGATTAGCGCAAGGGGTTGACAAATTTTAAGCAGAGCAAGGTTGATATGGATAAGGGTTTGATCCAAAAGGAGTTCATGGGTAGAAGTTATCACTCACAAGTAAAACATAGAGATCGACGTTGGTTAGAAAATCAATGTTGACATCCAGACAGGGATCGATGTCAGCTATGTGTAGCCTGACATTAGTGACTCTAGATAGATAAACACTAGCATTGGTCAGGGGGAACTGACGTCAGTGATGAGGCAGTTGCATGGAACCAACGTCAGTTAGGTGCAGACTGAGATGTGACTGCCATCGGTCACTAAGATGGATTTTAGGTAGACAACAAGCTATCAAGGAGTCTCAAGTGCCCATATGGAGGACTGAAAGGGTAAGCCTCAAATTCATCATTTCCCTTCTTTACACTACTTTTTGCTCACTAATGGTCAAGAACCAGGAAGTTATTAAAGAAGTAGAGCAGGTAGATTTAGGAAATAGTGGGAGCTTGGCATGGATGAGGAATGTGAGTCCTTGGAGAAGAACCAAACGGGAGTTTTTTGGTGGAGTTGCCAACTGGAAGAAAGCACTGAGGGATGAATGGATTTTCAGGATAAAGAAGAGCAGGAATGGACACGTGAGATGGAAGGCCAGGGTATATGGTCTTGAGTAAGCTACAGGACAATGGAGGTTTAACCATTGTGTTTGCTTTACCAAGTTGGATAATATTAGCTACATTATCCTATTACTGTATGTTGTGCTTGTTGTAGGGTTACACATATAGGGAGTTGCTGAACTAAAGGTAAAGTTAGTTCAAAGGTGTGTCATGAGGAATCTAGGAGCAACAAGATTCTTTGGCATGAGTGTGTTCTAGATACATGGAAGGTCACAGGTTGATTTTGTCTCCAGATGATTGTGTGAAACTGGTTAGCACGCTGATGGTTAGATAGTTCTATGAACAGTGTCCTGATTTACATGATGAGGTTAAGTACATGTGTACTAGACCTAAGTTTTCCCAAGTAGTGGGAGTTGTTAGCAACTTTGGGGTCAATCCAAGAAAGAAGCACTGGAGGGCAGTTCAGTGGATTCTCAAGTATTTGAGAGGGACCAGCAGCAGGTGCACATGTTATATAGGGTCAAGTTCTTTTCTACATGGGTTTGTACATGCAGATGTGGCAAGTGATTTGGATGATAGGAGGTGCACCACAGGATTTGTGGTGGTTGGTCTTCAAGAGTGATCTTGAAGAGGGATACAAAGCCAAGGAAACAAACTAGATGATGTACAGGTACAGGTGTACTATTTATCTCCAAGTGGGAGATTGTTAGGTTGTGGAGCTAAAAGCTTCACCAATGCAAACATGGAGGAGGTTGTTGAGTTTCAGGGATACTGGCATTGGTAGTATATAGTGTAGAAGGCAACCGACATCGGTAGGAGTTAGCTGATGTCGGTCACCTCTAGTCAGATAGGGACTGACGTCGATCGCTTGTGTAGTTCCAGAACTATTTGTTGCATGAATAGTTAGTTTGTTGAACCAATTGTTTGCATGTAAAGACTATTTCGAGTCTTGAGCTATGTGTCTAATTATTGTAAATTAGAAGTCTAAGTTATTGTTTAGTCTGGGATCTATTTATAGACCCATTGGCATGTATTGTAAATAGAGCAATAAAGGAAGGCAAGGTAGATCCTTCCAATTGTAAGATCATTTGAATTGCAGGTTGTTGCAATTTCATGGTAAATCTACATTTGTAAGTAAGATCATTTGAGTTGCAAGTTGTTGCAAGTTCATGGGAGATCTACTTGAAGTACTTTGAGTACTTGTGTATTGGCAGTGTTATTACTGACTGGTTGGAGGTGAACACCAACTCTGTGTTTGAGTTGTGTGTTGGGACCATTTTTGATAGGAGAGAGAACTCTTGATTGAGAATTACTGGGAGCCCTTGAGGTGTGGGAAGCCTCACAGAGGTGTGAGAAGAGTGTGGCAGCTTCTTTATTGTATTTTCTTTCTGGATGAATTGAATACAAGATTGTGTATTGTCTCTCATATTCTGTGTCATTTGTGAATTCTAGTTACTTGTTAATTCTGGTTTAATTCCATGATTAGTTGCTTATACAAGGTAATCATATTGGATCCTGACAAGTGGAATCAGAGCTGTTTGTTGTTCTAGATTCCCCATCAGTTGATATAATTTTAATGTAATTATTTTTGAATTTCAGGAACTACTAAAGAGTTCCCTCCAACATAGTTAATATATAATTTTAAAATATTTAAACATAATATATATTAAACATATATATTACATAATATAACTATTTATTGAAATGATTTTAATGACTAAATTATGTTCAATATACTTTATATCCTTCCAAATTGAGATTACCTTATGTTCTAATGTTTCCTAATATAACCAATGGTAATGATAATCAGTATGAATATGTGTACTTAAACAATCAAATCAACTATTTAAAAGCATTATTTTGCATTATTTTGAACACTTTAATGGGTTGTACATGATTTTTTCAACCTATTTACTTATATTTCCCATTTTTATATAGTTTTAACATAATGGTTTGTATTAATTATTTAAATTTTCCATATTGTCAATGTAAGGAACAACAATATTGTACCTAACTAAAACATATGGAAAATAGAGAAGCACACACTTTGTTGAAATCAATATGTAGTGATATATGTTTTAATATGATTAAAAAATAAATAAATACTATACTAATATTAATATTTGTTTATATATCACATAGATATCTGCAATCTCATGCATTATTACCTATTATAATATAAAATGTAAATGTAAACACAATCAGTTAAATATTTTGTGCCAACAAATTTCCCTGTAATAACCCTATGAATATTTATGATTTATTATTTAAAAGTGTCTCTCTCTTTATATAATATCTCCTTGAAACAAAAAACAAGTATTGTTCATAAAAATTGATAGTTGTTGATGTCTACAAATATATCCATCTACCAAAATGTATGGCATAGTGTTCCTAAAAATTCATAAATTAATACAGATATTTTCAATCATAAAGAGACAAATATATCCATATAGAGACAACAAATCATATAAATAACAAATCATTATGGATATTTTTAGTAACAATATAATAAAGAGATAAAAATTAGAAACACTCATCTGAGTAAACATCTAAACATTAGATCAGGATTTGTAGTTAATCCTCATCCTAGATGGAATTTTTTACATTTAAAGCCTAAAGTTGACTAGTGTAGATGATATTTTATGATTATATAGCACCTCAATCTTGTACAATAGGAAAACTTATACCTTGGTTATTCCTCTCAAATTTTCACCTTTCCCACTTCCACAAGTCTTGTATTTGCTCTATCTTTTTACTCCTTGGCCTATATCTCTTAGTCTAACTAGTCTTATGTTGATGACCTAGGTTTTTTATCTTGCCCAAAATACTTAAAATTTACATATCTTCCATTGATTCATGTTTAGAACATGTACCTACTTTATTGTTCACTTGAAACTAACCTCTAAGATAAACAACAACATCGATGTTACTATCCCATCTTGATGCAAATGTACAATACCCTAAAATAATACAATTTATAGATTAAATGTATCTTAATTGTCAGCCTAAGTGATTTAAAGTAAGTTATTAATCCAAAGGAATTTATATAAATACAAGATCAACCCTCATTCAATCCTCACCTATGAACACCTAACAAAAGACCAAAGAGCATTCAATTAAACAAAGATTCCTTATTTAATCTTATTTCCATACCAGTCATAGGGACTATAGATTTGAAGTAATCCAAGAGCCCAATTTTCTAAGTTACAAGCTAGGTCACTATTGTAATTATTTTGTGCATATTGTATTGCAATCCAACACATAGGAGAGAACTACATGAGTAAGAGGCCCTCTTTAAATTATTGACTATGTAGGTAGCATTCACTGATAATAGCATCTTTGGTGCAACTCGACACCATGTGCCCACTAACCCATTTTTTTCCAAGGTCACTATGAAGATGGAAAAATAGGGATTTACCATTTTACAAGGAGTGATAGTCCATAAACTCGATATAAATGTATCAAAGTGAAAGTGAAGTAAAACTTAGAAGCATCAAGGTGGTTGCATCCTATTCTAGTAGGAATTCTATACATAATACTAGCATCAAACTCAGATAATAGTATTGATGCAACTATCCTAGGTTGATGTTACTATCTATAGAGATAGATGCATCAAAGCTAAAATCTAAAAACTTTTTTAGAATCTAATTTTTTTTTTAGAATCATCTTTTAATATGCTTTATACTTGTTCTAGATCTAGAACTATATTAGCTTCAGAACAAGTTAAGTACTTCACGTATTTATCATTTCGATATCTATCATAGTTGTACTTTCTGAATTTAGACTATCTCAACATAGTAAATTTAATGTATGTTTATATCTAAGTTTAGAATCTATTTGGATTATTATATGTTTGAATATCACCCTTATGCCATTTCATTTCTATATACCCCTTCAACCCTAGATAACCCCAATCTATATTTTTAAGGTTAATCATTTGATCAACCCAATATTTGAACATCAAACCTTTCGACAAATTAGGGTTTTTTGGTTGTTTTACTTTTTTTTAAATATTAATTTTTTCATTTATGAAGCAATGGAAAATGTTATTAAAAAAACATGACTACAAATGGAAGAGAAAGAAGCATTTATTACTCATCTCAATAATAACAAGGGCTTAATGGATACAATTTTGAATGTTACAAGAGATGAAATAAATAAATAAATCAGATAAAACTAAGGTTTCCTCACTTATTAGTGGTGAATACTTAGAAGGTACTATAACTCAACCCACACTTATTAATCCACCTACATCTAGTGGGGGCATGGATTATGTGTTTAAATCTTTGTTCACTGAATCTACTATCGATACATCTATCATGGAATTACTAGTTGTGTCAACACAAATACTAGTTTAAATGCCTATCACTACTCAAAACATGTTTACATCCTCTTCAATGATTACTCAACTTGATAATATAAATCCCACTGGGCCTATAGTTTAATCATTCCTTCAAGTTATAAATACATTGAAAGATAAGATTACAAACATTAAATAAAATGCTTTAAAATCCCCTTATGATATTTATTTGAAAGATGTGTTGCATAACTCTCTTGCACTTGAAATATATTTGCACCCTTGAAAATTGGATTTTTTGTACCTAAGTTCACATTTTATGATGGCAAGGGTGATACTGAACAACAACTTCAAACATTTTATGTGGCATGCCTCGACTGTGCATCTAATGACAAACTTTTGACCAATTTATTTCCAAGAAGCCTCAAGGACTCTGCTTTGAGGTGGTTCTATGATTTACTTCTCCAATCTGTAAAATCATTTAAACCTATTGTAGACCATTTATGAGCACACTTTTCCATTAATATTTTTGAAAAGGTTATCTATGCCCAAATTTATAAAACCAAACAATGAACCAATGAACCTATCAATGAACATGTCTTGAGATATAAGAGAATGCTAGCCAAAATGACCAATTTTATGCCAGACAAAGAGTTGAAATAAATATTTAAGGAAAGTTTCCTTGATCCTTTACATGATTCCACTATTCTTAAGAAGTTTAATTATTTTGATGACTTATGCCATGTTTGTATAATACTGTGAAATGAAGCTTATGTCATTGAATAAGCTCAAGTATGTAGCAAACACACTATTTACATCTACATATACTACTAAATTCATAATTAAACCAAGTTATAAGGTAAAACCTCATGATCCTAAAAAGGAAATAACTACCATAGTTAAAATAGTTTCATAATATCCTAATAAGTTTGTCTTATCTAACACACCAAGAGATAATTTACACATTTACCTAAGTCCCCAGCTTCATTACTCCCACGATTACAAGAGTGTTAGCTTATATCTCTCCTTCATCCTATCAAGATTGATATGAGTGGACCTTTATCCAAAGGATATGATGTGAATGCTTATTATGATTATCATCAAGGACTAGGACATTTTATAGTAAGATGGTTTACCTTAAAGCATATTATTCAAGACCTTAGCAATGGATAAAAGCTTACATTTGAAGATATTACAAATGAATTAGGTTCACAAATTGGTGATCATCATAAATAAAAAAATATTTAACAATCTACTGTAATTCCATTCTAATAAAGAACCATAAGTCTAAATGGCATATAATGTACATCCTCCTCCCTCACATTATGGGCACCCACTAAATGGGAATATTGGTACTTACACATATATAGCTCCTATGCTGTAGAAACCTTCTATTTACTTTGATGATAGTGAAATTAAGGATGATGATTTTGTTCTTCATTCTCTATTCATTTGAGGATACCTTTATATACACTACATACACAGTGTTATGATTGATAATGGTGAAATTGAAAATGTTTTCACCATGACATTACTTACACACTTGCATTATACTCATCATGATTTACACCCCTCTACTAGGTTAGTTCAAGCATTTTATGAGACCTCCTAGAAGGTTCTTGGCAAGATTGGACTACCTTTATAGGTTGGTGTCACACATATGGTTACTACTTTCTCAATTATCCCTTCCACAAGCACCTTTGATATGTTATTGGGAAGAAATTGGATACACACTCTTAGAGGAGTACTTTATATAGTGCATGGGTGTGTTAAATACATTCATGCCAATCAGGTAATTATAGTTTCTATAACTCCATATGAGCTCCCTCTTAAACAAAGAAACTTATACCCAGACAACTATCTATAAAGCCTACTAAGGTTAATCCACCATAAAAGGCTAATAAACATGAAATACCCTTTACTAGGTGGCCAATACTTGAGAGACCATTACATCAAAGACATATAATAGATTCCAAAAAATCCCCATCTTTTACTAAATACCATGATCAGATATCTACAGAACCTAAAAATGTACATATTACTGCTATGCCAAAGAAAACACATATCACTCCATGATGGGTTCAAATAATCCCTACTCTTATTACTCCTATTATTGCTTCATGACCATAGAGTCCTATTCTACATATGTAGAGCACCATTGATACCAAAATGTTATATATTACACCTATACATACTACTACATAGCATAAATGGGGTATTATATGAGATGCATAATAGGGATATATCTATGACCATCCATTGGATGGAATCATAGGATTATCTTTACTCTTCACAAATTCCAAAAATACCAAAAGAATCAAAAAAATCAAAACAAACTTTTGGCAATTACATGTTATACTAGATCCTTATCATCTATGTGTTAGTTCAATGTTGATGGATGGTATACTCAGTTAATCCTACATACACATATTTTTCACACTTCTACTTGAGTGTGATACAAGCATACATGATACATTCCTATTTCAAATATTTGGCTTTCTCTCTGCTCATGTCATATGGACATTGGGGGCATCTTCTTCTTTGATATTGATACACAAAGGTTATATGGTTTGATGATCATTATACATTATCATGTTTGAGCTTATATATGTACTTAAAAATTCTTGTTATCCATTATTATATATTACATAGGGTACTTTATATGTTATACACTTGACATTTTTTCCTAATGCATTTGATCCATGGGATACAATGACATGTTTATGGTGGTTGCTTATGCTTTACTTTATGCACTTCCTTGAGTGTCTTGCCTTGCTATTGTATTCCTTTATTTTTATATGATTATGAATAAGCTCCTTTAATTTCATCCTTTATGCCTATTTATGCTCTCATTAAAAATTTTATATGTCATTTTTTTATTTTATGGACATTTGAATAATTCATTTTTGCTTTCATGGACATTTGAGTAAGTCATGTCCCTTCAATTATGTAGCATTTGAACATGCCCTTTATTTATGGTCTCCTTGGACTTTTGAGTGCCCTTGTGTGTGTGATTATTTATTATTGAGCTTATATTTTTACTATCTAGATAATGCCATGATCTTTATCATGCATCTTAGGCTTACATGTGATCACATTGATTCTATGCACTTTGATGTTATATCTATCTAGACATGTTCCTTCTATATGCTACATGGTTACATAAATCATATTATACAATTATCTTATCCTTTTGAGATGAGTTAAATACCAGTTCCTATCTTTACCTCACCTTAAAGGGGATGCATATTAGTGGAGGCATGTTATAGAGGCATGTTCACCATGCTTTTCATAGTTTCAAATTTAGTGGGGGCATGTCATATGGGCATGGCTTCCACACATTCATAATTATTAGAATTAGTGGAGGCATTATTTGGGAGCATGTTTTCTATGGTCATTCAATACATTATACGTATAAGTTTTCATATTCAATGGGGACATGTCATATGGGCATGGCTTACACACATTCATCAATTCCTAAATTTAGTGGGGGCATGCTTTGGAAGCATGTTCTCTACATCTATTTATTATTTAGCATTCCTAATTTAGAGTGGGGTATGTTTTATAAACATGTTCTCCACATTGCTACTTATATATCAATTTTTAGATCTATCCATCTATGGTGGGGGCATGCTTTGTAAGCATGTTTTCCACACTTACACAATTTTACAAATTGGCCAAAACACATAGTTATATGATTCAAATTCATAGGTGTGGAAAAATTTATACATTGGTACTATTGTTATACATAGTTTCAACATGAGACATATCTAAGTTGCATATGTTATGCAACATGTGCCAAATATAAAAATATATAAATCGGTTTCAAATTCTAAAACTCTTTTATGGACTGTTACCATATCACAAACTTTTTTATACTAATACCCTACAGACATTTACAAAATTTTATCAATCCAATCTATTGTAGTAGTTTGTTCACCATCTTGGTATTCTTAAGGTGACCAAATCACTCAATATTTCCAATTTTTTAGGTTAGACATGATCATCCAACCTCAATAAGTTATAAGTATCATTGGGTCACATGGTTGAGTTAATCTGAACTACTAGGTGGCAACTCACTTTTGACCTAAATTTGGGGGCATGTGCCTTCCAATATCTTTCTATCTATCTTTATCTCCTTATACATATTCACTTTAAAGATTTATCTATATTTTTCTTAATCTCAATTTTAGAAACTTAAAATGATACATATTTTTCAAAAAAACTTACCAATAGGCAAGGTAGTTACATCAACACACACGTGTACTCCTAAACCTTGATCTTTCAATTCTAATCTATTTCAACTACTTTCAACCAAAATTATATGCACTAATTTTATACTATAATATGCTCTTGGTTATAGGTTTGTCGCTAACAAATAACTTAAGTTAGGCACACATAAAGACTAGGTCCACATACACACCCAGGTAGGATTTTATATTAGAACTGGTAGGTGCCCTAATTATAGCTTTAATGTCCACTGTTATAGATGCTTCTATGAGAATGGTATTTTAGAGAGAGTGTAAATTGAGCACACTTCAAGTACATCTATAAAATTTATCAAATTATATACATAATTATGTAAAGAAAAAATAGGATTTTAAGTACGTTAATGCTTATGATATTATTACCACTAGATGAAGTGATGCCACATTAAGAGACCACCTCTGTTTACAAATTATCACTAGAGATAATTTGGATATTTTTAGTTTAGGTTATAATTATGGTATTCTATAGGGTGGTTCAATGTAACTAGTACTAGGTAACTAGGGATTTAAAACCATAATTATTATTAGCATTAAGTTGTGTGTAGACTTGTGTTTAGAAGTTTTATAATTTTATAGTGTAACTTGAGGAAGCTATGATGTTATGATATGGCATTGGAGCATTTATTCTTTTAATTTCTTTTGACATAATCATAATCTATTTTTTTAGTGAAAATGCCTTTACATGGGTATTGGATGTTGCACTTGTGTTATATTATATACACATCATTTTGACAAAAAACATTAGGGTGCTTTTTCTCCTTTTTCTTCTTTGAGAGTTTGAAGATATTTTTGCATTGGTTGGTTTAGAGTTTTCCCACCTAGATTATGAGGATAGAGGATTTTGTGCAAGGATTGTCTTGAGAAAATTCAAGGATAGTGTTTCTCTTATTTATTTTTTTCTTAGGGCATATCTTTAAAAAGGAGATAATGACATTTGACTATGTTATGTGTGGGGAACACAAACTCTGGTCACTGGTTAGATATGAAAAATGAATATATTATTTTACATATTCTACATGGTCCATTTATGAAATTTCTTTTTATATGTTTGGTGTTCACTTATTTTTAATAATTTATTTATTGGCATGTCTTGCATTACTTATTATTTCTTCTATGAAGCCCATATTTTGGTATCTTATAGGGGATAAAATATAATTTGGCATTTCATTAGAAAAAGAAACATTTATTTTATACCTATCACTGAGTACTCCAATCCAATTGGATATGAATTTTGCTTGCACTTATGGATCTTCCAGTTGTTATTCTCTAAGTGTAATTACCCTGGATCCCTATGATTAAATTTCCATGTTAATGGGTACTTCCATGGAGGTCCCTATATCTAGTACCAGTATAATTCTAGTACTAGTATTGGTTTGGTTGCCTCCAGGGTTTTTTTATTTTCTTAAGTACCTAAGTTCTAACTCTCTCATAGTAAAAAAAAAAAAGATAAAGTAACTATCATATGATATGTTTTATCATAAGTCTTATAGGAGCCATTTTTTAATGGGTACAATTATAATAGATATTAGTATATTTTATGTTTTTATATATATTTTTTAGCAGTTGATATAATTTTAATACACTTATTATTTTTAAATTGTAGGAGATATTAAGGAGTTCCCTCCAACATAATTAATATATAATGTTAAAATATTTAAACATAATATATATTAAACATAAATATTTTATATCATATGTATAATTTTAAAATATTTACACATAATATATATTAAACATAAATATTTTACATTATATAACTATTTGTCGAGGTTATTTTTATGATTAAATTGTATTCATTATACTCTATAGCCTTCCAAATTGAGATTATCTTATGTTCTAATGCTTCCTGATAAAGCCAATGATAATTCTAATCACTATGAATATATGTACTTAAACAATCAAATCTACTATTTAAGAGCATTATTTTGCACTATTTTAAACACTTTAAAGGCTGGTACATGACATTTTTTAACATATTTACTTATATTTTTCATTTTCTATAGTTTTAACATAATGGTTTGTATTATTTATTTAATTTCCCCTTATTATCAATGTAAGCAACAACAATATTGTACCTAACTAAAACATATGGAAAATAGATAAGCGCACACTTTTTTGAAATCAATATGTAGTGATATATGTTTTAATATGATTAAAACATAAATAAATACTAAACAAATATTAATATTTATTAATATATCACATAAATATCTACAATCTCATGAATTCCTACTTATTAAAATACAAAATATAAATGTCAACACAATTAGTTAAATAGTTTATGCTAACAAATTTCAATGTAATATCTCTATGAATATATAATATTTTTATTTAAGAGTGTCTCTCTCTATATAATATCTCTTTTAAATTCAAAACAAGTATTGTTCATAAAAATAAATATTTGTTGATGTCTACCAAAATGTATGGCATAGTGTTTGTAAAATCCATAAATAAATATGGATATTTTCAATCATAATCTAATATAAAGACAATAAATCATATAAATAACAAATTAGTACAGATATTTCTAGTAATAATCTAATATAGAGATAAAAAAATCAAAAACACCCACTTGACCAAACATCCAAACATTAGATCAAGATTTATAGTCAATCCTCATCTTAGATGGAATATTTTACATTTAAAGCCTAAAGCTAACTGGTGTAAATTATATTGTATTATTATATAGCACCTCAATCTTGTATACTTGGCAAACTTCAACCTTGGATTTTCCTCTCATTTCTTCACCTTTCCTCCTACAAATTTTGTATTTGTTCTATATTTATGACCCTTGGCCTATATCTCTTATAGTTAAACAAGTCTTATGTTGATTACCCAGGTCTTTTATCTTTCCCATAATGCTTAAAATGTACATATCTTTCGTCACTAAATGTTCATAACATGTACATTTTTTCCTTCTCCTTGGACACTAATGTTTGAGATAGACAGTAGCATTAATATTACTATCATATCTCGATACAAGTGTCTAATGCCCTAAAGTCATCCAATTTGTAAATGAAATGTATCCTAATGGTCGGCCTGAGTGATTTAATGCAAGTTATTACTCTAAATGAATTGATATAAATATAAGAACAACCCTCATTCATTCTTCACCTATAAATACCTAACAAAAGACCAAGGAGCATTAAATTAAACAAAGCTTCCCTAATTTTTCCTTTTTCCATACCAATCATAGGGATTGCACATCTGTAGGTCTGAAGTACTAAATAAGTAGTCCAAGAGCCCAATTTTCAAAGTTACAAGAAAATTTATTGTTGTACTTATTCCTCACATATGTATGCTTCACACATAAGATAACATGTACAGGATAACTACATGAGCTTGATGACCTCTTCATAGTATTGTCTATGTAGGTAGCACCCATTGACAATGTCATATTTTGGGTCATTCAATATTGTGTGTTCACTAACCCATTTTACCCCAAGGTCACTATCAAGATGGATAACTAGGGTTTTACCATTTCACAAGGAGCAACAGTCTATGACCTAGATTTGAATGTACCATAATGAAGATGAAGAAAATCCTAGAAACATCTAGGTGGTAGAATCTTGGTATAGCAAGTATTTATTACATGACACTAGCATCGAATGCAAAAAGTATTGTCGATGCCATTGTCCCAGGCTGATATTACTATCTAAAGAGATAGAAGCATCATACCCAAAATCTTATCACTACTTTAGAATCATCTTCTAACATGTTTTCTACTTATACCAGATCTAAAATTATATTATCATTAAAACAAGATAATTACTTCACTTATTTGTTATTTTTATATCTAAAATAGTTGTAATTTCCATATATAGACTATCTCAACATATTAAATTTAGTGTATGTGTATATTTGAGTTTAGCATCTATTTGGCCTATTATAGAGTTGATTATCAAACTTGTGTTATTTCATTTATATATACCCCTTTAACCCTAGATAACCCTAATATATATTTTTAGGGTTAATCATTTGGTGAACCCAATCTTTGAATATCAAACCCTAGGATGAATTAAGATTTTATGATTTTTGTATTTTGTTACAAATTTTAAATTTTTCATTTCTGAAGCAATGGAAAATGTTAGTGCTAAAACCTAACTATTGGTAGCATAATGACTTAGAGGGGGGGTTGAATAAATATTTAAAACATTCATTCAATTCAATTTAATAGTGATTAGCCATTTATACAAGTACATATATCTTAGTAAGCATTAGCAATCATACAAGAATATAAAACAAGATAACACATCATATATGTGGGAAACCCATAAGGGGAAGAAAACTCACTAATGTTTTCAAATGCACTACAGTCCTATAAGATGAAAACCAAGATTTAGTGAAGCACCAACTTCACATGGAGCACCAACCCCAAATTAGCTAGGCTTTAGAAAGTACCCACTTACAAGGAGACACCAACCCCTAGATGACTCGTCACCAATGCCACCACCTAAAACTCTTGATCACCTTCAGAATAATATATTTCTCAACCAATATATGATGACCACCTTTTCATCTATTTATATTCTTATCCCTCTCAAACTACCTTTTAAGCCTCTTTGCTCATCTAGGTCTCTTCAAGATTGATTAGGTCATATGACCTTGATGTTCAAACTCAGACCTTCTATTAGATATTCATGAATGTATCTATATACCCATCTGATGGTATAAATGACCTCCTTCTTCTCCTCAATGTGATTTTTTATTTTCATAAACACCCCACTTCATTAAAATAGGCCTAAAACTACCTTGTATATATACAATCCTCTTGCTTATATACCTCTTGGTCAATCATATACACTTGAATAATTAAATTATCCTTTAAATATGTCTTATAACATGTTTAAAACATGAATAAAATAATAAATTAGGTTGGCCATAAATTAATATACAAAATAAATTTTTAGGCCTTAAGGATACCTAATTTAAATAGGCCTCTGTTGGCAACACATTGCCTTATGAAAGTCTTCATACATACAAAAAGTCTATCTTAAACAACTGAAGCATAAACACAATTTTTCCAAATAACCATAAAAATAAATCATATATTCATAAATCTCATGACCTCAAGGTCATCTCAAAATTCATCATATACTTCAACTCGATGTATACAGGCTCAAACTCATATCTACAAAATGCTCGCTTTGAACTGCCAACTAGCCTTAAAACATAGTCATGGAAAATTGAATTTATGACACAAAAAAACAAAATAAGGGAATTATAATGCATGAAAATTATCCTAAAACATCCTTATATCATATTTCAACAAAAAAATCATAATATCTAATGGCAACTATTGGTCTGATAGACTAATTTGTTGACTTTAATACACATTGTCAAACTTGAACTAGTCAACTCATTTTGGCTTAACCATTTTAATCAATTTTACTAACTCTAAAACATTATTAAAAAAATTTATAGGAAATAAATGTTCCAAAAAACAACATAATATGTATTTTATGCTTTATCTCAAGGCATAGATCCTCAAATTCATTATTACAACTTGCTTACCTAGAATTGCAAGTTTGCCTTGAACACCAGTCATGGTGATTTTGACATCCAAACCCTATATGAACACTTTAAAATACTTAAAATGAATTAGGATTATATTATTAGATCATTATAAAGGTATAAAATATAAATATAACATGGTCATTTGGAAATATTGGTCTTGCATACCAATCTCATAACCTTACACCTTCATTATCTCATATGCACTAGACAAATAAACTTTTGAGCAAAATATTCATCATATTCACTAATATAAAATATATATATCTAACATTAACATGTTTTATAGGTCTTTAAAAATTTATCCATTCACTTGGATTCATCCCTATTCCATGATAATACATCCCTAATCAACTTCTCACTTATGCCTGGTTTTCTCACTATTTGCATCATTAGGTCTGTTAGCGACTAGTCAACTTGGATGAATAATTTAGCACATATGAGGTCTATAACATACTCATAAAACACCATGGTAATAAAACAAAAGTATCAATATTTTTTCTCCATCCATTTAGAAACTTTTACCTATTCAACTCTGATTGATACATCAAATCTCTAAGAATCAAGGTCTTTCTTATAGGGTCCACTCACTCATATAAAAAAATAATCATACATGTAGGTTCTTTAGAGAGTTTAATACAACATAAAATAACTAAAATATCAATACCAATCCATTCTAATCACTTTATAACAACTTATTTCATATTAGGTCACTATTAGGGTTCTTTGAGGGTTTAAACCATCTTCCACTATTAGCAATCATTCATAAATCTTAGCCCTTCATTCCAAAAACTAATGCCTAGAACATTGAGATAGGACGCTTCCCCATAAACCATGAATATATTATGTCCTCATGCAAATTATTCATGTGCCAATGAACACTTGAAAAAACCTTCTCAGGTAGACAACTCTTCATCCATACACTTGAGAGACCTTAAAACACTTTTTCAAATCTAAACCTTCAAAATTTGACCTCAAACTTGGTCAACACACCTATAAAAATATATGACACAACTGAAAATTCTCACATTCTCATTATTATTTTGAAATCTAAATCTCATACCTCATTTGGCCACCATCTCTCTCTTTACTCTCTAGACCTTGACCTATAAACCACATTAGTCCTTGAAACTAACCTTCTAACCATTTTCCAATATCACAACACCTCATATACATGCCAAAAAACCTTTTACCATGATCAAAAAATACTATACATCTTATCACATGCCTAATACCATTCATCTCACCAAGCAACCAAGCCCATGCCTTCACACAAGGTCTCTTCATTTCATGACTAGGCCATGGCAAGACTCCTTAAGCTCTTGATGCTTGACATAAAGATATAATTCTTAAGAACTTATCTCATCATAAAAACATTCAATTGTCTATTATAACACTCTCTTCAATGAACTCATACAAACCTCATCATAACACTCTTCTTTGCTAAGAACTTGACAACTGACCTTAATCATCTTTCACTAGAGAAACAATAAAATTGACACAAGCCTTTCAATAATAAAAATAACACTGATAAATAACCTTAACCATTAATCACCTTTGACATCCTCATGATGATACTAAACTATCCTTACTTGGATATCAACCTTCACTCATGTATACCTCAAAGACCACTCACTATGCATCTTCACTAGATGCATCTAGACATTAATGACAACACACTTTAACATTAATAATATTAGATTGACATAAATGAAAACACTATACCAAAAAAATCCCCCTTTATCATTGATGGAAAAACACGCTATAGTCTGGTCAATCTCTTCCCCACCCCAAACTAGTTTTTCTCCCCCTTTGATATTAATTACAAAAGGTCTTCCACAAACAACTATCTGATCCTTGGACCTAAATGTCAAGAAACCACACAATGAAATGTTGACCAATTACTCACCTTTGGCTTATACCAATTATTTTAGATAATTTTTAGGATGCTTGAGTTTCTCCTCAAGAAACCATGCCTCTTATGTCAGCTACATCTTGACTGAATTACATATAGAGCTCCATCCCAACTTTTTATTTTTATTAATATCCTTAGATAGCTAATATCAACCTCAAATTTGCCTTCACACTGACTTGAAATTTCACATATCTTCCTTGATCCTTTAAATCATAGAGCTAACAATCTCCCCATATGTCCATACTCTCCTTTTGAGTCACATAATGAATAATAATCTCTTTTGACCTCCTTCATGCTTGATTGGACCTTCAACCTATATTCACACCATAAAGATTCCTGCTATCATCCTCTTCTCTCCATAAAACATGTTTAGCTATATATACATCATGAAAACCCTTCTTATATTATTTCATTACTCATTAGGTCTATAAAACACCTAATTCACTATCTGATAGACTTCTATCCTGATTGATCACCTTTACCTCACATAACTAGGGCATACTAAGCACATAAACCTGTGATACATGACTCAAAGTTCATCTTCAAGAACCTACAGTAATCACACTCAATGCCTATGAGCATAAAACATCTCTATAATCAACACTTTTCTATCATGTCTATTGGCTATGTCTACAATCAAAGATATTTTTCCAAAGGAACAACCTAGTCCTCCATGCTAGAGAAAAGATCACTCATGTCATGTCCATATGGTATCTCAAAGGTTCTTATTACATCAATTTTCCTCCTTCATGTCCACAAACCTCATCATGACAACCTCCTTAGATCATTTTGTCAACTATGTCTATGCTTACATGTTTCATAATGATAGACCTCTATCATATCTTGTCTTCTTCATGACATGCAAATTGAGACTATACAACATGTGACTTGGTCCTCTATGATCTTATGGTCATCTTGATGCACATAGAACACTCAAATCTTAATGGTAGTACCCCAATGAATAACTCTATAATTAACCTTGATATCCAATGTCAAAAACCTTTATGACATATTCAAATTTCATGATGTTTTATTACACAAAATACACTTCCAAATCTAGCTCAATGCAATGAAAATATCTAAAAGGAACCAAGAACATCATAAAACATTCAAAACATCATATCCAAGTCTTTAGACCAGTTCTAATCACATTTCTCTATATTGAAGTCTCTGCAACTTTTCACACTCTACAAATTTTGACTTTAACACACATTTATTGTAATTATATAGATATTCAAGAACTCTTTCCACTTGGAGGATTTTCTTTGTGTTATCAAATTCATATTTGATTTTTACACCAACCTATTTTGATCAATATCATGGCTTCTATTCATTTTTTAATGCTCTCAAGTTCCTTAGCATAGTAGTTCAAATTCAAATTCAATTGTCATATTTTTGAATTACAATGACTATTTCCCAAGGGTTAAACTTGACAGTCTCTAGCACATATCTTGTCTACAGACCAACTTTGATGGCATATATCTTGATCTATAAGACTCCTCATGACACCAATTTTTTAAGATAACTTCTTAGGACATCTAACATCATCTTCATTTGAAACTTTAACCAAGTTTGATTTTCTAGGTGCATTTAATAAAATCACAAAGTTGTTTGTATGGGAGGATCTCCATGACATTAATGATAGTTTGGCTTCTCTAAGCTTATGATATGCAATTGTATTTATACAAATGGTAATTGAGATATGCATAACCTTACCAAAACATCTATGAGACCCTCAAAACATCCTCTTGGACATGAATGACCTATACCAATGATATATTCCTCTAAACTATCATGTATTTTTCCTATTATGATGTTCATAATTACTCTACCTTTAGATGACTGATCAACACATCTCTGCAATCATCTTACTATCCTTCTCATAGTTGCCTCAAGCCTTTATACCATAAATTTATATGATCTACTCTTGATGTTCCAGATCAAGGCTTGTCATCTTTATATATCATGATAAATAACTCTTTACATAACAACCCTGCAACACATCTCCATGATGCTTTTTTTAAGTGATGAATGACTCTATTAATTCTAATAGATACATATCACTTCATAAAGCTCTATAACAATGTGAAATCAAGATATTCCTAGGTCTCCACTCTTTTCTCAACCAACTTGCAATCATGAGGTTGATAGTCTTTCTTTAGGATCCTCTTGGTCATGATTGTAACCTCTTACTTAATGTCTACAACATCCTTCTTCTCTAACTGAGCTAATACCAAATACTCTTGAAATTATACCATATAAATTAGTCCATTGTGATCCATAGGCTAATCATGACTACTTCTCACTTTCTTAGGTCTCCATACCATGACTTGTCTCTTAGGAGCTTCCAACATCTTATCATGATTTGAGGTCTTATCCAATCTGATTGTATCAAATCTTACAATATGACCAACACATTGAAACTCATATCAAAATACCTTACTCATGTTAGGTATACCTCTTGATTCATGTGGTTTGTGATCTATTCTTGGACAATTGCTTCTTTTATCATAGTCCCATAAAACTCATTCTTGGGTGGCATCCTTCAATAGTCATTTGCCTTATGTCTAAACTAATAACAAACAACATAATAACCATGGGAGAAATTTGAATACCTTATGTCATTTAAATGTTTGATTGGCCTTCTCATATTTCTCTTTATGTTGGCATTCTTTTTTTAGTTGATATGTCTTCTCATGACCTTTCTCAAACTTGTTCATCTTTTATATGAGCTGATCATACTCAATCTTCAAGGAACCTATCTCAGACTTCATCTAATCAAACTCAACTTCCTTTGATCTCAAATTTGTATTTTCAACCTATAACTAATTATTGAGATCCTTGATGGTCTTTTCATCCCTTATGTATTATTTTTCCATGTCACTCTTAAGTATACATATCTGCTCTTCAAGAGCCTTGACCACAAATCTCAACTCTTGACTCTCTTTCCTTAACTAGTGAGCCATCTTGTGCTTCTAGGATCACCTTTTAGATATTAGGCTTCTAACAAAGGACCTTTATCTGATATCAATTATTGGAATCACAATGACTTAGAGGGGGTCCATGAATTATTCTTCAAAACATTCACTCAATTCAACTTAACAATCATGAGCCATTTATACAAGTACATATATCTTAATAAGCAAAAGCAACCATACAAGAACATGAAATAAGATAATAGATCATATATGTGGGAAACCGTAAAAGGGAATAAAACTCACTGATATTTGAAAATGGACTATAGTCCTATAAGACAAAAATCAAGATTTAGTGAAGCACCAACTTCACATGGATCACCAACCCCAACTAGCTAAGCACCAACTCATCTACGCTTTAGCAATCACCCACTTGTAAAGAGGACCCAACCCCCTATATGACTCAACACCAAATTATCCACCTAAAATTATTAATCACCTTAATAACACTATGTTTTTCAACCAACAAATGATGATCACCTCTTTATCTCTTTACATTCTTATCTCTCTCAAATTGCCTTCTAGGCCTCTTCACTCATCTAGGTCTCTTCAAAGACTGATTAGGTCATATGACCTTGAAATTTATACTTATAACTTATATTTTATATTAATTATTGTCTCTCTATACCTATATAATGGTCTATATGACCTCTTTTTACTCCTCAATGTGCTTTTTCATTTTCTTAGACAACCCACTTCACTAAAATGGACATAAAATTGCCTTGTATATATATAAGCCTCATGATCATATACCTCTTGGTCATACATATACACTTTAAAATTTTAATTATAATTTAAATAGGTCTTATAAAAAATTTATAACATGAATCAAATAATACATTAGGTCAGCCATAACTTAATAGACCAAATCCTCTTTTAGGCCTTAAGGAGACCTAATTCAATTAGGCCTACTTTGGCAACATTTTACCTCATGACCCATTAAAACAAATTATAATTCATTGAAGAGTAATATAGTTTCAAAAATTTTAAAAACAAACCTTATCCAACTTTAATTCAATTCCACAACACCTTTTAGTTCCAAACACCACTTGAACCCCTTCTCAAAACATTGTTCACAATAGATCTTTATACATACAGAACGTTTTTCTTGAACAACTAAAAAATAAACACAATTTTTCCAAATAAAAATAAAAATAAATAATATATAAATAAACCTCGTGAACTTAGTTTCATAAAAAACTTCATTAGAAACTTCAACTTAAGGTATACATGCTCCTCTACAAAATGCTCACTCTGAACTACCAACGAGCCTTAAAACACAGTCATGGAAACTTGAACTTATGACCCATGAAAGAACATAATAAAGGAATTAAAATCCATGAATATGATCCAAAATAATCCTTAGAACAACCTCAAAGAAAAATATCATAATCTCTAATGGCAATTATTGGTCTTTTAGACCCATTTGTTGACTTCAGTACACATAGTCAAACCTAAACTAGTCGACTCATTTTAGCTTAACCATTTTAATCACTTTAAATAACTCCCAAACCTTCTTCCAAACACGTATAGTAAATAAATGTTTAAAATAAAAACATAATATGTATTTCATGTTTTATCTCAAGGCATAGCACCTCAAATTCATCATTGCAACTTGCTTACCCATAATTCCCAGTTTGCCTTGAAGACCAATCATGGTGATTTTAACCTCCAACACTTGTATGAACACTTTCAAAGACTTATAATGCATTTTTATGATATCATGAGATCAATAAACAAGTCTCATACATAAATATAACATGGTCATATGGTAATATTGGTCTTGCATACCAATCTTATAACCTTACACCTTTATTATCTCATTTGCACTAGACAGATCAATTTTTGAGCAACATATTCATCATATTCATTGATATCAAAAATATATATCCAACATGAACATGTATTAAATGTATTTAACAAATTCTCTATGCACTTTAATTCATCCCTATTCCATGATAACACATCCCTAATCAACTTCTCACTTCTACCTAATTTTCTTATTGTTTGCATCATTAGGTCTATTAGCTATTGGTCAACTTGGATGACTAATTTAGCACATATGAGTTATAAAAAATTATCATAAACCACCATGGTCATAAAATATAAGTCACGATATTTTTTCTCCATCCATTTATCAACTTTGACCTGGCTAAATCTAACTGCTACATCAAATCTTTGAGAAACAAGGTCTTTCTTGTAGGATCCACTCACTCATCTAACAAACCAATCATAGTTGGATATGCTTGGGATAGTTGACTATAACCTTAAATAAATAAATTATCCATACCAATCCATTATAATCAATTTAGAACAATCTATTTCATATCAGGTCACTATTAGGGTTATTTGAGGGTTTAAACCATCTTCCACTGTTAGCAATCATTCATAAATTGTAGCCCCTCATTCCAAATAGTAATACCTAGAACTTTGAGATATGACCCTTCCCTACCATGAATAGTTTAGGTCCTCATGAAAATGCTTCATTTGCTAATAAACACTTGAAAAAACCTTCTCAGGTAGACAACTCTTCATCATGTGCACTCAAGAGACCTTAAAACACTTTTTCAAGCATAAACCTTCAAACTTTAACCTTAGACTTGGTCAACACACCTAGAAAAATATATTACACCACTTAAAATTATCACATTATCATTCTTATTTTTAAATCTAAATCTCATACGTCATTTGGCCACCATCTCTCTCTTTTCCCTCTAGACCTTGACATGCAAACCACATTAGTCCTTGAAACTGACCTTCTAACCACTAACCAAGCTCTCAGCACCTCATATACATGCCATAAAACCTCTTACCATGTTTAACCACTACCATACATATTCTTAGTTCCTAAGACCACTCATCTCACCAATCAACCAAGCCCATGACTTCACACAAGGTCTCTTCATGCCATGACTAGGTCATGATAAGACTCTTTACGCTCTTGATACTTGACATAAGGATCTACTTCTTAAGCACTTATCTCATCACAATAATACTCAACTTTACATTGAAATACTCTCTTCAATGAACTCATAAAACCTCATCACAACACTCTTCTTTTTTAAGAACTTGAAAACCATCCCTAGTCATCCTTCACTAGAGCAACATCCAACTTGACACAAGCCTTTCAACAATAAAAATAACACTAAGAAACAACCTTGACCATTTATCACATTTGATAACCTCATTCCAATACCTCAATTATCCTTTCTTACCTGGACATCAGCCTTCACTCATGCATACCTCAAAGACCAATCACCATGCATCTTCACCAGATGCATCTAGACATCAATGACAACACTATGCCAACATTACCTCCAAATGGAAGATAAAGAAGAATTGAATACTCATATCAATAATAAAAAGGGCTCATTGGATGGTTTATTTTTATGTTACAAGAGATTAAATAAGTGAAAAAGATAAAACTAATGCTGCCTTACCTAGTAATGGTGAATCTTTGGAAGGTACTATATCTCAACCCACACTTATCAGTCTACCTAAAATCTAGTGGGGACCAATGAACCTATCAACGAATACTTATCAGTCTACCTACATCTATGCTCAAATTTCCAAAATCAAACAAGGAACCAATGAACCTATCAATGAACATGTCCTGAGATATAAGGCAATGCTAGACAAAATGACCAATCTTATGGTAGACAAAGAGTTACAAGATAATTAAAGTAAAGTTTGCTTGCTCCTTTACATGAGTCCATTGCTTTTAAGAAGTTCAAATCTTTTGATGACTTTTTCCATGTTATACATGACTATGAAATGAAGCTTATGTCATTGAATAAACTCAAGTATATATCAAACACACTACTTGCATCTACATCTACTACCAAATTCATAATTAAATTATGTTATAAGGTAAAACCTCTTGAGACTAAAAAGGAAATAACCACCATGGTTAACACAGTTTCACATCAGCCTAATTGACTTGTCTTATCTAATGTACTAGGGATGTAATTTACATGTTTACATGAGTCCTCAACTTCATTACTCCCAATATTACTAGAGTGTTAGCTTATATCTCTCCCTCATCTTATCAAGGTTGATATGAGTCGACCTCTACCCAAATAATATGATGTGAATGCTTATTTTGATTATCTTCAAGGACTAGGACATTTTATATGCATATGATTTACATTGAAGCATAAGATCAAAGATCCTATCGATGACTAAAATATTACATTTGAGGATCTTGTAAAGGAATTAGGTTCACAACTTGGTGATCACCATAAATATAAAATATTTAACAATCCTTTACATTACGATTCTAAGAAGGAACCAAAAGTCCAAATGGCATATAATGCACATCCTCTTCCCTCACATTATGGGAACCCACTAGATGGCATTATTGGTACTTACACATGACATATAAATCCTATGGTTCAAAAATCTTCTACTTTTTTTGATGAAAATGAAATTAAGGATGATGAATCTGATCTTCATTCTCTATTCATTTTAGCATACATTCATAAACACCCTGTATGTAGTGTTATGATTGAAAATGGTGAAAGTAAAAATGTTTACACCATGACATTAATTACACACTTGGGTTATACTCATCATGATTTCACCCCTCTATTAGTTTAGTTTGAGCATTCGATGGGACCTCCCATAAGGTTCTTGGTAAGATTGACCTACATTTACAAGTCATTCTCACACATGTAGTTACTAATTTCTCCATTATCCCTTTCAAAGTCATCTTTGATATGTTATTTAGAATACCTTTGATACACACTATTTGAGTATTAGCTTATATATTACATGGGTGTGTTAAATACAATAATGCCAATTACGTAATTATATTTTACATAATTCAATATGAGCATCCTCTTAAACAAAAAAAACTTATACCCAAAAAACTGGCTATCAATCCTTCTAAGGCTAATCCAACACAAAAGGGTAAGTAATATGCAATCCCATTTACTAAGCAACCAATAATTGAGATACCGTTACATTAGAAATATAGATTAGATTCCACAAAATCCTCATCTTCTACAACACACCATGATCAGATATCTAAAGTAACTAAAAATGTAAATATTATTATTGTGCCAAAGAAACCACATAGCACTCCATAATGGGTTTCAAAAAGCCCTAATATTATTACTCTTACTATTGATTCACAACCACATAGTCATATTCTACATATGTAAAGCACCATTGATAACGTAGTGTTAGATATTACACCTATACATGCTTCTTGGTAGCATAAAAAGGATATCACACTATATGGATAGTGGGGAGATACCTATGACCATCCATTTGATAGAATTATAGGATGATATTTCCTCTTCACAAAATCCAAAAAAAATAAAAACATTCAAAAATCCAAAACAAACTTTTGGAATTTACATGTTCTATTGGATTCTTGGCATCTATGTGTTAGTTCCATGTTCATGGATGACATACTAAGTTATTCCTACATAGACATATGTGTCACACTTCTACCTAAGTGTGATACAGGCATACACAAATACATGATACATTCTTATTTCAAATGTTGGGTTTCCCTCTAATGATGTTATATAGACATTGGGGGCATCTATTTCTTTGATGTTGATACACATAGGTTATATGGTTCAATGATCACTCTACATTATTATTTTTGAGTTTACATATGTACTTACACATGCCTATTATCCATGATTATATATTACACATGGTACTTGATATGTTATACACTTGACATTTTTTTCCTAACACATTTGATACATGGGCTACTATGACATATTTATGTTGGTTGCTTATGCTTCACTTTATGCACTTCCTTGAGTGTCTTGCTTTGCTATTGTATTACTTGATTGTTTGAGCATTTGAATATGCTAATTTTATTGTGGCCCCGTGCCTATGTATTTTTTCACTAATATTTACATATGTCATTATTTTTGGTATGGACATTTAAATATGTCATTCTTTCTTTCATGGACATTTAAATAAGTCATGTCTCTTTGATTGTGTGGCATTTGAACATGCCCCTTGTTTGTAGTCTCCTTGGACCATTGGCTTTTGACTTGATTTTGAGTTCCCTTTTATGTGTGCTTGTTTGCTTGTTGAGATTGTATTGTTACTATCTAGAAATTTCAATGATATTTATCATACATGCTAGGCTTACATGTGATCACATTAATTCTATGTGATACAAAGTTATATCTACATAGGCATGTTCCTTCTATATACTACATGGTTATTTTTATCACCTGAAGCTTGTACTCATGAGTAATTCATGGTGTGGATACTTGGTGTTCAATATGAGCTATTGGCATAGGTTAGATAAGTGTTTGGTGCTTTGTGTGAGTGTTTAAGGTAGGGCATGGAAGCGATTGTTACTCAAAGTGAGTTATTAGCATGAGGCAAAAAAGTACTTAGAGATTGGTATAAGTGTTTAGGCACAAGTATAAAAGTGCTTAGATCTTTATGTGATTGCTTGGTCACAAGGCATGGAAGTGCTTGGATATTTTTTCAAGTACTTAAGCACAGGACTCAAAGGTGTTTGGATCTCAATGCTAGTACTTTGGCATGATGTACATTAATGCTTGGATCTTAGTGTGGATGTTTTGTATGGGGTATAAAAGTGATTGAATCTTATTACAAGTGCTTAGGCATGGGGCAAGAAAGTGATTGGAGTTTGGTGTGAGTGCTTGGACATGGGCCATGATAGTGTATAGATCTCAATCTGAGTACTTAGGCATAAGGCATGAAAGTACTTGGAGCTCAATGTGAGTACTTAGGCATGTGGCATGGAAGTGATTGGTTCTTAGCATGATTGCTTGGGCACATGGCACATAAGTGATTTCAGCTCAGTATGAGTTCTTGGGCATGGGGAATGGAAGTGTTTGGAGTTTGGTGTAGGTGATTGGCATGGGGCACAAAAGTTCTTGGATATCAGTACAAGTTCTTAAGTATTAGACACATAAGTGTTTTGAACTAAATGTGAGTTTTTTTGCATGGGGTGTTGAAGTTCTTGGATCTTGATATGGGTACTTGGCATGGGAAATGGAAGTACTTAGAGCTTAATGTAAGTGTTTGTGAAAAAGGGAAAAAAAATTCTTGGAGCTCATTACAAATTATTGGGTATGGGGTATGAAAGTTCTTGGAGATCATTGTAATTTATTGCTATGAGGCATGAAAGTACTTAAAGATTAGTGCAAGTTTTTGACATGAAACATGAAAGTACTTGGAGCTTGTGTGAGTTCTTGGTGTGGGACCCCCATGTGCATGAATAGTTTGAGGCTTTGGTGTAATAATGGGATCATCCCCAAAGGTGTGGGACTCTTTCACTCCTTGGGATGAACCTCTAGAGAAGGCTAAATTCCTTATAATATAAGTGCATCTAATTTAGGACTAGCACATAAACCTACAAATAACATAAAGAAAATATATTGCTAATGCTAAACTTAATATTGGAAAAGGACAAGGGAGGGAAGAGGTAAGAATTTTGTTGAAAGGAAAAGTGGTGATGCACCGAGTAGAGATAACACCCCTACAACCTTGAAGAACACAAGACAACTGAAAAAATGATAAACTATTACACATTCCAAAAAATGGATGCTTCCTGAATAATTATTTTTCATGGAGGCATAGGAACATAATGCATAACTATGGGGATGATAAATAGTCCATGAATAGTGCACACATAGACCTAGATACACATAGAATATGACCTACAATAAGGACCAAGTTATACATAGAGGTGTGAATGGATGGACAATAATGTAAGGTAAAATACATCCACATACAAAGTTTAACAAGCATTAAAATACACATAGAATGCAAGAATTATGGAGAGAGGGAAAATTTAGATTTTTCATTAGTCACTAGGTAAAATACATCATGGAGGACAAATATTAGTAGCACTTATGTGTCTAAAAATATCTAAATTATACAATGAAAGACCTAACTTTTATAGATATGAGATGCCCATGGGTCATTAATTACATTGGAGAAATATAAATGAAAAGATTAAATAGAAGTCATAGCCCATGCTTATTAAATTATAATTGCAATTTGGATGTGAAGGTAGCTAGAGGGATTCCTTGGGATCTATTTGACATCATATCCTACCACTTATTGTAAGTCATTGTGTTATTTTGTCTTATTGGATGTTATTTCAATCCTTGTGTCAGTTAGAGTTGATCTCTTATGATTCTATGAATTAGATCAAATTTGTCTTTTTTTGAGGGTATGATACTTAATGGTTTACTAATTAATCACCTATCTAGGTGGATTTCACCTTCAAGCACTATGTGCAAATGAGCACTGGGCACAGATAGGCATTAGTCTAGAATGGGCACTTGGAAATGATGGGCACTATGCATGAATGAACACTAGGCACAAATAAGCACTAGGATAGAATAGGCATTGGGTGTAGATGTGAACTAGGAACATATAAGCATTGGGTTGAAATGTGAACTAGGAACAAATGGGCACTAGGTTGGATCTAGAATTGGGCTGGATCAAGCACTGGGTTAAATTGAGTACTTACGTAGTGGTCCCAACTCTATTTTAGATGGGTGAACTCCCTTGTGTCCCTATATTTTATAATTTATCCTTAGGAATAGATCCTTGTGAAGTCCAAAACCATAAAAAAACATGAAATCTTGATTCCTTTTAATCTAGTCTCCTTGTGAACCTTAAGGAACTATACTCCATGAAGATCTAAGTTGAGTTTGAGGGTGGTCTTTCTCCTTATATGTGCATTTTTTTGTGCATGCCCCTATAAAAAAGAGTTCAAGGTATATGGTGACTTAGAGTGTCAACATTCTTTTGACTTCTATAGGTTGCTTTCCTGTTAGACAAAGATCAATAGCCTTTGAAGAAATCCATTGGGCATGGAGTCGTAGAAGCATAATAAATTATATTTTGAAAGCGTAACTCTCATATAAGGGGGTGAATCCTCTTATCACATGTGCCAAGTGCTTAATGAATGCTCATCCCTCCACTAAATAAACTAAACTAAGGCCTACCTCCAATAAATGAAAGGCCAAGGAGTAAAAATAGATGTGCAAGATGCACTTAGGGAAAGAGAACAACTAATTGATGTGAAACAACACATCAAGGAAAGAAAATATAATTAAATTATTATATACAGACTAAAAATAGGGCCTTAGCCCACTAAGTTCAAAACAAAAACAATGGAGGTCTCCCTTACTACATGCAAGTGTATCACCAAGTGAAAGGAATAGAAGGCAAAAGGCTTGCCTCCTAGAATGATAACATAGATTGTCAACTTCTAAGAGGATGTGGTTAATGATGAACACTTAATTAGGACCTTATTTTTCAATGAGTAGCTTCCCCTACTTATTTTTTAGTTATTCCCCTAGGTTTAACATGATTTTGAGGTCGAATAAGCTCCCTAAAAACTCATTTATCCCCAACAAAATGACTACATGGTCATGAGATTTGCCTGCCCTTGACTAATCTATGGATAAAAAGTCAATTTCTCCCATTGATTTGATATGGTGACCCTTCTCCTCTATGATATGCTTATTCATGTGGAAATAAAAGTATTCTTCAAAATATTCTTTACTATTATGCATGAGATGACTCTTATTAGATTCATAGAATATCTCCTTAATGTTTGAAGAAACATTAGGATCCTCTAATTGAATAATGGATTCTTGTTAAAATTAATGAATAACCTTATGCACATCAATCTCCTCATTCCCATAAATAAGAACACCCTTCTATTCTTCTTCATTATTTAAAACTACATTTTCATACCTGTCTCTATGGACTAACAACTCATCAAAGTATTTAACATCCTTTTGTTGCTTCAAATTTTTTATTGAGAGTATTTGTATGATATCTTCATCTTTGTTAACAAAGAAAGGAAACTAGTTAAACAAGGATACCAAATATTCCTTTGATTTTTATGATTTGGTGGCACAAAGAAGGATATAAATAGCTATTTCCATATGATATTTACTTGAAATATTCCCCTCTTTACCTAATGATCTTCATTTTATCTCTATACAATGGGTCCTCCTTTGAAAATGGATATGGTGGGAGGGTAAGAGGATTCAAATGGTATAGGTACTTGAAAAGCTTATTGAGTTTCACGTAGAAGAATAGGCTTTTGATAGGGATGTTCTTGAGTGGTAATACACTAAGTTTACACAAGTATAGGCTCTTTCAAAGGATGGGGACCTATAAAATTTGAAATTTTCAAACAAGGAGGCTTATTTAAAAGTTGAGAAGGCTCTCCTTCCTTTAATCTTGGAATTTTGAATGTATAAGTTTCCGTTTTCATAGGTTGGTCTGTAGTTGTAAGAAGAGCTTATTTGAAATTAGGGATGGAAGGGATTGATTGGGAACTTATGTTTATATAAGAAATTTGCATATCTACTCTTCCTTAACTACAAATTACCTAGCCAAACACTCTTTAACATACTTCACTTGTTTCCTCATCTCTTGTTAATGTGTGTAAGTTTGGTGATCAAGCTCTTCCTATTATCTATTACACTCTAACTCTATATCAATATCCTTCATCTATTTATGATAATAAAGTTGTATATCATTGATGTTTTTTTGGGGCTGTTTAGGAGGGTCATAATATTGATTTAATGTAACATAGCCTTTAAAGGGTTGATTATAAGCATGAGCAAGCTTCTAAAAGGGATGAGTTGGGGTGGGAGGGAGTAAATCACTATGAGAAGTATTGTATTTTTTTGGTTTAGGCCTATTTATAGTGAAACCAAGATTATTTTCAACATTATATGGGTAATATGAAGGCATAACAATAACATTTTCATGAAATGGGGGGCTAAAATACATATCTTTAAGCACTTAGACTACTTAAACTAGTATATTTGATATTTGGAGTTGCCATGGTGTTGAATAAACTACCCTAAATGGAGAGATGCACTAAATAACATACCAAATTTTTTTAATGGATGATATGAGGATCATCAAACTAACACATTAAGTATGTCAAAAACTATTATCACCCAAATTTTTCACCCATGAGTAATTCATGGCATAGATGCTTGGTACTTGGCATGATTGCTTGGCGTAGGGCAAGGAAGTGTTTGGTATTTAATATGAGTGTTTAGCATAGGAAAGAAAAGTGCTTGGTTATTAGTTTGAGTGCTTAGAACAAGGTAAAAAGTTCTTAGATCTCAGTATGTGTGCTTGGCATGAGGCAAAAAAGAGATTGGATGTAGTGCAAATACTTGGGCATGGGGCATGAAAGGGCTTGGAGATTGGCATGAGTGATTTAGCATGGATCACATGAATTATTTGATCTCAGTGTGAGTGCATGGTCATAGGTCATGGTAGTGTTTGGTGCTTGGCATGAGTTATTGGACATGGGGCATGTAAGTGTTTTGAGCTTGGTAAGAGTGTATGGGCATGGGACACAAAAGTGCTTGGAGTTTAGTGCAAGTGCTTGACATGGAGAACAAAAGAGATTGGAGCTCAATGTGAGTGTTTGAGCATAGGGTGTAGAAGTGTTTGGAGATCAGTGTGAGTGATTAGGCACATGAAACTAAACTTCTTGGATCTTGATACAAGTTCTTGGCATGGGGAATGAAAGTTTTTGAAGTTTAGTGAAAGTGTTTGGGCATAGGGCACAAAATTACTTGGATATCAGTGTAATTGATTGGGCACAAGGCATGAAAGTGATTGGATCTTTGTGTGAATGCTTGACATAAAGAACATAAGTACTTAGAGCTTAGTGTGAGTACTTGGAATGAGGCATGAATGTACTTGGATCTTGGTGCAAGACCCCTTATGCATGTGAATAGTTTGAAGATTTAGTGTAACAATGGGATCATCCCCCACGGTGTGGAACTTTTTTTTTCCTTAGGATGAACCTTTGGAGAAGATTGAATTCCTTATAATCTAAATGCATATGATTTAGTACCAACACATAAATCTATAAATATCAGAAAGGAAATCTAATGCTAATGCTAAACCTAATCTTGGCAAAGGAAAAGGGAGGGAAGAGGTAATAAGTTTACTAAAAAGAAAAGTGGTGATGCACCAAGAATATACAAAATGGACAAGTGGCCTTAAAGAACATGGGACAAATGAAAAAAATTAGAAATTATTACACATTCCCCAAAATGGATGCTTCTTGCATAAGTATTTGAGATATAGGCATGGGAACATAATGCAGCATTGTGGGGATGAGAAATGGTCCACAAATAGTTTACACACAAACCTAGATGAGCACATAATATGAACTAAAATAAGAAGTACCATGTTTCACAAAGAGGTGGGAATAAATGGACAACATTACAAGGTAAAATACATCCATAAACAAATATCAACAACCATTAAAATACACATAGACTGCAAGAATCATGGAGAGAGGTAAAACTCAGAGTTTTCATTAATTTTTGGGTTCAAGCGGCAAAGGACTCATAGAGGAAAAATCTTAGCATCATTTATATGCCTAAAAATTTCTACCTTATATAATGAGAGACCCAATTATAGATATAAGAAGACCATAGGTCATTAATTACATTGGAGAAATATAGATGAGAAGATTAATAAAAGTTAAATCTCATGCTTTTTTAATTATGATTAAAATCTAGATGTGGAGGTAGCTAGAGGGATTCTTTGGGATCTATTAGACATCATGTCCTACCACTTGCTATAGGTCCCCATGATCTTTTTTCTTATTAGCCACAATTTCAATAATTATGTTATTCAGAGCTAATCACTTATAATTCTATGAATCAGATCAGATTTGTTTTTTTTGGTGGGGTCTAACACCTAAAAATTTACTAATTAATTATCCATCCAGGTGGCTTTCACCTTCAGGCACTAGATACAAATGATCACTGGGCACAGACAAGCACTAGGCATATATGGCCATTGGGTCAAATCAATAACATAGCCATATCAGGCACTGGGTTGGAAAGAGCATTGGGTTAGATTAGGCATTGGCCTAGATCTAGCACTGTGCCATAATAGGGACTATGTTAGATCAAGAGATGGGTAAGAATATGCACTTATGTAGTAGTCCCAAATCTATTTTGGACCTATACACTTCCTTGTGCCCCTATCTTTTAGCATTTGTCCTTTGGCATGGATCCCTATGAAGTCTAAAACCTTAGAAAAGCATAAAATATTGATTCATTTAATGTAACCTCCTTACAAACTCCCTATGAACCTTGAGGAACCATGATTCATGAAACGTTGATTTAATTCTAAGGATGGTCTTTCTCCTTGTGTACGTACCTTTATATGCATGTCCCTATGAAAATATTTCAAGGTACATGGTGACTTGAAGAGTCAATAGTTACATTCACAGATTATACAATTATATTATCCTTTTAAGGTGAGGTAATTACCAGTTCCTATCTTTTCCTCACATCAAAAGGGGGCATGTTCTTGGGACCATGTTATAAAGGCATGTTCTCCATACTTGGCACAATTTTAGATTAAATGGGGGCATGTCATATGGGCATGGCTTCCACACATTCATAGTTCTTAGAGTCAATGGGGGAATGTTTTGGAATCATATTCTCCACACTCATTCAGTATATGGTACTTATATCAATTTTCAAATTTATTTGGGGAATGTCATATGGGAATGGATTTCACACATTCATTAGTTCCTAGATTTAGTAGGGGCAAAGCATGTTCTCATGTTCAAAATATACTATAGTGGTTGGTTCACATTTTTTCTATTTTTGAGGTGACAAAATCACTCAACCTTTCCAAGTTTTTAGGTTGGACTTGGTCATTGAGCCTCACTAGGTTATATGTATCATTGGGTTGCACGATTGAGCTAATCTCAACTATCAAGTGTTAACTCATTTTTGATCCAAATTTTGGGGCATGTGCCTTCAAACTTCCCTCTCTCTTTATCTCCTTAGATGTATTAATTTTAAATATTTATCTATATTTATCCTAATATCAATTTTATAACCTTATATATATTTTTTTTAAACAACTTGCCAATAAGCAAGGTGGTTACATCAACACACGTGTGTAATCCTAAGCCTTGATATTTAAATTTCAATATATTTCAAGTAATTTAAACCCAAATTGTATATCCTTATATTATACTATAATGTGTTCTTTATTACAGGTTGTTCATCAACAAAGCACTCAATTTGGGGACATATAAAGACAAGGTGTGCGCACACACATGTATGCATTCTTTTCTTTTAAACTATCAATTTCATTAATAGATTAAATGGGGGTAAATTTAGATGATATTTTATGATTATATATCATCATAATGTTTTACACTTTGTAAACTTAGACCTTAGTTATTCCTCTTAGGTCTTCACCTTTCCAACTTCTCCAAGTCTCACATATGCTTTATCTTTATGCCCCTTGGCCTATACCTCTTAGTCTAGCCAATCTTATGTTGATGACCCTGGTCTTCTATCTTACCTATAATTATTAAAATATACTTATCTTTCATTAATTCAAGTTTAGAACCTATATATGCTTTATTTATCCCTAGACACTAATATTCAAGATAGATAGTAGTATCAATGTTATCATCCTATCTTGATGCATGAGTTCACTTCCCTAAAGTCATCCAATTTTCAAATGAAATGTATCCTAATGTTTAACCTATGTGATTTAATGTGATTTATTACTCCAAAAGGATTGATATAAATATAATATCAACCCTCATTAACTCCTCACCTACAAACACCTAGCAAAAGACCAAAGAGAATTAAATCAAATAAAGCTTCCCTATTTATTCCTATTTCCATACCAGTCATAAAGATTCCACATCTACATGTCTGAATTATTTAAGGAGAAACCCAAGAGCATGATTTTCTAAGTTACAAGCTAGGTCACTATTGTACTTACTTTTCACATATTGTATGATTCAAAACATATAATCCAACAACTAGAGGATAACTACATGATTATAAGTCCCTCTTTGGATTATTGGCTATGTAGGCAACACCCACTAACTACAAGGTCTTTATGGAAGATCTAAATCATGTGCCCACTAACTCATTTTGATGTAGAAGCATCACTACCATTTATAAATTTTGGTTTATATCCATATCCTTGAGTCTTTAGAGATTCAATTTAGTCATTTTAGGGTTTTAAGATTCATTCTTAGTTGCTATACCTTGGTCAAATTCTATTTGGAGTCACAGTGGCATTTTCCCACAAATTTATTAAATTTGAAATTTTGAATCTTTTGACAAGATTTTAGATCATTAGTCATGTGTGTAGGAGTTTTTAATAATTTAGTTCTATTGTGTAGACTCTCAAGTAGTCAATGTCACCTAAATTCATATGTGTCTCATGTGATTAGTCATCTTGATGCTCATATTAGAGGTTATAGTTTGTATTTTCCCAGCGTACATGAGGGAGTTAAAAGTTAGTTAGATTAGTTATTAGATATAAAATAAATTGAAAATGTTTTTTTATCAGTCAAGTTGTGGGGTCGGATTCAAATTGAAATGGAGAGGAACCCCAAGAAAATGGATATAATATTTTGTGTCATTAAAAACTAATGCTACAAATCATGTTTCCTATGCATATGCAATGTAGTGACTATGTAAATAAATTAATGGAGAAAGGTATTTTGGTGAAATGTATTTGAAACTTTTTTAAAATATTGCTAGGCTTGATATATTTTTTTGAATATTTTTACAGTATATATTTGGTTATCTACAAAGTCATTTATGAGAAATTAACTTGCAGACCCTGTGTAACTTATATTTTATGTTAAAATGACTATGTGCATGAGATGATGAAGGGAAGATGTTTTTGAACATGAATTTGGTCTTTAAAGTTTCATAAAACTTTATATATTTCATTTTTAAAATCTAATTCCAAGGATAAGTGAATATATAGTTTCTTGTGTGACAAATAACTATTTATACCCAGTATTTATGACTTCTTTAATCAAGATAAGAACTATTTGTGCATCAACAATAAGGACATTGAATGAAAGGTTATTTGAAACATGTGAATGACTGGTAGGTTATTATTACCATGTTATAAAGGTTATTTATGTAGTTGTAACTTATTTTTAAATAGATTTTGTCACACAATCCATTCAAACTCTACAAACACTATGTTAAAAACCTATAGTCAAATTAAGAATTTGAAATAAATATTTAACAAAGGTGTCATAGTCAATAAATTTTGATTGGATAAGGTGGATAAATATTTTATATAGGTTTTAAAACCATTATAATGCATTGAAACCCATTTTGGAAAGTGCAAGATCAAAAGACCCCTTCTCGTGTCTGCAAAGCCTATGCAAACCCTGTATTAAGGTTTAGAAATAAAATTTAATATTATAGGTGTTTCAACCATAAAAAACTTGTGAAAATTTGTGATTATCTTGAGACTAACGTGATTTAATGTATTTTGGAGTTTTTGAGTTTACAAGTACCTCAGTGTACAAAATATAACTGACTATGTGTAAGATAGGGGATAATGAGACCTAATAAGCCTAAATAAAACCTAGAAAAGTGATCTCATAATTGATTTGAGCCAAGAAACATTGTGGAAGGTGAGAAAAATATAGAGTGTGCTTGAAAAGATATTTATTTTCTCAAACTTTAGGTGTTTAAACCATAAAAAACTTGTGAAAATTAGTGATTGTCTTGAGACTAACGTGATTTAAGGGATTTTGGAGGTTTTGAGTTTATAAGTACCTTAGTGTATAGAATATAACTGACTATGTGTAAGATATGGGATAAGGAGACCTAATAAGCCTAAATATAACCTATAAAAGTGATCTCATAATTGATTTGAGCCAATAAACATTGTGGAAGGTGAGAAAAATATAGAGTGTGCTTGAAAAGATATTTAGTTCCTCAAACGTATTATGTGCATTTTCATACAAGGAAGAAAGCCCCAAATAAATGGATACTAGAGAGCTTGTGATAAAGCAATGAGCAAGGTATGTAATAAAGTGTTGTTTTAGAAGTTTATGCATTGAATAGGAGGCCAATAAGGACTTTTTGGAGTATGACATTGATTAAAATATAATTCATAGGCTTAGAGGAAACCTGAGTCAAGTGTGGAGCCAAGTGATCAATGAGTCCTTGTTAAGGAATGAGCATAGTAAATCAAGACAAGTGTGAAAGTTGATAAGAGGGTGACAAGCGTGAGAGTGTAAATGGATTAGATAGTTAGAAGGACTTGACATATATTCATGTTTGGTTATGAGAGAAGGGTTTGCAAATAGTCAGAGTGTTGATGCTTCAAGAGTGGCTTGAGTATCTTGTACCCAAAGAAGATAAGTTGTGAATTGATTACATATCAAGAGATCTAAGTGAACTTGTAGAGGTGAGTGTATAATGTTATGGTTTGTATCCATATAAGACAAATTACTTCAGGACTTTTGTATCATTTGGTATCAAAGCATGGTATGTTCTGGAAGGAGGTATGTTACACATTTCAAAAATGCTATGTTAGTTTGTATGAAGATACTATTGAGTATGCATTGAAAGGTTACTTTGAGATGTTGTGTGATTAATGATGAAAGTTATAGAAAATAAGTGAGAGGCATAAAAGTGAAAGTTATGGTTGAAGCCATTAAGCCAAGAGGCTTAGAGAAAAGAGAGATAGTGAAAGATCCAAGAAAGAAGCTCAAGAAGAGCTTAAGAGAGAGAGAAGATTCCTAGGTGAGGACAAGAAAGAAAGAGACTCTAAGAGAGAGAAATTCAAGTAAGAGAGACCCATGTGAGGTCAAAGAAGGCAAGTAGGTAGAATTTTCAAGAATAATAAAGGTTAAGGTGAGACCTAGAAAAAGTGTGAAGAGTAAAGAGTGAAATAAATATGAAGGGCTTAAATAATGAGGAATTCCACATGAAGATGGAAAAAGAAAAGAAGTGAAGCAAAGAGAAATAGAGAGAGAAAAGGAGATATCTAAGATGAATATGGTTTTATTAAAGTTAGATCAAGGCTTGAAATAAATGAAACCAAGATTCCTTGTACGCATTGAGAGGAAAGTGAGATTACCTCTCAAATAGATGATAGAGAAGAAAAGAAGACAAATGGTGAAGATATTAACAAGGAAAATTAATAGAAGAAGCAAATGGGAAAGCAAGCCTCAAAGGTTTAGCACTAATTATTTCTTGGAATGTGTGTATATAGGTAAAGAGTTGAATGAAGATAAAAAAATATGTCAACCAAAAATATGAATGGATGACAAGAGAGAAGCATGAATAACATGCTAATGTTGAGGAACAAGCTGATTGGACATCTAGATATGGTGATACAATCCTATGCTACCCTAAAGAAGGTGAACCACTTGATGAAGAATAATGAGAGAGAGTATGTAGTATCACCATGCCTCATGGTAAGCAAGAAATAAGAAGGTTTGAGTCAAGAAAGACTTGAAGAGAGAAAATAAGTATCAGGTATTCATTTCAATGTTATTTTTGATGAGTATGTTCATATAAATGCTGGTGAAGATGAGTTGTATAAGATTACATTAAAGTTGATGAATATGCTAATGAGAGGATAAGAAGAAATAGAGGCACCCAAAGAAATGTTTGACATGCAAGAGGAAACCTATGAGGTGGAAACAGGAGAGTATGAAGAAGATGCACATGTTGAAGTGCTTGAAAAGTTTGGAGTGTAGTAGATGAGGATGTCTTATTTAGTACCAATTGGAGATAAAAGATAGATATATGAGTATACAGTAAAGGAGAAGTAGACATGGCAACACCTAATGCAAGAATTAGGATTTGAGTCTAATAGGAGATAAGGACTCCATCATAACAGTTGAGTTTGCATTGATGAAAATATTGAGATAAGATGATAAATAGTTGGTAGCCAAAGAGAAAATATAATTTGAAGAGAAACAAAGTGAAATTTAAGAGGACCAATAAGGAATGGTTTTGTTTGACTTGTTTGCTTCATGTGTAGGTCTTTAGAGGAAAGAGAACAAACAATAGTTGCCCATGATCAGTTTGGATATCCATGGCAAGATAAAGATCAACAAATGATGAGCCATAATTACTTTAACCAAGCATAAAGAAGGTATAAATGCTTCAAATATACCTTGGGATCTAGGAGGACATGAAATTAGAAAAGGGATGTTGTAAAGAATATGAAATCAAGAGCAGTTATAACTTTCTTAGAAAGTTTTCTTTTGCTCCTCAGTAGTATGATGCAAAATCATCACTACCATTTGTAAATTTTGGCTTATTTCCATAGTCTTTAGTCTTTATATATTAAATCTAGTCATTTGAGGGCTGTAAGAGTCATTATTAGTTGTTAGACCTTAGTCAAATTTGAATTGGAGTCACATTAGCATTTTCTCAACAATTTCTTTAATTTGAAATTTTGAGTCTTTTAACAAGGTTTTAGATCATTAGTGATGTGTGTAGAAGTTTTCAATCAAGTAGTCAATGTCACTAACTTCATATATGGCTCATGTTATTAGTGATATTGATGCTCATGTTAGAGGTTAAAGTAGTTTGCATTCTCCCAATGTACATGAGGGAATTGAAAGTTAGTTAGATCAGTTATGAGTTATAAAATAAATTTAATTTTTTTTTTAGCATTCAAGTTGTGGGGGTGGATTTGAAGTGAAATGGAATGGAACCCCAAGAAAATGGATATAATATTTCTTTTCATTGAAAACTAATGTTATATTCCTTGTTTCCTGTGCATATGCAATGTAATGACTGTGTAAACAAAGTGAGGGAGAAAGGTATATTGGTGAAATGTTTTTGAAGACTGGTACACTTGATATATGTTTCTAAATATTATTATAGTATTTTTTTGGTTATATATAAAGTAATTTACGAGGAATTAACTTGCAAACCCTGTGTAACTTATATTTTGTGTTAAAATGACTGTGTGCATGAGATGATGAAGGAAATATGTTGTTGAACATGGATTTGGTATTAAAAGTTTTATATAACTATATTTATTTTAATGTAATGAAATATTATTCTAATTATAATTTAATAGAGAGTTTTTTGTTAGACAACTAACTATTTATACCCCTAATTTCTATATTCTTTGATCAAGACAAGAACTGTGTGTGCATCAACAATAAAGAGATTAAATGGAAGGTTATTTGAAACATGTGAATGACTATTAAGTTATTTTTATCATGTTATAAAGGTTATTTATGCATTTAATTTTTTTTAAATACATTTTGCCACACAACCCATTCAAACTCTACAAAGACTATGTTAAAAATCTACAATCAGATCAAGAAATTGAAATACATCTTAAACAAAAGTGTTGTAGTCAATAAATGTTGATTGTATAAGGTGGGTAAATATTTTAAATTTTTTTTCAAACCATTATAATTCATTTAAACTTTTTTTGGAAATTGCAATATCAAAAGACCCCTTCTTAGGTCTGTAGAGCCTGTGCAAACCCTGCAATAGGGTTTAGAAACAAAATTATAATACTGCAGGTGTTTCAACTGTAAAAAACTTGTGAAAATTGGTGATTACCTTGATACTAACGTGATTAAACATATTTTTGAGTTTTTTATTTTTAATTACATTAGTGTACAAAATATAACTGATTGTGTGTAAGACAAGGGATAAAGAGACCTAATAGGCCTAAATAGAACCTAGATAAGACCTATAAAAGTGATTTCATCATTAATTTGAGCTGAGAAACTTTGTGGAAGGTGAGAAAATTATATATTGTGATTTAAATGAGATATAGTTTCTCAAAATTATTTTGTATGTGTTTGTATAAGGAAGAAAGCCAAAAAAAGGCTACTAGAGAGCCTGTGACAAAGCAAGAAGCAAGATATGTAATAAAGGGTTGTTTGAGAAGTTTTGTGGATTGAATAAGAGGAAAATAAGGAGTTTTTAGAGTATTAAATTTATGAAAACATAATTCATAGGGTTAGATGAAACCTTATTCAAGTGTGGAGCCAAGTGATCAATGAGTCCTTGTCAAAGAATGAGCACAGTAAATCAAGACAAGTGTGAAAGTTAATAAGAGGGTAACAAGTGTGAGTGTGTAAATAGATTAGACGGTTAGAATAACTTGACATAAATTAATGTATGGTTAAGAGAGAATATTTTGAAAATAATGAGAGTGTTGATGCTTTAGGAGTGGCTTGAGAGTCTTGCACCCAAAGAAGATAAGTTGTGAATTGATTACAGATCAAGAGATCAAGTCAAATAAGATTAGAGATAGTTGACTTGTAGAGGTGAGTGTATAAATTTATGTTTTGCATCCATATAAGACAAATTAATTTAGGACCTCTTCATCACATTTCCCCCAAGGTCACTATGAATATGGAAAACTAGGGTTTTCCCATTTTACTGAGAGTGACAATCCATGACCTAGATCTGAATATACTAGAATGAAGGCAAAGCAAAAATAATAATCTAGGTCATCACATATTATTCCAATAGGTATTTTATATAAGAATCTAGTGTTGAACCTAGGCAAGTGTTAACATAACCATCCCAAGCTAAAATTACTGTCTAGAAAACTATAAGCATTAGAGCTAGAATCTGATGATTGTTGTAGAATAATCTTCCATCCTACTTTTTGTGTATTCCAAATCCAAAACAACATTAGCAAGAGAACAATATAATTATTTCACTTATTTTTCATTTATATATCTAGCATATTTGTACATTCCATATTTATACTATCTCATCATAATAAATTGAGTGTACGTCATATCTGAGTTTAGTGTCTAACTGGGTTACTATAGATCTAGTTATCACCCTTGTTCCATTTCATTTATATATACCCCTTTAACCCTAAATAAACCCAATCTAGATTTTTGGGGTTAAACAACTCAAAATAAAATGAGAGTAGTGATTTTTTGTCCAATTCAACTTTCCCTTTGTTTGTCTTAACATTTGCCTTCCAATTTATAGATTTAACTTTTGTGCACTGATAAGGAAGTTAGACCAATATTTATAGTCTTCATTTTACCTTCCCTTTCAACACCTCTTCTACCTTGATCTTTCTGATTTTGTAGGGACTTAAAACTTTACACCCTTATTTTAATATATTAAATACCACATTTCCATGTAATATCTCCATTAATGTATATGATTTTTTATTTAAAAGTGTCTCTCTCTATATAATATCTCCTCAAAATGCAAAACAAGTATTATTCATAAAAATCAATAGTTGTTGATGTCTACAAATAAATCCATATACCAAAAATAATGGCATGTTCATAAAAATCTATAAATCAATATGGATATTTTAAATCACAATATAATATAAAGACAAAAAATCATATAAATTAAAAATATGTACATATATTTTTAGTAATAATCTAATATAGAGAATAAAAATTAGAAACACCCATCTGAGTAAACATCCAAACATTAGATTAGGATTTCCAATCAATCCTCAACCTGAGAGAAATATTTTACCTTTTAAATCCTGAAGTTGAATGGAAACAAAATGAGAGTAGTGATTTTTTTTCCAGTTCAACTCTCCATTTGTTTGTATTAGCATTTGCCTTCCAGGTTATAGATTTAACTTCTGCACACTGATAGGGAAGTTACACTAGTATTTATGTTCTTCATTTAACCTTCCCTTTTGACACCTCTTCTATGTTGGTATTTTTGATTCTTTAGGGACTTGGTTTTGTGTGACTTTGTTATTAAAAATAGTAAGGGGATGATAACGGAATGCATATTGAATAAAATATCAAAATTGTATGCCCTAATAAGTCTAGACTTGAGCTCAAGTGAAGGAGAGATAATTATTACATTTTCATGCATCTAGTTGCATATCTGACAAAGATTTTTAGACATCATCTACTAATGAAGGGTTTCAGATATTGTAGATTTTTCAGGCTTACAAAACCATTATTAGAGCATGTTGACCACATTTGAGAAGATTTTTACTATCAGGATATTATGATTTTGGTAGTTTTATTATCACATGGTTTAATTTAGGACTTGTTAATGTATAGTTTGGAAATGGTTGCCATACTAAATAATTTTTTTGTATTTGTGGATGACCTTATATAATGTTTCTAAACATTATTTTTAGTACTTTCAGTTTCTATCAAAATTTAGGTGAGTTAGAAAATAGGTACTTATCCATCAAATTATCTTTTATTCTCATTTCAAAATATTTTCATTCCTCTAAGCAACAGGAAGATCTTTATTTACTATATTAGTTTTATCTATATTATATTTTATTATTACTTTAATTTAATGCATGTGGTGTAGTATTTTATCACTTGTGCACCATTCACATAAAACAATTGTTTATCTAGTTTGATATTGGGAAATTTTTTAGATTTTAAAATAATTTATGATTTTTATTAGTTTGCTTGTAGTGAGAAATAACCTCTCTCAATTTCTCAAAAAAAAATTTGAATCTCATGAAATTTTTTATTATTATCTCAATAGTATCAAATCATTTTGAATTTTTCCAATATCCTTCACTTTTATGTTCTGATTATAAATATCTCTCAAATTCTTGAATTGATGTGCAAAACTTCCATAATTTATTCTTTCTTTCAACCCTAGTCCACTCTAAGAGACCTTGCAAGAGCATAAAATAGGATTAATAATTAAGGGGGATACTTTAGTAAAATCCCTATTCTTAGATAATTTGGAAATCAACACATGTATCCTAGCAATTAATCTAGTTTAATGAAGATATTGACCCTTACCTCATTGTATGAGATGCAAACAACTAATAGATTATATATACATTTTCACTATTTTTCCTATGTATCTCTTGTATAAATGAAATCCTAGACATATAAATATATGAAATTAAAGTAGGCACTATGCATATCTAGACTAACTTCCAAAATGTAAAGAACTAAAACAGAGGGAAAGGAGAAATGCGTGTACACATGAATTATAGAGGCTAAATCTCAAGCTAAGTTATGGGTGTGATGACGATAAAAGGAGACTTTTGAAATAAGTCAAGGTTAACTAAAGGATACCTAATATAAGGGTGTTTTACCCATTGGAAGTCAATAATAATTTTGATAATACCCATTCTTACCTAAATATGCAATATAAGCCCAATCACATTAAACCAATAAAAATAATAAATGATATCATGGGACCATTTTTAGATGTCTACACAGTGCCTTGAATTGGTGTGTATGTGTGTTTATAAAATTGAAATAAACAAGTATATCTGAGAGAAATGAAAGAATAAATTATGGCCAAAACATATAAGTTGTGTTTGAAGCTAATACCAAATATGATAATTAATTAAAAGTAAAAAGGAGGAGAGAGCTCACCTTATCAAGAAGATAAAATATTGTGACCTACTAAATAAGAATTCCTTATCTCTATGATACCAACATTAATGTCATTATCTATCAATTATGTGTCTAAATTTATAGTGTACTTGAAAGCAAACAAAAAATATTTCTAATTAAATCAATGTCTATATAAATTGATGATAAAAATACATATCAAATAAGTGAGTAAAATAAAAGTAAAAATGAATACTCTTAGTGGTATATGAATTATGTGATCATATCTATAGAATATTTTAATGTGTTTAAGATGACTTATAACTCTTTAATGTGCACAATATACCTTATACCTTATGACTATCTGATTTTTTTCCTACTTAAAATAACATATATATTATAAATATCTATTATGCACCTCCAACTATTTAGAGGAACATATTATAAATATCAACATGAAATGGGTGTGAAATTTGATGTATAAACATCATAATCATGTGTGTATAAACATTTAAACAATTATATATAGAAAATATTAGTTAGTATCATTATATAACCATATATATTACAAATATCTATTATGCACCTCCAACTATTTAGTGGAAAATATTATAAATAACAACATGAAAGGGGTGTGAAATTTGATGTATAAACATCGTAATCATGTGTTTACAAAAATTTAAAAAATTATATATAGAAAATATTAGTTAGTATCATTATATAACCATGAGTAATTTTAAATCTACGTTGGTGAATCATTCTTAAAATATATAAGACAATTAGAGATTGTGTAAGATACACAAATATATGTTCAAACTTGAGGATGCCTAACACATGTTCTCATAAACATTATACATGATCTACAATAATAGACATTATACATGATCTACACCAATAATGTCCATGACCAGTTTAATATGAAATTCTTGCATCACTAATTTAATATTAAGTTCATGCATCAAAATAAAGGAGATAAAATTTGTATTTGTCACATAGATATTAAATAAAATAAAAGAATATAATATTTTTTTAATATTCAGTTCTTGCATCAAAATACAAGAGATAAAATATGGCTTTATGTCACATAGATATTAAATAGAAAAATAAAATATATGATTTTTTTGTATTTTTTTGGATGTCATATTTTTTGAGGAGTTACGAATTTATGTTTTTTTTAAAATATATATATATATATAGGAGGAATCATTAAATTTTTACTTTTTTAGAATAGTCTTCCACCATCTCGTTAAACCAAGAACTAGCATGAGTATGGACCACCAGGTGCTCAAGTTTGATACTATCTTTGTAAAGTTAGTGCCTAGGTTTCATACCACCTTCATATATCTAGAGAACACTCAAAGACGTTGGTCGGACTACTCTGGTAGCATGCAAGAACTCTAGTCAGAGAAATCCATTCGTGCGGACAAGCCAATGGGGTTTGAACCTTGGACCTCATCTTGGTAAATGCCTGAACTTTACCAATCAACTAAGACCCCATTGGTAGTTATGAACTTATGTTGAAGCAAAGCCCTTAAAAAATAATTTAAAATTATTATCATTTAATATAATATATTCTTTTAGTTATTAATATATTAAATCAAATGACATATCTAATATAAAAAATATTATATAATTTTTTTAAATGTTATTTTTTTGAGTCACGAACCTATGTTGAAGAAAAACTATTAAAACATTGTAATAGTAGTTTTTCATTTTTTCCTTTTAATTTAATTATCTACTAAAAACTTAAATACATGTAGTTTTATGAGGAATACCTAGAGATAAGAATATGGTTTCACATCATTTGAATCTAGTGAATGTGGGAACTCCTTTTGGTCTTGGAAGAATACCCTGCATACAATGATACAACTTGAACAAATTTGATTAATAGATAAATAAGTAAGCTTCTTGGTTAGGATCCAATCCCAATAAGTTATGAACTTCCTCAAAAGGATGTCAGCTCACAATTTTCATAATTAAGTGGATAATAAAAATTAAAATTACAAAATAGAAAGATGTGATATGGATGTGATAACAAAATGCTTAGGAACTAATCTTCATCTAAATTATCAACATACAATATTCATTCCAATAAGCTCTATCAGAATTCACATCTTCTTATATAGCATATAATTGGTCAGAAGTAGCTTCAATTGAAGGAGAATAGACAATGGCACAAAGTGATAACTCATGTGATCTAGGAATTTGACTCAAGAGAGGATGGTTAGTATTGTGTTAGTTCCAAAATGAAAACAAAATGAAAGAAACACACTAACTAGCATAAAACATCTCTAGGCCTAGACACTAGAGAGAGCTTAGTTAACAAACATGAATAAAACACACAACTAAAATGCAAAATAAACCTTATTTTACCTCCCTTGGATGCTTTAAAATTCTTGTTGTAGTGGCTTGCTCAGCTTGTGCTCATGAAGTCATTGGCAATGGAAGCTTGGTTACCTCCATCTCTCCTTGGCACCTTGTGGCTTTGGCTTGGCTTGGCTTGGAATCAATTTGGCATGGTAACACTAGTTGCAATGTATTTTGTAATCATTTGTGCATTATAACTTTTTTATCAAGACTTAGAATGATGTGGTAAGGCCTCTTATTTATAGATTTTTGTAAATATCTAGAATCAACATGAACCATCCATCCTAAGTTTGAGATGTGTGGTTGAGGATTAATTCAATTTTTGGAATTATATTTTTAATTATCCTCATCATGACATTTGAGGAAAGGGCAATTAAGAGGCATGGAAGACATCATGGAAGGCATGGAAGGCATGAATCCTGATATTTATGGCATTTATGGCCTAGAGATGTCTTCCCAAGAAATGAGGTCACTTGATGATGCAGATATTCAATATTCATTTTTAAAAACAAGTATTCAACAAGTTTTCATGGAATTATTAATTATGCCTTAACTTGGATTAATTAGTTCTTAATCATGATTAAACACTTTATGCACAAATTACTCAAATTGATCAGATTATTTTGTTATTGGTCCAAAATTTGATTGAATTAGAATTGAAAGGCGATGTCAAATGTGTTGGATCCATATTACCATTTAGGATGTTACTAAAAAAAAAATAACAAAGGCATAAATCTTATGTAGAAGATTTGATAGGGAAAAGCAATCTAGAGCACCCAGGTGCAAAATTGGCATTTTGACTTGAAATGATCTGATCAAAATTAACTTGCCCATAAATTGCATTACCTCATTTAGTGATACCCTAGCCAAAATTAGTACTTTAATATGTCAGTTTCACATCTCTTAGCATGTTTTTAGGCCAAATTGTGTGTTTTGGGTGGAAATTGGCTAAAAGCTTGATTGGAGGTTATCGGTGACCAGATTTAGGTGTTTACAATTTGCCCCTATTTGGGAAGGCATTGTAAGTTATAAGAATAGTAAAATATTCTCAAATAATGAAAAGGTCATGTATGCCTACAATTATAATGATGATAAAATAATTTTATGATGCCCCTTGAGGGAATGGTTAGCATAAGCAGGTCGGCAAATGGTCCTTCAAAAAGAAAGAAGCAAAATGAGGGGACCAAAGAAAGGAAAGATGATGACATGAAAACATAATGATATTGAAAAAGTAGTCAAAATGATTGAGAATGCAAATGGAATTTTGTACAATGGTTTTCCCAAAGGTAGTTATAAACATTGTGCCTTGATAGTGGCAACATGGTATGATAACACAATGATTTCCCTAAAGGCAGTTATAATCATTAAGAAGATGGAGCTACCCAAGTTAGGATAGATAAACAAGAGAATAACATACCCTTGTATAGGTAGAAAAAGTAAAGTGGTGACAAAACTATGATTTTCCTAAAGGCAGTTATAATCATTGAGAAATGCAGGTGGAACGGTGTGCAATGATAAACTTGGTCAATGATGATGATAACTTAACATAGATGGTAATGATGAATTGGAATAACCTACTAGTAGGGAGATGCTTATCCAAATTAATAAAGATTAAAATTATTTCATGTTTAATTACTCTATTTGGGATATGATTAGGATGAAATTGAGATGGCGATACCGAAGAGATGTCACCATTACTAAATAGATTTCTTGAAGCTGAGGTTTTTTGTAGCATGTATCAATAAGCATCATGATATAACATCATGAGGAATTGGCTAAAATATGTATGAGGACTAACTCCCATAATCCAATCCTCAAGATAAATTAATACACCAATGATAAAAACCATGATGACAATATAAACATATGAATAGAGATGGATTCATGTGTAAGTGTGGACAAGGAATCACCCAATGAACACACGTAAGCTAAATCAAGGCAACAGTGTTGAAAGCAAATAAACAGGCAAATAAACAAATAAAACAAGTAGAAATAAACAAACAAACAATGCAATAGAAACCCTATGAACATTTCCCCTAGAAAATAGGTGGCAACTTAACAAACAAACAAAATGGAGGAAACAGAAGAAAGGAAGGGGGTGGCTAAGTTGTCTCCATATACACCAGGTAAGTGGATGCTACCTACATAGTTCCATGGATGTAATATTCAATAAAAACTTTAGGCCAAATGTAGTTCTCCCAGGAAATGGGAAAAATGTGATAACTAATGCAAATAAATAGAATGGATGTGAGAGAAAAAGAAGAATGTTCTTGAAAAATGGAAAGTGTATTAATGAAAAAGGCCAAAAAGGATGGAGAAACTAAATGACAGGTGATTTAATTATAACTCAATAAGGGTTCCTAGAATCCTTAAGGCAAAGAAGTGATTAATGTTTTTATTCTTTTATAACATTTTTTCAAATGTTTTTAAAATTATTTTAGAGTGTCAAAACTCAATCAATAATGATAAGACACTAAATGGTTCAAGCTCATAAAATGATGAGATCATTTAGACTAAGGTTGCTCATAAAATGGTGAGAGTGTGGCTTAAGTTGCTCATAAAATGGTGAGAGTGTGGCTTAAATTGTTCATAAAATGGTGAGATTATGGGAAAAGGGTGACTAAGTTGACCTCAACAAGTATTGAGCATTGCCTACATAGTCCCAGAGTAAAACCTCAATTCATTGTAGTTCCTCCCTCACAATGGAGGAATTTGACTAGTGTAGCAGTCAATTCAAACGAAACAGGGACAGTTGGTAAAAAGGCATAGTATGACATAGGAAGTGGCAAGTTGGTATGTCAAGGCTTAATATTTCCCCTAGTTTGCCCATAGGTGGTTATAACCAAGACATAATGACATAGATCAAAGGTACTAATTTTCCCAAAGGTGGTTATAATTAGTAGCGAGATTGGTGGTAAGAAAGAAATAACAAATGAAAGATGAAACTACTAAAACTTCTATCACACTATCCTAAAATATGATCTCTATCTAAAGTTCTTAAACCAACTAATGAAATTGATCAAATAATTTGATGTTGAAAATGTGTAATGAATAGTAAAAAACCAAGGTAAAACAGGCTAGGCTTTAGCACACATTGGGCTGATAGGTCAAAAGTGGAAAATGGATATGACAAAGAGGACAGATGAGGATGGCATTTGTACAAATAATAATATTGATAAAAATGCATAACTAAAATAGTCCTTATAAATAATACACCTTAGCGCTCAAACATAGCACCCCTTGAGATGAATTATAGTAATCAGCTCAAGAAGTTCATCTTCATCTAGTGTGGTAAGCCTATATGATCTTGATCCATAATATGTAGTAATAATGAAAGTTCCTATCTAGTTTGGTTTGAATTTCTATTTATGTTTCTTCTCATCCATGGTATTCTTTTGGATTTATTTAAGAACAAGATCACCAAATTCAAATATTTTATTCTTAACACACTAATTATACTAGCCTTTGAGTCAGTTTTGATATGTTTCAAGATTTTTTAGCACAACTATCTGTTTCTCATCAAGTAGGTCTAGTTCTTGTAGGTGAGCTAGTCTATAGTCATGATCATCCAGGACAAGCTTAAAAGAGATGTGTAGTGAAGGAAATTCAACCTCAATGGGAAGGATGGCTTCAGTACCATAAACAAGTGAGCATGGAGTGGATCTTATGGCGGTGCAATGATTGGTATGGTATGCCCAAAGGGTAGGGAATATCTGGAGGTGTCAATCATGATTAGTATCATTGACAATCTTTTTGAGAATATTGACAATGGTTTTTTTGGATGCCTTAGCCTAGCCATTACATTGAGGGTAATATGATATAAAAAAATGTTACGTGATGTTATATTCAGTACATAGCTGGTATACATATTTATTCTTGAATGATCCTCCATTATCAGATATAATGTCATAGGGGATACCATAGTGGCAAATGAGATGGTTAAAGAAGAATTTGGAAATTTGCTTTCTAGTCATGTAAGTGAGGGGTATAGCTTTAACCCACTTAGTGAAATATTGGGTGGAGGTAAGGATATGTTTATGGTCATCAGATGAAGTGGGGTTTCTCTTCCCAATGAGGTCAAGTCCCCCTATATAAAATTGTTATGGTGTCAACATTGGTTTTAGAGTTTTTGCTGGGGCATGAATTAAATTAGCATGTTGTTGACATTTGTCACACTTTTTTACATATGTAGTGGCATCTGCGTCCATTATGGGCCCATAATAAACAGTATGCAAGAGATTTTTGGATAGTACTACCCCACTAAAATGGGCTCCACATACTCCTTTGTGAAATTCTCTTAATGCTAGTGTAGACTCTACTGAAGTTAAACAACAAAGCATATTTCCATCAAAACTGTGATGGTAATGGGTGGATCCAAGTAGAGTATAATGAGTGAAATGATGAATAAAGGGTGGTTTATTTTCAAGATAGGTTAGGTAGTAGAACTTGGTCATGAAGGTAGTTGTAAAGGTCTGAGTACTAGATAAAATTAGTCCTAATAATATCACAAAACAAGGAAATAGTTGAAGGTTCATGAGCTAGTGCTGACAAATTCTCAATAAGGAATTGATACTCTCTACCTTTATCTATTTATCAAATTAGAGAGCCAATAGTAGTCACAATATCTACAGTTTTCTTACTAGCCCTTGGTATGTGCTCAAACTGAATATTAGAAATTCATTGTTTAAGAGTGTCGACCATGGCTGTATATGGGACTAGCTTATCATCTTTGGTCTGAAAATGATATGTGACTTGATTGATGATTAACTAAAAGTCAACATAAAATTAGAGATGAGATATATTCCAATGCACTACTTGTTAAAGTCTTGCAATAAGTTCTTCGTACTCGACCATGCTATTTATACAAGGAAAGCTAATTTTGAATGATTTAGGGATTAGATCCCCCTATGGTGTAATAAACAATAGGCCTACCCCAATCCATGTGCAATGAATTAACCATCAAAATACAGCTTCCAAGGTTGCTCCTCAAGGGGTGTGTCAATGATGGTCATGATGGATTCATCAAGAAATTAAAATGTGAGTGGTTGTGTGTCCATGAGAGGTGCTTCAACAAGTTGATCTACAAGAACTTGTCCCTTGATTACCTTCTGATTGACATACTCTATGTCAAACTCATTGAGAAGCATGATCCATTTAGCTATTCTACTTTTCAAAACTATTTTAGATCATAGATACTTGAATGGATCTACTTTTGAAATGAACATGGTCTTATTATTCAACATGTAATGGCATAATTTTTTAGCTGTAAACACCATGGATAGATAAGCTTTTTCAACAGGTACATAGTTATGTTTATATGTAACCAAGGTATGACTTAGTTAGTATACAGTGTGCTCATTTTCATTGTCATCATGTTGAGCCAAGAGTGACCCCAGAGCATGGTCAGTAGCTGATAGGTATAACAAGAATGGCTTTTCTACCATATGAGGTAATAAAATAAGTAGATTAAAAAGATAGTCTTTGATTTGTTGAAAGGTTATTTGGCAGTGATCATCCCAATGAAATGCAACTCCCTTATTCAAAACATGTGTAAATGGATGGCACTTGTGTTCTAATTGATAAATGAAGTATCGAATTGACTAGATCTTACCTTGCAAACTACATAGTTGCTTTAAATTATTTGGTGGTGGCATCTTGGTTATAGCACAGACTTTAGCCAGATCGACTTCAATACCTCTATGAGACACGATGAAGCCAAGTAATCTATTTGAAGTTACACCAAACACATATTTTATTGGATTAAGTTTGACTTTATACTCTCATAATCTTTCAAATATCTTATGCAACACTGTTGGTTGGTCAGCCCTAGTTTTGGATTTTCCCAATATGTCATTGACATAGTCTTCAATAATATCATGCATCATATCATGGAATATGATGGTCATGGCCCTTTGATATGTGTCTCTGGCATTCTTAAGACCAAATGGCATTACCTGATAACAAAATGTTCCCCATGAAGTGTTGAACATTATTTTATGTTAGTCTTCTGGTGATATTTTGATCTAGTTGTATCCTAAAAATCCATCCATGAGTGAAACCATTTCATAACCAATTATGGATTCAATGATCATGTTGATATTAGGCAAGGGAAAATCATGTTTAAGATAAGCTTTATTGATGTCTCAAAAATTAGTACAAATTTTGATCCCTTCAAGCTTTTTGCTAACAGGTACCACATTAGAGATCCATTATGAGTAGCCAATGGATCATATACATCTTGATTCTAAGAGTTTTTTTTTACTCTTTATTTATCAATACAACAATGCGAGGATGCATCTTACGTAACTTTTGTTTTGCTAGTTTGGCATCAAGATTAACCACAAGGTGGTGTACAACCAAGGTGGGGTTTAAACCTGAAATGTCAGAATAGGCCCATCTAAAGATATCTATAAACTCTCTCAACAAAGTTGTAAATATGTCATGTTCCTCTTTAGTGAGGGACATGCCTAATTTTATCCATTTTAGATCTAATGGAGTCCTAATATTTACCTCTATTGTATCCTTGACTAGAAGGGTCAAACCATCTTCTAGGATAGTAGGCAATGACTTGGACTATTGGATTATGTTAGGGTCCTCTATTAGGACTTGCTCTTCAAATTCTCCTAGGCATGATAAATCTGAGTCCCCTAATGGGAGATCTAGCCATGTGATAAAAATAGTCAAAAATTCTTGAAATTTTTGAATAAATACTTTTTGTTTCTCAAATTTGAACTTATATCCACAAGCAAGTTCATCTTTGGTGGTCTCCTAGTCTAAATTCAAAGAATAATGAACACCCCCATATAATAGCACCTGAAACAAGTTTTCACCACTAGACTGGCCTTTATCTTTAATTTTTCCTTGGTCAAAAAACACATCAAATAGATTTTCACTTTGGGACCTCAATGTTTTACTTATTATTTTTTGCTAAAGGTGTTCACTCGCTCTCCAAAATAGGCTATAGGATCCAATGTGATTGAGAATCCTGATTTATGATCTCCCAACAAAGCATTGTCTCTAAGGCCTAAGAAATCATAGAATGCCTAATCATTCTAGAACTCATCAATTGATAGACTGGATTCTTGTTGGTCCTAATCTATCATTTGGGGATAATATAATGGTAAAGGTTTATGATGAATGGCTAGGGTAAGGGTATAAATGGTATTGTTATCAAACATGTTAGTTTTAGCTAGCTTATCAAAGGTGAGGCTATAATCAGACTCTATTTCACTATCGACATCATCATCATTAGTAGTTGGTGATGGAGTTTGAATAAGATATGTGGGGTCACCCCCAGGGGGTTTAAATCTAAGTCCATAAGGTCTTCCATACTTAGTCATAGAAATTGGCTTGATAGTTCCTTGTTGATTCAATATGAGGCCTCTTCCTTCATAATTTTGATGCTCCATGATCCTATTAGGAATAGGATACTTTGTATTTTCATAAAAATAATCTTGATTGTCATTGTATAACCATGATTTGTCCCCTTCAAGGGGGTCAAATTATAGGCCAAATGTTGGTACAAATGTGACAGATCCTTTATCTTTATTCTTTTGTTGCCAATGCATATGTGGGGTGACTTTAAGTTTCCCAAAGGTTTTTAGATTCTGAGGAAGATTGGCAATATGAAATTTATCATGGGTCACATACTCGCCCAGTCCATTATCTAAAATTGTGAAATGATTAGAAGCTTCAGGAGGCAGTATGTGGGAAAGGGAATCCAAGGTATTAGGATCTATGTAATTATCTAATGAAGGATCAATAAGTATAGCCTTTCCTTTATCTTACTTGGAAATTGGATTCATAGTTTACTGATAATTATAGCTTTGAAATTTGGCCTTAAGATGCTTGTAGTGTTCATATGGGTTTAAATCTCCTAAAATATTCACTTTCATCCCTGAGTGAGAAAAATCGATACATTGGTACAATGTTGACGGGATTGTACGAATCGCATGTAACCAAGGCCTACCTAGAAGTATATTGTATAATAACTCTAAATCAAGCACATGACAAAGTGTATCATGGGTCAAAGGCCCAATGATAATTGGAAAACTAATGTGCCTTATGACTCTCTTTCTTGATTATCATAGGCTTTGATAGTTATTATTTTTGGCTAAAGATCTGTCATTGTGTACCCAATAAGCTTGATGAGCTTTAGGGACACTATGTTGAGGTTGAATCCATTATAAGGGCATATTTCACTTTATGCCATCTTATATAAACTTCCATGTATAATGGATTATTATGGAGCGGGTTGAGGATATATAGATCACTTTGGTTGAATGTGACTTGTTGGGCTGGAGCTAGGTGTCCAACCAAAGATTGAAACTTATTAGGGGATATGTCACTAGCAACAGTGGATTAGGTCAAAAACTCATTCAAGATGTTATTATGAATTATTAATGTTCATAAAAAATATAAGATATAAATTTATGATGGTGTCTTCTATAATTGCTCCACAATATCAAACTTTTTATCTTGGTCAATAGTGAATGGTTTATTCCAAGGTTGAACAGTTGGTTGAATGATAGGCAAAGTGGTGGATGGTTGTGGGCTTGGGATAGTAATCTTCAACCATTAAGTTGTGATCATACAATCAATATTAAATATTAAACCATTATTACTAACGAATATTTGGAATGGTGTGGGACCAAATAGGGCAAGTCTTAGTTGTCAGTGCATTCGTACGTGGTCACATGGTAAGGATGAGTTATCTATATAAGGTCTAAAAGGGGAAGTCCTAGTTTGTTGGTTTGCCTGTATACACTCCTAGGTCAAAGAAGGATTATCCATGTAATTTGGTTTAATATTTTTGTTTAGCAATAGTCTAAGCTAATTAGTACTTGGTTTAGGATTAATGGAGATGGTATTAATGCTACCCCCTACAATATGACCTACAACCCTATTGTAGTCATGTGAAACTTTATGGTAAGTTTACTGGTTGTTACCATTCTAACCTTGGTTTTGTTCATTATTTTATCACTATGGATTATGTTATTAATTTTGTTGATTCTATTGGTTTGGCCTTTGATTTTTATACTATTGATTTTATTGTTGCACTGGTCATTGGTGTTGCTGGTGATTTTACTACTACTAATTATTATGTCAAGGAAAGGGGTTTTGATAAATCCCAAGAGTTTGATTAGAAGTGGAAGCACCATTATTAATGTTATATCCCCATTTTCCAACATATTCCCAATTAAATTCTTGATTTGGACACAACTTCATAGATTATGCCCATTGACTCGATGATAGTCACAAAATTCATTTTCATGGTACCAATCAGGATAAGGAATGTCTTGCAGATAATGCTTTGGTATAGGCCAACTAATTAGATTAGAAATTAAAATATTGTGAAATATAAATTCAATAGGTTTTCCTAGGTCACTAAAGACTTGATGTGTAGGCACGGCTCTCTTAGGAGGAGGGGTTTGCAATGGCAAAAGTTATTGTATTTATTTTGTAGGTTTTGGTTGATGTGCTTGAAATATTCATTAGAGAGTTTATTAGGTAGGAATGAGTTGAAAAGGTGGTGTGGATGATGTTTAAACCATTTGGACATGATGGGATTTGGTTGCTCCATTTCCCACAACATTCCTATTATGGTTGAATTACTTTGATCTTTCTCAGTTATTGGCCTATGCCAATTATGATGTTTGAGTTTGAATAAGATGTTGATGTTGGCCATTTCCCTAATTGGTACCTTGATTTTGATTAATTTAATTAATCTTGATGACTCCTTTATTGATGAGTACCTGCTTGATCAACAAACATTTATCAATGATCTCTTTGAACATATGTGCACATTATAGTTCTAGATGGTAAGTTATTTCACTATGAAAATTTCTAGTAAACATAATGGCTAATTATTTATTTGGTAAACTATGGGTGAAAGAACTTGCAAGGGCTCTCTATACTTGTAAATAACTTGCAAAACTCTCCCCAGCTTTTTGCTTTGCTTATGTTAAGTCCACTAATGAAATCTCATGCTCAAGATTATAAGAGAAGTGTTGTACAAACTTATCAAAAAGATCATCAAAATCCAATACTGAATTTTTGAAAAACTTTAAAAACCACTCTAAATCTTATCCATAGAAGCTCCTTGGAAATAATAGCTTAAGGCATATGTCGTTCTATGCCATTGGTTGATATGCAACAAAGAATTCGGTCAAATGATCCTTAGGGTAATCTTTCCCTTTGTATTTGTCAAATTTTGGTAGTTCATATCCTAAAGGAAATGGTATCTAAAAATACTCCATGTTGAATGGATAGGAACACACGTCATCTAATTTGAACTTTTTAGTCTATTTCTCATTCAAATTAAATCCTTCATCTGTTGCAATTCTTGGGATACAAAACTAGAAGGGACATTGGTTTAAGGGAGAATGTTGGTTTGGATAAATGGTTGGGAGGTCATAAGTGAGACACTTTGACCAGGGTATGATGGAGATACTTTTTAGGGTATATTGGTTTGGTTGCAGAATTGACTAGGAATAGACATTGTGGATTAGGATGTACTTGAAATTGCACATTTGGTTGCACAATATTATGGTTTGGGTTGGTGATAAAGGTTTAACTTGGAGGATTTTATGGTTGGGATGGAGGGATATAACTATAATTTTCCTACTATGATTGAATAGGGATATGTTGTCAATTAATCAAACCTTGTTGTGGAGTGGAAACTTGTGGAACAAGACCTTGTCTCTAAATTTGTGGCACATTTTGAACCAACATTTTTCTATTAGGTACTTGAGAAATATGGGAACTTTCTTATTACATGAATCCCTATGAGGAAGTGAAAATAGGTTGCAGATTTGACATCTGTCATTGACCAATATTTGCACATTATTGACTAGTCATTGCTTGGTTTTAAATTGGCATATTAGTCTGCAACTGAAGAGGTATGTTTGTCATTACCTGGTGAGGTAGAACATTAGTTTCCCCTGATTGAGGCAATAATGTATTTGTTCTCTATTATATTGATAAACTATATTATGTCTATCATTGTGGAATACTACTCTCTACTTGTTGAGGAGTAGTAGGGTTCATCACATTTTATCATTGAGGCGTGACATTCACCATTGTTTGATTACCTAATCCCATAGGTTTTACACCTGAGGAAACAACTGGTTGAGGTGAGGGTGTAGAAAATCCTATTCCCTAGTATGATGATCTACTCATGCGATTAACTACAAGAACATGTTGTTGGCTATTTGTTTGTGTGTTAGTACCACTTTGATCAAGATTGGATATTGTTTGCACATTGTCCACTATGTTTGGCTCACTATTCTCTGTAGAGGCTAAAGACACTTATTCAATAATAGGAATATGCACCAAGTTATCTATCGAATCAATTTGTATGAATGGTTTAAAACTTAGATATTATTGTCCAATTAACTCTATCAACACTCCTATTGAAGTAATTAGGTCAACAAGAGGCTTACTCACCATGTTCATTTGATTGAAATCATGTGCTAGATTCAGGTAGGTTTGATATGATATCTACATTTGGTGTGATCTTTCATGATGTTTTTTCCTTGATTAGATATATTAAGGTCTTGATACATTATTTGGACTACAGCTATAGGATTGCTAGAAGAAGCATGTTGATCGTAAATGATATTATGAGGTACTCTTACTAGACTTGGTAAATTTTCATGAGGGAAGTCTGCTAGAAATTGGGCCCCTACCTATATAGATCTAACTAAAATCTCATCTTTATTTTCTAAAAATGTTGCTCAAACAAAAATGGATCATACGTGGAAGCTGTAATAGTATAATATGATTGTTGAAAAACTGGCTCATCCACTATGGGTATTGTAGCTAGGTATTGTGTGGTTTATTCCTGGTCCTATTTTGAATAAGGTGGTGTGTTAACCAGATAGTTAGCCAATGGATATTGGCTTTGTGCCCCTAATTGAGTATTATATGAGGGATAAGAATCCATCTCATAATCAATATTATCCATATAAGGGTCTTCCACCATTTCTTCTTGCCCAACCACATTACTAATCCTTGGGTTGTACATGAGTCTACTACGAGTGTAGGAATACATGTTGGGATCCATAGTCAATATTTTGCGATAAAAAGTCAAAGAGTTCTACAAAATCTAAAAAGGAAAAAATCTAAAATAAATTATGTTTCAACTTGGTCTAGATTTATCGAAAGGATAAAAAGGTTTATGCAAAGATTTGTGACAAAATAAGCAAGCGTAAAGTATCTAACATTTCACTGTTCACACAAAGATAAGAAATTAAATGGATAGAAAATCAAAATGCCAAAATCTAAGGTTGAAGTGTTTCAAATCAATCTAATCTAGGAATTTAAGAGTTTCTAGGTCTTTTGGCCAAATACGATGTCAAAATCTAGGCTCAAACAAGGCATGTGCTAGGACTCTTGGCCAAATAGAGTCAAAATCTAGATTTTAAAAATAGATGAAAGTTTTAATCTAACAGATTTGAAACATTTCTAACAAACACTAGGTTTTTGATTCTTGGTCATGAACTTGATCAACTAGGTATAAGGTATAAAACAAAAGTCACTTTAGAGATAGTTTATTTTCTCATAAAAAATGGTATAAAACTTGGTTCTTTTGATAAAGAAGCTACACGAAGGTGAATAGCATAACTATGCTTTAGACAAAGGATCATAAAATTATACTTAGATTAGTCTTAAAATGTAAGAATAAATTTGGAACTCTAAGTAAAAGGGTCTATGAAACAATATTTGAAATATTTTGGGTAGCGTAACGATGCTAGACTACCCAAAAAGTGTGACAAAAAAGTTTCCAACTAATTTCCAAAAATTTTGATAGCATAACACTACCTTTCTTGACTCAAAATGTTGTGGAGTAGAGACTACAAGTGTAAATGTTTAGAAAAAAATTGCTTAAGTCTATCAAGTGATGACAATGATTATGAGTCTTAAACAGCCTTCAACCCAAATTGGAAATTAAACTTAATTTCCCTCGAGTTTAGTGTAAATAGTGAACCCACTTAACACATTAACCCTATGAACTTGTAAAGGTACAATTCCAAATTTAGATGATAATTAAAGGACTTAAACAACTTTGGTAAAGGTCTAGACTCAATTGGGTAGCATAACTATGCCAAAGTGGATGATATGAATCTCAAGCCTTTGATGAACTTTGAACAAGACAAATTGATGATCTCACATAGGTAGCATAATGCTTCTTTGTTCAAAGGAAAATTTGGACTATGCATTTGGTTTGGATTGTTTTTTTACACCAAGTTTTGATTTTAAACAAGACTTTAATCTAGGACAAGACAAACTAATTAATCGTTCTTAGATCCTAACCTAACAAGGTTGCTTGGTATTGTTGGAATCCATCAATATATGTCATTTGAGAGGATTTTAAGTGTTCATCCAAAAGTAAATGCACATTATATAGTAGGGTTTTTACACCCCACCTTCTCTCAAATGATAGTACTATGACATGGACCTTAAGGCACACCTTGCACCAATAATACTTCCATGGTAAGTGAGGACTTATCTAAGATCTAAAAAATTTTCTAATGATCTAGGGGAATCAATTGCACAATGATTTTCATACCAAAAAATGCAAAAGAAAAGCATAAATTTTGGGTCTATATCACTTGGCTTGTTACAAAAAGGTCTAGTCCTTTTTGCAACCACTACATCCTGTTGTTCACTCAGTGTAGTGCAATGTCCAAAGTGCTATTGCATCTCATGCACAACTCTAAATGAGACAAATGAAGTCAATGCCAAGAGATAAAACACTGAGTCAAAACTTCCCTAAAGAACTTGCAGGAGGTGATGAAGTCCCCCTCATAAGCCAAGATGCATAAAAATAAAGAAAGTATGAAAGTAGAAAGACTTTAGGGTCATTGTCAAGGTCACCCAAACTTTGACGAGTTTTTGAGAAGTGTTTTAGATAGATTTATTTCTAAGCCTTGGACTAGGCTATTTACAATAGGAATGGCACTTTTAATTCCAAGGGTTCCTTAAACGGGACAAATGGAAGAGCATACACGCAACATTCTTCTTTTTGTCAAAAAAAAATTTGATTAAACAACTATTGCAAACAAGAATTGACAAGTGTGTTCAATTTTAATCCAAAATGAAATCTTTGGTGGTGTTAATTTGACCCCTTTGGTCTTAGTTTCAAACTTTGAAAACATTCACTAAAAACATCTAAATTCTTTGTTAAACACCAAAACAAAGTTCCTAATTGATTTTTAAGCATGCAAAAGGTGATCTAAACATGTTTTTATCAAACATCAAGCTTGATCATGTATAAAAAATGTTAGCATGTCCTTTAGCTTTGAATCTCTTTTTATTTTGAAACAATGAACTTTGGGAAAATAGCTCTTAGGTCTATGTTTTAAGAAAAATACAATGATCAACATTGATTAAATACAACTAATGATCATTACTTTGGATAACTGATGTAAATTATCTAATCGACATCAGTTATACTAATATGACCATCTCGATAGGTATATAACTAATGTCAATTTTGCTAACTGACATTGGTTAAGCTATGTAATCGATGTCAATCTTACTTGTCGATGTTGGTTACTATGTAAAATTGTGGCTAATAAAAATGGAAAAATAAAGTTATAAAATTAATTTGCACAAGTTTAAAGGGTCCAAATAAATATTTTGGAGTTACAAAATGATATTCTTCAGGTGTGAGATGTGTCTAGTCCCATCAGGCATGCCATTATGTGATCTAGTAATCTGACTCAAGAGAGGATAGTTAGTATTGTGTTAGTTCCAAAATAAAAATAAAATGAAAGAAACACACTAACTAGCATAACATCTCTAGGCCTAGACACTAGGGAGAGATTAGTTAACAAACATGAATAAAACACACAACTAAAATGAAAAATAAACCTTCTTTTACCTCCCTTGGATGCTCCAAAATGCTTTTTGTAGTGGCTTGCTTAGCTTGTGCTCATGAAATCCTTAGCAATGGAAGCTTGGCTAGCTCCATCTCTCCTTAAATCCTTGTGGCTTTGGCTTGGCTTGGTTTGGAATCAATTTAGCATGGTAACACTAGTTTCAATGGCTTTTGGAATCATTTGTGCATTATAAACTTTTTTTATCAAGACTTAGAAATGATGTGGTAAGGCCTCCTATTTATATCTTTTTGAAAATGTCTAGAATCAACTTAAATTGTCCATCCTAGGATTAAGATGTGTGGTTAAGGATTAATTACATTTTTGGAATTAAGTTTGTAATTATCATCATCATGACATTGGAAGAAGAGGAAATTAAGAGGCATGTAGGGCATCATGGAAGGCATTGATAAGGCATGGAGGGCATGAATCCTGATATTTGTGGCACTTATGGCCTAGGGATGTCTTCCCAAGAAATGAGGTCACTTTATGATGTAGATATTCAATATTCATTTATAAAAACAAGTATTCAACAAGTTTCCATGGAATTATTAATTAGTCCTTAACTTGGATTAATTATTTCTTAAGCATGATTAAGCACTTTGTGCATAAATTACTCAAATTGATCATAATGTCTTGTTATTGGTCCAAATTTTGACTAGATTAGAATTGGAAGGTGATCTCAGATGTGTTGGATCTGTATTCTCATTTAGGATGTTACTAACAATAAATAACAAAGGCATACATCTTGTGCATAAGATCTGATAGAGAAGAGCAATCCAGAGCACCCAATTATAAAACTAGCATTTTGACTCGAAATGATATCATCAAAGTTAGCTGGCCCATAAATTGCATTGCCCCATTTAGTGATACCCTAGCCAAAATTGGCACTTAAATATGTCAGTTTCACATCATTTAGCATGTTTTAGTGTTTTTAGACCAAATTGTGCATTTTGGGTGGAAATTGACCAAAACCCTGATTGGGGGTTATCGATGGCCAGATTTAGGTGTCTACAACTCAAAAGTTATGTCACTCTAGTTGGCGAAGAGAGGTTGAGAGACAATTGGTAGATCAAAGTTACTAATTATTTTATGTGAAATTTTAGATAGATTCATCTACAATTAAATTCCATATTCATAAAGGTAGAAGATCAAATTAGAAGGAATATAAGATAGAGTTGTATGACTAAAAGGCTAAGATTCTAAAATAAAATGTAGGGATTGATGCCAATCCTAAGAATCAGTACTGATTAAGATGAATCAACATTTATTTTGTCAAAACTATGTAAGGTCATAAATAGAAAGCTAAAGTAACTGAGGATATTTAAGACATTTTGATAGTGGAATGAGAAGGAAATAGACAAAATTAAATAATAAATCAAATAGTCAAGATAAATAACTTACCTTGAAATAGATGCATGAAATGTATGTCCTTCTATAGGTGGAAGCAATCTCTTTGGTGTGTGATGACTATTCTAGATTTGGTATAGCCTACTTTCATCACCATGGAGCTAGAGGTCACCTTTAATTCTCTTGAAGAAATCTTAACAGTGTTTCAAGATTGAAATTTCATCAGGAGGAAAACCAAAGAGTTCCCTATATATATATAGATTGATGTCGATCTAGGAAAATCAATGTTGATTATGGTTGAATAATTACTGATTCTCCCTTTTTGTCAAAAGTTTGCTTTGATCCATTTTGGCTTGTTTTAAATGTGGAATAATTTGGGATTGAAAATGTGTGTTTATTAGCAACAGCGTTATTATGAGGTTAAGTTGTTGGAGGGTTGTAAATTAGATTTTGTTGGTTAAAAAGGTAAAATGGTAATTTATAAAAATAAATTACCGAGTATCTAATGGTAAATAGTTTAAATTTTAGGATAGGTGTATTTAGGATGAAATAATAATTTAAAGGTTAAGATACCAAATAATTCATAAATGGCATATGAAATCATAGTGTCTACATTTGCCCCTTTTTGTGGAGTAGTATGTAAGAATGTGTCGCAAGACAAACCCTAAGAAAGGTCTAATGCCCCAATTTTATGTGAGGAGGTATCCCCCCTCAAACTAGGAGCTAGTGTAAGATGATGAGTGGGTGATAGGTTTGAAATATGGAGTAATGGATGGGATAAATAAATAATAAATGGGAACTAAGAGTGCAGATGCATAAAATGAAGTATACTTTTGCACTGACGAGGTGTGAGATAGTATAGGCAGAGATGCTCCAAGATAAATCATGTAATAAATTTATACAACTATAAATAAGTGGGCTTAAACAAAGGCTAAAAAGAGAACAAATGATAGGGTTTGGAACCAAAGCATCTGATGTGATTTACAATGTGTTCACTACCTATAGATGGTTATCCTCAAGATGATATGCATTCTTGGGACCCATAAAGGGGAGATACGCAAAAATGTCCATGACTTATGCAGGTGGTGGGAATAATAGGGGGTTTATGTCCACAAGCCTAAAATGTAATAGGAAAAATAATGGAATAAGTGTGGCAAGGTAACAAGATTAGGCTTTGGAGTAGGACTAGATGCATGAAAAACTATAAGTAGTACTAAAAAGAAGAAGTAAATCTAGATCAATATTGATTAAAGAAGTCTACAGTGATCCATATAAATTGATGTTGATATAAAAAAGATTGATGTTTATCTAAATCTGACTATTTAAAAAAAATCTAACATGGAAATAATTCATCTATTATCAAGGCATGGAGAGTAGAGAGCAAAAATTTGACAGCAATTTTGACATGTGGTAAATGGAAGTGAGTAATAACAGTCAAAGGTGGCAATGACGGTCCCATGATGAGGTAGGCTTTGTGTTTATTTAAGTATTTTATTTATTTTTGTGTATTTTAGTTACAGTAATTTGTGGGGTTTTTAGGGTAGTATGGTGACTAGGGATCAGCATCAATCCCAATGAATCCTCACTGATTCATTAGAAGTGATGCTGAGTAGGAATAAGATGACATTGATTTATAAGAAATGGTAAACAAATAAGTAAAGATTCTTGGATTTAAGTTAAATTTTTAGAAATTGTAAGGCTTATATAAGATTATGATAATATGCACAAACATTTCTAAATATGCAGGACTAAGTACCACATCTTTTAGAGTGGTTATGTGATCAATTGAGTGATGATGATTGGGCCCATATGGAGGCCATGGGCTCAAGAGGAGTACACTTCTATCATTGTATTCATAAAGACATAAGCCTACTAGGAGCATTATTATAGTGATGGGATGTGACCAATGTGACTTTTTGGTTACCTACAGGAGAGATGACCATTATAATTGAGGACATTTATAGGATACTATAGATCCTAGTGTAAGGAGCCACTATTATACCTGTAGATGAATGGGGTCATATAATAACATTGACATGGTTGTATGGTGGAAATGACATGGATATCACTTTTATAGTAGGAGGATTTATTTTTGATCCATTATATGATACAGATATAGATGGGAGACTAGTGGTGGTGGTGGTGGTGGTGATGATGATGATGATGATGATGATGATGATGATGATGATGATGATGATGATGATGATGATGATGATGATGATGATGATGATGATGACCATTTATTGTTATGCCCTCCCCAACTTAGGTGGAGGCAAGTTCCCATAGAGATTCACAAGTGTCATTGCAAATATGTGGGAATAGTGGATAGTATTTTCTTGAGCCAAGACTTTAATAGGGATGGAAGGCCCAGCAGAGATCTTGTTTGGATGTGACCTTCATTTTACAATGCTAGGCATATGAGCACATCAGAGTGATATGACACATCGATACCCCATGGATACAATAGTATGATACTAATTACAGTGTGGCCTTCCTTTAATGGAAAGAGGATTTAGTAAAGGATTACACAAACGGCATGAAATGAGACTTAGCATATTATCATCAAGTCTTTAGGGAGCTACATGATGGTGACATCATTTGGAGGCCTTACATTAGATTTATTACATGGATTGGAGTAGAGGTATAGTTAGTAGATATTTAGAGGGAAAGATCATAGATAGGGAAGAGGATGGAGTATGTAGATTTTTTTCCTTTTGGGAGAGTGAAGAGATAGTTTGGGCTAATTTAGGATATACCATGGGCCCCAAGAGTGTATAGATAAGATGATATAGAGATCATAATACCAAAGGTATATGTTACAGATATTTTTATAGGGCATGAGAAGGTAAAAAATGTAGAGATAGATGATGTAGGGTATAACCTAGCATATTTAGTGTGGTGGTTAGGGTAGCTAGATGCCAAATGGGAGAGGGTGGTGTGACTTAGATAGGAGGGAGTAGATGAGGAGATGTAGGAAGTAGAAGAGGAGGGGAAAGAGATGAGGAGAGGGGAGACAAGAGAGGAGAGGAGGAGATAGATATTATTATTGAGATGTTGTCACTAATGTCAAAGGGTTTTCTATTGTATAAAGAATATGGTCATTGATGTCAAGGAATTTTTTCAAGTAAATATGGATTACATCAAGCTATATATGGATTACATCAGGCTAGATATGGATTACACCAATTTTGTTATGGACTACATTAGGTAGCTTATATCAAGCTTGTTACAGATTACACCAAGCTTGTTATGGATTATATCAGGCTTGCTATAAATTACATCAGGCTTGTTATGGATTAAATTAGGCTTACTATACAATACATCAGGCTTGTTATGGATTACATTAGGCTTGCTATGAATTACATCAGAGTTTCTATGAACTGCATCAAGACTAATACATATTTCACTTAGAATGACCTATGAGAGTGAGCTCTTATATAAACTAATGGGAATTATGTTTGTAAAAGAAAATAAATCATTATGTAGCTAACTTATAGAGTTTTCTTTATCTGACCTTTAAGAAATTTTTGAGTACTATCTTGTATATAATCAATATCAAATTATCTTTTTGAAATATGAAATATAGAGAAACATTATTTACTTAGGAGCAGAGTAGAGTAGAGGTCTATTGAGGAATGGAAGGTTAGAGAGGAGTGAGTATGAAATATTTGAATGATTCATATAGAATATGCTAAAAAAGTTTATCAAAGAAGGTAGAGAGTATAAAGTCTTTGAAAATAAAGAGCAGAGAGGAAAGACAGCCTAATATGTCTATTTGATTAAGCATAAAAAGAGAGTAGAAAAATCACAGAATAAATCAAAGAGTGATGAGCAGAAAAATAGCAAAATGATTTTGACATAGATAAGTAGAGGGATCAGAATTGTAACATCATTTTTTGATAGAATAAACTTTTAAAGGTAGATGACTTGAAGTAGCTAAGTTGGTGCTTGATAAAGGGGGTTCAAGCCTCCCATAGATTGGTATCTATAAATCAGGGAGTTGGTGCTTCCTAGAAAGTGGGTGCTTGTTGAATCTTTTCATCAAGTTGGTGCTTGACTATTTGGGACTAGTGACTCAAGTTTAATGGGTGTTAAACAATATTTTTGAATCATTACACATCTAATTTAGGGCAAGTAGTCCATGCATTGATCACTGTGGGTTTTTTTCCCTTTAAGGGTTTCCCACATATATCATGTGTTGTGTCTTTATGTTATTTGTTGTGATTTGATTGCTCTATGGATTCTATATTGATACTTGATTAATGAACTAAAGATTAGAATAAATTTTTAAGAGCTCACTGATTCACTCCCCCCTTAGTGGTTGTGCTTCCAATAATTGGTATCAGATTAGGTCCTTTATTCAAGGTTAATATTTGAAAGGTAAATCCTAAGAAGCACAATGTATAGTCATCAAGTACAATAAGGTTTTTTTTAAAATAAGACCCCTTTGTTCACTGGAACCAATTATGCCTTTTAGAGCATTAAGATGAAGACATATTTGATGGCTCTCAATTTTGACATTTGGTGGTCAATTATTGATGGATATATTATCCCTCAAACTTCTCCAACCAATGTTGTAGGAAAGAAAACAAGTGAGAAAAATTAAAAGAATATGAATGTTATATTATGTGGATTGGAAGAATCTAAGTTTGTCAAATTGATTTAATGTGAGTTAGCTAAGGCAATTTGGGACAAGATACAACTTATCTATGAAGGTGACACCAAGGTAAAATTGGCAAAGTTTCAAACCTATAGATGACAATTTTAAGGTCTAAATATGAAGGAAGAAGAGAATATTGTAGCATATCTTCTTAGAGTTGATGAACTAGTTAACATAATCAAAGGTCTTAGAGAAAAGTTTAATGAGTCAAATGTTGTCCAAAATGTTCTAAGATCCTTGACCCTAATATTTGACTAAAACATGTCAGTTGTTGAAGAAGTAAAATATTTGGACAAGTTACAAATGGATGAGCTTCATGGAATATTTATTGCCTATGAGATGAGGACTGATAATGGAAGATCTTCCAAAATTTAAGTAGCATTCAAGGTTACAAAGAAAACACATCAAAAAGGTTGAAATTGACAGTGACACTAATATTAATGAAGACAAATATGAATTTTTCTTTGTGAAAAAAGTGAGAAAAGGTTCAAGAAGGTACAAAGGCAACCTACCATTCAAATGTTTCAATTGTGGTAGGATTCATCATTTTTATACCAAGTGTCCTCAAAAATAAAAACATGATCGTGATGAAAAACATGGTGAATAGAATAATAAATCTGACAAGTATGGCAAGAGCAAGAAAAATTTAAAGCAAGGTGGCTATAATAAAAAGTTCTTCAATAACAAAAAGAGTTTGTATTCTAAATAAGATAGTATCTCTTCTAAAGTTAGTGATGAAGATATCTTAGATAGTGATGAATGCATTTCAAACCATAGAAGTGATGAAGCTTTGTTCATGGCCATTAAAGCTAAAGAAAGGAATAGTTCAAAAGAAAAAGTCTTCATGGATGATGAAGAAGTAGATGAAGAATAATCCAAGGTTGATCTTGAGGTAGAACTTATCAGTGCCTTGGATGAATTGAAGAGTCATAGAAATAAAAACCACAAGTTGAAGTCTCTAGTTAAAGGTCATGAAGAACAGATATGTATCTTAAAAACTAAGATAACTAAGAGTGCCAATGAAGCTAAGGAGGGCATCAATAGTCTCAAGACTTAGTTAGAAGAAACAAATACAAGTCTGAAGTCCAAGGAAGGAGAGTGTAATGAATACAAATCTAAGATAGGTTCATTGAAGTCATATTTGGAATAGTTCACAATCAAATTAAAAAGTTGGCAAAAGTTTGAAAAGAGAAATGGGATTCTTGATGACATATTGAACAGTCAAAGGTCACCTATCATCAAAATAGGAATTGGATACATGGATGACCAAAAGAGTATCAAGGAAGATTAGAATATTAGTAAGTCAAAGACATATGCTTATGCTCTCAAAAAATCTGAGATTGTGAATAATAGTCAGAGCTCAGGATACGTCAATAAGATTATCTCTCCTCATAGAGATAATAGAAGTTTCAATATGCCTTTTAAAAATCTATAGAGATCATTTTCTATCAGGTAACCAAATGAAATAAGGTACATGAATTACTTCTATGGTTATTATTTTTATTGTAATCAGTTTGGACATAAAGTTATAGATTTTAGATCAAATGATAGAAATAATATTGCATGAAGAAGTGACATGAATAGTCATGGATTTTCAAAAGGATTCTCAAATTCATTTGTCCAATGGTCAAATATCAATAGAAGTAGTGTGATTTATTACAGCTGTAATAGAATTAGACATATTGAAATATTCTATAGATTGGGTTATGTAAAACCCCCTAGTCAAAATAAGATGTATGTTCAAGTTGATAAGAAGTTAGAACCTTTGAAAATATTGAAAAAGGAGCAAAAACATGATGGTCCAAATGAAGAAGAATCCATGTTTGCACAAGATGCTCTTCACATTTAAGATGAGATTTTTAAATGGTACATTGATAGTGGTTATTCAATACATATGACTAGTGACAAGAATATGTTTATATCTTTGAAGAAGACTACTAAAGGTACATTCAAGTATGGAGATAATACAACAACTAATATTGTTGGCAAGGGAATACTAAGTCTTGACAATGGGAAAACTAAAACTGAGAATGTGTTATATGTAAAAGGATTGAAACATAATTTATTGAGTGTTAGTCAAATGTGCAATCAAGGATATAATCTGACTTTTCATTCTAAAGATTTTGAAATAAGAAAAGCAAGTTTAGGAAGATTGGTGGTAGATGCTCACAAGATTGAAAATAATTTTTATGTTTTAAATGAGATCAAAAAGGACATGTGTTTGATGAATCAAGTGGATGAGAGCTGGCTTTGGCACAAAATAATGGGATATATAAACTTATAAAACTTGGTAAAGATAAGTACTAATAAATCAATTAGGAACATGTTTAAGATCACTAAGCCTACAAAGACCCTGTGTAATGCATGCCAACATGGAAAACAAACAAGAAGAAGGCTCAAAACTAAAAAAATATTCAACTACAAAACCATTAGAGTTGATTCATACATATTTACGAGGTCTAGCTAAAACTCAAAGTATTCAAGGTGAAAGTTACTTCATGCTTCTTATTGATGATTACACTAAAATGATGTGGGTTTCTTTCTTGAAGGAGAAATATGAGGCTCTAGATAAGTTCAAGGTGTTCAAGGGTCTAGTTGAGAATGAGATCAACTTAAAAATAAAGTGTCTAAGATATGATAGAGGAGTAAAATTTTGGTCAAATGAGTTTGATGATTTTTGTATGTAACATGGAATCAAAAGATAGTTTTCAATTTCAAGGACACCATGCAAAATGGTGTGGTAAAAAGAAAGAATAGGATTGTTTAGGTAATGGCTAGGATAATGTTAAATGAGTCTAAATTGTCTGATAGATTTTGGAGAGAGGATTTAAACACAATAGTTTAGATTCTAAACAAAGGTCAAATCAAAATAAATACCAATAAGACTCCTTATGAACTATGGAAAGGTATACCAGCTTTAGTAGAACACTTTAGAGTGTTTGGAAGCATGTGTTTCATCAAGAGATATGAAGAGGATCTAGGAAATTTTGATTCAAGGGCTGATGAAGGCATCTCTCTCGGATATTCTTCAGTTAGTGTTGCATATAGATGCTACAACAAGATAGTATAGAATATTGTGGAGAGTACACATGTGAGAGTGGATGAAACCAAATCTAAGAAGGGGAGCACACATCCAGGAGTTTATACAAAGGATCTTAACTTCAAATAATAAGAAAGAACATCAAAAAAATGAGTAGTGGAAGAAATTCAAGAATAAGAAGAAGAAGAAGAAGAATGGGAAGATACAAGGGCGCCTTCTAGATATGTTCAAAAAATTCATGCAGAGAGTCAAATAATTGGTGATATTAATGTTGGAGTACAAATTAGAAGAAGGTTTATGAATACATTAGAAAATGTATGTCTCTCTATTTTCAAAGATAGAACCAAAAACTTTTTCATAAGCTAAAAGTGATAAGCATTGGATGATTGTTATGGAGGAAGAGCTCAATCAAATTAGAGTGTTTGGAAGCATATGTTTCATCAAGAGATATGAAGAAGATTTAGGAAATTTTGATTCAAGGGCTGATGAAGGCATCTCTCTTGGATATTTTTCAGTTAGTGCTGCATATAGATGCTACACCAAGATAGTATAGCATGTGAACACCTTAGAGTGTTTGGAAGCATGTGTTTCATCAAGAGATATGAAGAGGATCTAGGAAATTTTGATTCAAGGGCTGATGAAGGCATCTCTCTTGGATATTCTTCAGTTAGTGCTACATATATATGCTACAACAAGATAGTATAGAAGATTATGGAGAGTATACATGTGAGAGTGGATGAAACCAAATCTAAGAAGGTGAGCACACATCTAGGAGTTTATACAAAGGAGCTTAACTTCAAATAATAAGAAAGAACATCAAAAAAAGAAGTAGTATAAGAAAGTCAAGAATAAGAATAAGAAGAAGAATGGGAAGATACAAGGGCACCTTCTAGATATGTTCAAAAAAATCATGCAGAGAGTCAAATAATTGGTGATATTAATGCTGGAGTACAAACTAGAATAAGGTTTATGAATACATTAGAAAATGTATATGTCTCTCTATTTTCAAAGATAGAACCAAAAACCTTTTCATAAGCTAGAAGTGATAAGCATTAGGTGATTGCTATGGAGGAAGAGCTCAATCAAATTGAGAAAAATGAGACTTGGGATCTTATTCCCAAACCTAAGAACAAGAATGTCATTAGAACCAATTGGGTTTTTAGGAAAAAATTGAATGAATATGGTTAGGTCACGAGAAACAAAGCAAGGCTAGTATGTAAAGGCTATGCTCAAGTAGAAGGTGTTGACTTTGAAGAAACTTTTGAACCTATGGTGAGACTGGAAGCCATAAGACTTTTTTTAGCATATGTTAGTTTCAATAATTTCAAGATATATCATATGGATGTAAAGTCTGCATTTCTCAATGGAAATTTAGAAGAAGTGTATACAGAGCAACCTAAAAGTTTCTCTTTGTCAAGAAATAAGGACTATGTTTGTAGACTGAAGAAAGCATTATATGGGCTAAAACAAGCCCCTAGAGCATGGTATGCAAGACTCAATAGATACTTTTGTTAGAGACCCTAGGTTGTAACCTTGTTGAGGATAGGAGTGTTCATGTCCTAATCCCCAAACTTAGGATAAAATGGCAATGACCCTAGGATGTGAATTACCTAATGTTTGGCTAGACCTCTAGATTTTAAGGGGCTAGTTCCCTTGATTTTTTCATTTAAGTCCTTTTTAAGACCTACATAGTTGGGATGGAAAGGGTATAGAAATACATAAATGAAAACCTATCTAAAATGTGGTGATGCACCTAATATGATGCTATCCACTCATTTAATTTGGACTATCAACACACTAATAATCAATGCATAGAGTTGAGAGACTAGCTTCTATGGATTCCAAGCATCAATATTTCATATAGTGGTTAGTTGAATGGCTAAAGTGAGAAGGTCAAGAAAATAAGGTCTGGTTCAAGGCACTTTTAATCTAATTGGCACTTCAAACTTGAGTTATCCACCTTACAACACACTAGACAACCTGCCAAGAAGATTGTTAACACTTAAGTGTGACTTGGACCTAAAAGAGGTCATGTTATACCACTATTACATATCATAAAAGTGTAAACAAAAAAATTTTAAACCATGAAGAAGATATAAGATGCTCTATTCATCATTCAAGAGGTGCATGACTACAAATGCTAGCAAAGTCTCCTCATACCATCCTAAGGGATACAAATAAAGGCTTATAAGCATGATTATATAGAAGAATAAGATGAGAGATAAGGGTAAAATGGTGTATAAGAGTGGATAAGAGGGTCATCAATGACCAAGTCCACTCAAAATAGTAGTTACAATAGTTACACAAACCTCCTAGCTCTCCTATGCATTAGGCCTCCTTGAATACTCCTTGAATGAGGTGTTGGCATTGAAAATCAGGTAAGGGAGGCTAAGTCAACTTTAGATACACTTTTCAAAGGCTTGACCATGCCTATAATAATCTATCACGCTCCTCTATGATGGTTAAAATCATCAATTATGTCACTATGATCATGTAGTAGCCCATACTCCTTTACATCAAATTGACAAAGTCAAGGAAATTGACTTATTCCTCTACTATAGCTGTGAAGTGCAAATTTAATTCCCTTGAAGAGTTAGTTATCAATGTAGCCTCCATGCATTGACCCATTTCATTAGTGTTCCAATGCCCATTTGACCTTCTTTGATGACATCATAGGCCTATTAGACCTATTAGGCCTAATTGCCTAACTATTTGCATGTTAACCTCCATGAAACTTTCAATAAAGGCTTAAAAACCTATGTATGAGTGTGATACATGCCTATAACAACATCCTCAATCATGAAATAAAATTATAAATACATTAGGAACTTGAAACTTCACGTCTCCAATATGACTAGTTCATCTTCCTAATGCATTGATAGATTGGTAGTTTTTCATAGGCTGGTAGGAGTGTTTCTAAGCTAATTTCTGAGAAAATTATGATTTGAGGAGGTGTAAAATTTCCCAAACCCTCATCTCCAATGATTATCATCTTCCCATCATGCCTAAAACCCTACAAAACACATAAACTCTTATAAAAAGTACTATTTTTTAATATTATGTACAGTACTTATATGGACCAACTAGTGGTCAAGGATCCTAGAGGAGTCCTAGACATGATTAAAACATAATTCAATCCAATCTATCCCTTCTGGAAGCATCTCCAATTGAATCTCCTCCATCAGATCAAAACCAAGGGTTTGAGAGGGTTTTAGCTAGTTTGAGGTGTTAGGGATAGTTCATAAAAATCTGACATCCAAACTTTGATTAGATTCCAAAAATTGGAGCTATAAGATCCCCCTAACTATTTTTAGCTCCTTGTCTTCCCATCATAGATGTTTTTATAGTTCCAAGTGAAATAAAATGGCCTATTTGGCTTGTTCTTGCACTCTAAGAGGGTTTCATGCATTGTAAGGCCAAATTGACTTGTTTATGTTGTTCTTATGCAATATAATGGCTCTAATCAATGTTATACTTCCCCCTAAAGATGACCCAATGCATTGGAAGGTCCAATTGGTGTTATAAATGAGGTTAGGCCCCTTTAGGACCTTAGGCCTAATCTATGACTAAAAGGCCTAGTTGTGTCTTTGATACCTTCTTGGCCACTTTGAGAGGTCTGAGCATGTATGAATGCTCTTAAAAACTTGTTTACCTTGAAACACACCCTCCTCATCATATCTTCATGTCTCCAAATCTTCTCACCATGCATTTTAGTCTTTCTTGCACTATTTGACAAGTTTGCAGGGTGTTTAGTCCCTAGAGTGCCCTACCTTTGAGACAAAATAGAAGCTATCTGCCCTATTTTCTTGGTCATATGGAATCCATGAGGAGGTTTATTAGGTCACAAGGACCATAAATTACAAATTTCAATAATTGATTATGCATATAAGGCCCTAAAATGGCCATTTTTGCTCAGACTAGCCTCATACTCCCTATAGACTGTGGTTGAGCTTGGAATTTGATGTGTTTAAGCCTATTGTCAGTGATTTGATGGTTAAGCACCATCATAACTATGTCCTCTATTTGACCTCCACCTTCAACTTCTTTATCATGTATCTTTCATGATGTCTATATCAAACTTCATGCATAGGATGGTTCCCACAGTCCTTTATGAGGATTGACTACAACAACCCTAAAGCTAGTTGTAGGTGCATATTGCATTTGCACCCTAGTGCCATATGGCCAAACATGTCTAGCTTGATGATATCAATGATGTGGAAGGTTTCAGTGTAGTATGGGGTCAACTTGGGATGATCATTCCTTGAGATAATGGTGGGTGAATGGAGAAGGTGGTAGTGGAGACACATTTGAGCGGAATGAGTGTGACAACATAATGATAACACAACATGATGATAGTGAAATTATTCTGAGACCCTATGAATGTGTAATGGACATGAAATGAGCATAATACCTCACCTAAGACCAACCCAAGTAGATCCTAAGGACACCATAATGCATATAGAAGTAGACATCAAGTTTTTGAGGCAAAAGCAAGGTGTTTATGGTCTCAAAATGAAACCTAAGAATCTTAGAATTACCTTAACATCTACAAACAAACCTTAAATTTTACCAAAAAGTGATTGAGTTTGATGAAGGCATAGAAAGAGGTCTATAAGGACTATAAAACCATATGGAGGATTGGGAAGATGTTATAAAAGTATGAAGACAACCCACCACCATGTTATCACCTCTTTCATATTTCTTGAGGCACATTACAATCCTGTAGGTGTTCTTGGACCATACACATAGTCCATTGTGTAGTGTTCTCCAACCATACACAAATTGATCTCCATGAAGTTTTTTGAGTCAATCAAAAGGCCATCAAACTTTTAATCTAGGTGAAAAGTCATTGAGAGCCATGATACATCTCTACAACCTTTCAACTTGATTATAACCCCTAACAGAGGCACCAAAAACTTGTCTCATGCATAGATTGGTCTGCAGACCATGCACAGAACCTAGTCAAGGATATTGGCTTGCCATCCAAGCTCACATGTGTGAGTTCAATGTTGAAATCACTATGAGAAGGCCCTTCCTGACTCGAGAAAATAAGAAACATGATTAGTTTTGGCAAATGAATCAAATTCCCCTGAAAATCATTGGTCCCAAAAGTGTTTATGCAGATAAAGGGGGTGCAAAAGTTTCTTAACTTCTTAACAAATGTTCATAGAAGATAGGCACTCAACTTTTAGACAAATTCCATGAGTGATTATCCCTTGGAGTGTACCTTTCATGGTCAAAATCTTAGACTCCAACTCTCCTTTTGTTGTCTAAAATAACCATGACCCTGAAGGGTCCTCTGAGCAGGCCAATGAGCTCAAAGTAGAGGAGCAACAACTTTGGGCCTTTAAGTCACTGAAACACTCTACTATTTCCACCATTGAACATCTCTAAACTCACCATGCAAGGATATGGCCCTGACTGAGCTGATCCATACAGTACGGATTTGTATTATTGAGAAAACACTAGCAAAGTGCCAATTCTCCTAAATCTCCTTGTTTTAGCCCTAAAATATAGCTCACTAGTGTTGTGGAGGGAAAATAAGAGGGAAAGGTAGTATTTGACTTAGTGGTATGACTTGAGGGAGATTAAAGGTCACATATTGGCACGTGTGGGCCCATATAGGAGGTGATAAGCATTGATTTGGGCAAAAATGGGTCCAATTATGAAACCATTCAATGATGGCTTAGTGGGGATCAAGAGGTATTTTAGAGGTGTATGGGGTGATCTAGTGGTCAATTAAGGCCAAAATAACATCTCATATGGTCAAAATCATTGACTAGGCTCAAGCACATGCATTTAAAAGAAACTTAACAACTAGATCACCATGTTAATGCATATGGAACAACTCAAAATCAATGAAACCTTGATTAGATATCATAATCTTCTCCACAATGACTCTTGTAAGCTTTAAAAATGATCATACCTATGATTAATTTGCATGACTAATGTGCTCTTAAACCTTTGTCAAATTGCCTCCTCTAGCTTTGGATTCATTACTACACCTTCCATATATTGATGACCCTTTAAGGTGGATAAGGGCCAACTAGCCACTTTAGACACCAGGACACTACATGACTCAATCTTGATGAGAGGTACAAAGACCTACAAGGATTGCTAAGGCAAGTTTGAAATATGGCTGGATAGTGAACTGACTAAACACCCCCTTTTAGCTCACAACATGACTAACAACTGAGTGTCAAAGATGGGTCATGACCCCAAGCTATAAGGTTGGTCAATTTCTCAGTCTAGGACTAGAAATTGACCAACAATTTTCTTGGTTAGGGTTTCAATAGAGGTGTTCCTAATAGTAACCTTTACTTCAAAATAGAAGGTGAGTATCAATTAATCATAGTTGTGTATGTTGATGATATTATCTTTGGTGGTGACTATGACAAGATGTATCAAGAGTTCACAGAAGTAATGCAGTGTTAATTTGAGATGTATATGTTATGAGAACTATCATTTTTTATTTTATTGTAATTAGTTTGGTCTGATAAGGGAATCTTCATTTACAAACACTACTTTAGATGGTTGAAAACTTTTGGGAACTGGTCCAAGGCCTTCATCATTGAAACTTTGGGGTTCAGGCCATATTCTTGAGTCAATCATGCCTATGATGATATATTTTCCATAAGTAAAGTATTTTTATCATAATTTAGGCATAGAGGAGGAGGGGGAAAGGCCCAATAACTCAGGGGAGTGAATGGTAGACATTTTCAAAAATGTAGGAAAAAAGCAGGGCAATGAAAGATAAATTTATTCTACATAATATTATGAGATTGAGATGCAACCAAAACCCATTTTATTTATTTTCCCCAATATCTCAAAGTTATTTTAAATTCCTATTTCTATTTATATCCCTTGAAGCTGACTAGAAAATCGGTTATATTTATATTTTTAGTTCTAACCTTGATTCCCCAACAGATCTCATCCCTGTAGATTGGATTAAAAAAATCAAATTATCATCTAACCCTCAAAATAAAAAATCATTTGTTTACAAATTGCACTGCTAATATAATTATTTGACTTTTACTTCACCTTCACTATCCCCAAGTCATAAATGGATTGAAAGCTTGCCAGAAAGACCAAACGGTGTCCATCTCTTCTACGTTCACCAACTAAGCAAACACCATTGATTTCATGCCCGTTGTTTGTTGAGGTTTTATTTTTTTTATTTTTTAAAATTTTATGTTTGATTACTAGGCGATAGGTGATGTCTCTTTATTAATTCTATCAAGGTAGGAATCCTTTGACTAACTAATTTTTCTTCCTTATATAATAAAAATCTTTGATAAGACAAAATTTTATCATCTAATTTAAAGTTTAAATTTTAAATATTACAAAATATTTCTTTAAATATTATTATAGAAAATTTGAAATTCAAAAAATAAAAAATCATTTTAAAAATAACAATTATAACAAATATGTATTTAAAAATAATAATTAATATGAGACCATTATTACAATTTAAAAAGGTTAATGTTGTATGTGTGGTTCGTAAGTATTGGTGGTTAGACAATGTTACTAGTTTTTCAATTTTATTTATTTTTTGTAGCATTGCATGGACAATTTGCCAATATAAGTAACAAACCAAATAGATGATGCATGTCACATCAAATTTGTTGACAACACGGTTTTTGGATGAGGTTTGGAGCCCTATTAAAATGAGGCTATAAAACCTATTATATTATCATGTACTCTCATGACATGATTTTATGATGTGTAATTTGTGTAACCTCTTCTAGGTAGAGGGGTTCATTGCACTCTTTCCTATACCTTCATTCTCAATCCACTGCTCTATAGGTAGATGTGCTCCACTGGGCCCATATATATATATATATATATATATATATATATATATATATATATATATATATATATATATATATATATATATATATAATGGCATCCTTGGGGGGAGGAAGATGATAGATGTAGTTTGTGGGTGGTGACTATGACTACACTACAATATAGGGTTCTGCTAAAGGCCATTCCATTACTCTAAGCATGTTTGGGTGGGAATATTGGATAAATAGTTTGTCATATGCCTAGATCTATCTCATAACAAGGTGGTTTTAAGTGATTAGTGTGATTCCAGATAGATGGGTGGTTATTATTCACCTGGCTATTTTCAGTTGAGTGGGGAAGGGAAATATGAAAGGTACAATTGTTTAGAGAGATAGGGGTCAAAAAATATGCAAAAATATATGGGGGTTGGTATTTCATAGATTGAGGGTGATATCTATAGATTATATATATAGCCATATCTACACCCCCCTATGGGGTGTGTCATAAATCCATCAACTTGAAGACATTGTGTTATGTTTGATTTTGATTAGCATGAGTAGGTCATATCCCATATCCATTATTTCATGACCATCGATATTTTTGACTAAGAGGGAACAAACCAAATCAGGTGAAAGGTTTTCCCAGGTAGTTTTCTATTTCTGGTTTTGTTTCAATGAAAATGAATATACTGATAGAAAGAATTATCCTATATATAGAACTATATAACTTGGTTTTTCTAGATTGGGCCCTCTATCTAGATGGTATTTGGATCCTATCGATCAATTGGAATCGACATGTGGGCTCTATATCTAGAGAGGGAGCTCACTATATAGTCATTTGGGACATCTCCCTTTATCTAGATGGGGAGCCTGTTGATAAAGAGGGATTGAACAGATACATTGGGCCCTCTATTTATATTGGATTGAACATATAGATAGTCCCTCAAATTTGACCAACTATTCTCAATTAGAATACTGAACGCTCATTGGAGATAAGATTGACTATGAGCATTTGGGATTCATTGAGCATGTAGATAGTCCCTCAAATTTGATTGGTTATTCTCGATTGGGCCCTCTCCATCCATTTTACTTTCCTTTCCTTTATATAGATGGGGATGGGGATCTTACCAATTCAAATTGATAAATATAGACCTCACCAGATATGAGGCTATATATAGTCGATTAAGCCTAAGAATCGATCGAGATAGATATAGATAGATATGTTCAATTGGGATTAAGAAAGATAGATTGGCTATGATAGATCTGGATTGACTGACTATAAGGCTATATATAGTCAACTAAAAAAAATGATTCAAAACTTCATTAAGAATTTTATATATCATGAAGAAATCTTTCCTTGCTAATAACAAAAGCTAAGTATGTAGGGAATAGCTAAGTAGGTAGGGAAAGAATATATATAAGCTATAGATTAGGAAGCAAGCTTCTTTTGATAGATAAGAATATATTCCAAAAATGAAAAGTAGGTATGAAAAGATTAAAGATATATATCGGGAATGAAGCTTCCCTTGCCTTATCGGGTAAAGCATAGCTAAGTAGGTAGGGTAAGAACAAAGCTATTTATCATAAACCAATTTTCCCTTGATAATCATGCCTTAATCTAGAAGTAAAGCAAAATTAGATACTAAGAAACCAAACTTCCCTTAATAGTTGTGCCTTACTCCCTTGATATCCATCGATAAGGAAATATTCCCTTGATATGTTATTAGGTGAAGCAAAGGTAGATATAAAAAAGGCAAGCTTCCCTAGCACTACTCCTTAGCATATATGAAGTACGTAGGGAAATATTACATTACTTGAACATGTAGGGAAAGTTTGATATCAGGGTAGGGACTTCACAATGGTTCTCCCTATATATCTATGGTAGGGCCCATGTTCCTATGCTATACTTTGATAAACTATATTGGGGGCTAGGGAATACTTAGATTATGACAAGAACCTATTTTGTCCTTTAGGGCCCATCAGGCCATGACCATACTCTAATTGGTCCCTCCTCAATACACTAGATTAAGGCATATGCCCTTAATTCCATTTATCTATCAAGTTGGGCATATATCAGGTTGGGTATAGATTGAGTTGGGTTGGAAAATACACTTTATTTGGCTACCAGATTGGAACACACTCTACCAAATTGGTAACCACATATCTATCTATCTATATAGGTATAGATCACCATATCGATCTTTGAATCCCACTATACAATCAGATGATATCTTTGAGTTCCTTATTTGTGTGAAAGAGGATAATGAAAGAAGAGTTTCTTGGGACTTATTTGAGTGAGAAAAACTTAGAATTGGAACATAAGCCAACCATCAAGGTATTAGAGGGAATGATTAATGATGAGGAGGTAATACAAGAGAATCTGTGGTCTTGAGAAATCCTACACTACAAAAAATAGAGTGTATTCTTATTTTCATTGTTTGTTTATTTATCTCAATTTTGCTTCATTAGGGGAGGTTGCTTCCTCGATGTTCATGTTGGTCAGTCTTCTTGTGTCTTGTTCATGTTTGTGCTTGTAACTTTGAATTTCAACATTCATTCATGCACAATTTTGTTTGTCTTAGAGTTTTGGTCAAAAAAGTACATCTTTTATGTTGGTTGGTTTGATCTTTGGTGAGACGTTGTTACTTGTGCATTTTTTATTCATATTGCATTGACTGATTCAATATTGGTGAAACATTTTGTTCAATTCCTATATTATTTAAGTCTTGTTTCCTAGATTATAACTTTGACTTTTCTTTATGGACTTGTGTATTATACATAATCATGATTCTATTCGGCAAAGGAATACTCACATGGGTCTACAAATGCCTTTTGTGTTACTTGATAGTGGTAATCAAAGTAGTGAAGCCTACATAAGTCTTAGAATCTCCTTGTATTATCTCCTTTGGTGATTGGATTTGTTCTTTAGATGGAGTCTCTTGATGACTCAAGTATCAAGCCATTGTGTTATGCAATATGAATGCCCACATAATTATGTGTTTGAATACAAGCCTTCAAGCAGTGATTGATTGAAATTTAATTCCATACTAAGCCTTGAACATGCTAATATGTTTCACACAATGGTATGCAATAAGGTGAGCCATGACTGGGTCATGAGGAATTGACATGGTAGTTGACTCTCTTATTCAAAATTTAGAAGCTCACATGCATATTTTATACATATAATTTTTTGCACAATGGTAAATTGGTTGTGTAAATCCTAATAGAGTCATGGTCAAGGCATATGTTTTGATGTAGTGTTATGCATTGTCTAGAATTGATTGGGTTCCATGCTTATTCAAATTAGCTATTAGTGCCCAAATGAAACCCAATAGGTATGCATTATGTATAATAATTAAAATCCCAATTTTGTCTTCCAGTAAAAAAAATATTCATTGTCTTTTATTATGCTCTTTGTCAAACTAGATTTGAACCACCCATAGATGATTAATGGGTTTGGTCTTTCCTATGTGTTGTGTGGCTTTGGAAAATCCATGTGATGATCTTGAAGCATTGGGAGAAGATAAAGGGATGGGATGATAATTTAATTGGATGCCCATTCTCATCATTATAAGAAAATAGACATTTCATTAGAGCGGTCAATTGGAAAAATGGAGGAAAAGACTAGAATTTCATGATATTTTCATTGTCTTTGTCTAGGAGGTCTGTTAGACTGTCATTACAAAGGTAGAGGTCAGTGTATGAACTATAAGTGTTTATCTATTGTTTTCCTCCATGTTGTGTATGTAATAAGCCCAATATTGGCATTAATTAAATCTATTTTTGGTTGTATTAATACAAGTATTTTGATCTTTGTTATGTGAACCTCAACTATTTGATGAAATGCATGTGTATCTATTTGTGTTATTAAACCCATATAATGTGGGAGTTAATTTCAAACATAAATAGTCTCCCCTCTTCATGTGTACACCAAGAGAAATTAGGAGGGAGTAAGTAGGGATGATGAGGGATAGTGAGGGTCAATGAAGGAGTTATTAGGAATGATAAGAGAGTTATTAGGGATGATGATGGATGGTAAAGGTCAATAAAGGAGTGATTAGGGATGATGAGGGATGAGGATGGATTGATTAATGATGATGAGGGATGATGAATAAAATGATTAAGGATGATGAGGGATGGTGAGGGTCAATGAGGGAGTGATTAGGGATGATAAGGGAGTCTTTAGAAATGATGAGGGATGGTGAGGGTCAATGAGTGAGTGATTAGGGATGATGATGAATGAGGAGGGAGTGATCATAGATGATAAGGGTTGATGAATTAGTGATTAGGGATGATGAGGGATGGTGAGGGTCAATAAGGGAGTGATTAGAGATGATGAGAGATGGTGAGGGTTGATGAGGGAATGATTAGGGACATTGAGAAACAAGGAGAGATGGATAAGGGATGAGGAGGGATGAGGAAGAAGTGATTATGGATGATGTAGGGATGATGAGAAAGTGAAATTGACACAAAGTGGTCATTTAATGTGAACAGGTCATCAATATGACCTATGCTACCCCAATCACACCACTTTGGCTTGAATTCAAAGTGAGTGGTTTATAAACCTCAATTTGACTAACTTAGGACTCCTAAAAATGTCAACAAGTGATCTATAAGGTACAAAAATCTAAAAAATAACTATATGTTTACCCAAAATGGACATCACTTGCAAAAGTAATGCCCTGAAATCCATAGGTTCAATACTAAGAGCTTGAAAATGCCTAAGTACTGACCATATTAGATTCTAAGAAACTCTCCCACATCATAAGGCATGTAGTTATGAGACCAACTCTATTAGATGGAGAGTGACCCTAATTTCTTATATTTATTAAAATAAATTTAAATTATAAAGAATATTCCTTATACATAACATTTATTTTAGTAAACCAAAACATATACCCCTTCCTATACCTCTTTTTTATTCATTTGTGTAATGTCAAAGGAATGCATATGCATTATAGCATAATGCGTACTTGTTCCTAACACATTGCACAAATGACCCACATGTTCCTTTTAGTTTGTTTTCTCACTATATCAACATAACACACATGTGTTATGTACTCATAAAACATACACATTATGTACTTGTAATGCATACACATTATGGTCATAATGCATACACGTTATGGCTCATTTTTTTGAGACTTGAATCAAATAGCATGTATGTATTATGGAAATAACACATATGTGTTATGGTCATAATGCGTATGCATTAGGGGAAATGTCCATGGAATTATCCCCCAATTTTATGCACATAGCCTTTATTGTGCATTTATGTTCCTTGTCTATGTGTTTCTAGCTATAAAATGGTTATGATACTTGACAATGATAGATTTTAACTTGTTTTGGAATGCTCTTTACTTGGATTATGGATACTCATTATGAATGATTTTAATTTGGAAAGAATATGTTAGATTTTCTCAATGTAGCAAAAGTCTTATTTGTAGGAAATACAACTTCTATTCATTAATGTTGAATAGGGAAAACTAGTACAATGTGATACAATGCATGTATTACAAAGTAGATATGCAGAGGATTTTATTTGTGTTATGATGGTGTAAAAAGCATCAACCTTTTTCTAGATGCATATATTACATATTTATACAAGTAGAAAATAAGAGCAATTACAAATAATGTTAGTTACCAAGAAGATGGTTGCAACATTTCATCTTCCAAGTTGGATGATGGTTGAGGAACCTTTGGGAGCATGTGGATAGGGCGAGTCAACATGTAGATGTGTTGTGTAATCCAATAAGTTTAATAGTCTTGAGACTCTAGGGCACACAAGAGCAAGGTGCACGGATATACGAGCTATGAAGGGCACAAGAGTCAATAAACAAGAGCAAAAGTTGGCACAAAGTTGTAAGGCATGTAAGGGCATGGAATTTGATGAGAAGGTGCATGACTTGACACAGTGTTATGATCCATGGAAAGGTGAGGGGCACAACTATGATCTAAGGCAACCATTGCATGAAAGTCTACAAACTAGCACAGGACTTGTGTGAAAGGTTGTCAGCCAACTTTGTACAAAGGAGCATGTAATATTGGGTGAGAGGTACACATGTTGTATAGAAGATAAAATTGGGAGTTATCTTGATGGTGTATAAGTTGTGCATGGGTCATTTTCCCTTTCTTGGAGAGTAATAGTCTCCATTACATCAGTGTGTAGTTGTAGAAACTATACTTAAAGTTATTATGAAGTATACCACTTGGCTTGATCAGTGAGTTATCCAATCTTGATCATTCTAAAAAGTTGATGTGTGCCATGGTAGGTGCATGTGTCTATCACTTTAATTATCTAGGCCTTCTTTTCAGGGTCAAAAGTACAAGATCTAAATTATAAGGATTTTATGTCACTACTGGCTTAATAAGCAGTGGAGTATAAGACTTGAGAAGCTCCACATTGAAGACTAGGTGCATGCCCAAGTACTGAGGCAGATCAAGAATGAAAGCATTCTCACTAGCTATGCTCAAAATGGTGTAAGGACCATAGTGTAAATGATTGAGATTTTGGTGTGGACCTTTGAATTGCTCTTTCTAAAGTTACAAGAAAACTTTATCACCAACTCAGAATGCATGAGGTGTGCGATGTGCATCATGGTGATCCTTATATTTTTCTTGGGTGAGAGAGAGAATCTACTAAACCTATTGGTGTATACACTGAATGTGATGCAAAAAATTATCATCTTTGTCTGCTTATCATTCCTATGTGCATGACTCAATACCTGCAAGTGTGTGGTAAGAGATGTCGAGAGGTGCCAAAGGTTGAAACCCAAGACATGTCTAGAATGGATTATGGTCAATAAAGTTATGAAGAGCCCTATTGTAAGCATGTTGAATGTATAAGAGATTTTCATCCAAGTGCAATCATGCACATAATTATAAATTTATAGAAGATGAACAAGTTTGTGGTTGACCACTTCGGTTTACCCATAAGTCTGAGGATGAAAATTTGTCAACCAATCCAGCTGTATACCTATCAAATCCCACAATGCTTGCTAAAAATGATTCACAAAGCATGGATCATGATCAAAGATGATGGAGGTTGGTAGTCTAAAATGAACCCAAACATGGTCAAAGAAAACCTACGTAGTGCTAATTACAATAATGTATTTTTTATAAGCAACCATGATAGCCATTTTGTTAAACCGATCCACTACAAGGAACATAACATCATGTCATCTCATCTTAGGCAGTCCATTCATTAAATCCATGCTGATGGATTCTCATGGTCTGGATGGAATCGAAAGAAGTTTTTAGAGTCCTAACTTCCTATTTATAGTCTTGGAAATGCAACAAGGAATGCAAGACTTGACATGGTACTCAACATCAGTACACATGTGCAACTAGAAGAAATGTGAATGTAATTTGGCTAAAGTCTTTGTCATGTCAAAGTGTCTCGAGGTCCTGGCATAGTGCACCTCTTAGATGAGCCATTGGTAAGGTATGTTGGTGGGAACATAGAGATGTCCAAGATTGTAAAGAATTTAGTCAGACAGGTAGAACTTTGAATCTTATTAACCTCAAGTGAGGCTGGTGTAAGTATTGTGAAGTCTTGGTCAGTTGAGTAGAGAGGTGCCTAGTTTGTGAAGTTGTGGCTGAATATATCCAGTACCATGATGAGCATGTGAACCAATGACTGACTAAGGCAATATGTGGCCTTATTATCCTTCCATTTCTTATACTTAATCATGAGATGGAATTGTTTTTGGTAAGTCATCCATTTCATATGGTGCACATTTTCTATCTTTTTCTACATTTGTAAGAACTGAAGTGGTTGATGGTCTGAATGAATAACTATCTCCTTCCTAAGAATGTAATGGCACCATTACTCTATGGATTACACAATAGCATAAAATTACTTCTCATAGATGGATTACTTATAGACTATGTTTCTAAACATTTATGAGTGGTATGTGAACGGATGTCCACGTTGCATGAGCATTGCACCAAGTGCATAGTTAGATGCATCAGTGTGGATTTCAAAGGAGGGCATAATGTCAAACATTGAGAGAATAGGTGTTACATAAAGGAATTACTTGAGTTCATCAAAATCATATTGTTATGTAGGAGTCCACTCAAACTTGGCTTTAGTATAGGTGAGTTGACTAAGATCCCAAGAGATGTGCAAGAAACTAAGGATGAACCCATAATAGAAGTTAGTAAGTCTAAGAAAAGTCCTCAATTCGATGAGATTGTGTGGTGTAGGCCAATCTTGGATCACTTTGATCTTTTCTAGATCTACTTTGATGTTAGTGTGATCAATGATGTAGCCCAAGTATTGGATCTGCATGACACTGAATGTACACTTCACTAAGTTGGCTTACAATTTGTATTGGCACAAAGTGTTTAAGACATGTGAGATGTGTTCCATATGTTCCTCCTAATTTTTGCTAAAGATGAGGATGTCATATAAATAGACAATGATGGAGTTCAGGAAAGGCCTAAGTAGATCATCCATCAAGCACATGAAAGTGGCTAGTACATTAGTGAGGTTGAAAATCATGACCAACCATTCGTACAATCCCTCATGTGTCTTGCATGTTGTCTTCCAAACATCTTCATGATGGACTAGAACCTAATGATAACCTAACTTCAAGTCTATTTTGGTGAAGTATTGTGTGCCTCAGATTTGGTCCAAGAGGTCATCAATACGTGGTAGTGGATATTGATTCTTTACTATGATTTTGTTGAGTGTGAAATAATCAATACAAAGTCATGAGGATCCATCCTTCTTGGGCATAAGGACTATCAAACTCCCCCAAGGCAAAGATTTAAGCCTAATCTTGCCCTAATTAAGGAACTCTTGTATCTAGAATTAGACTTTATAATTCTCCCAAACTGATCTATGATATAGGGGGATATTGGGAAGAGGGGATCCAAAAACCAAACCAATGTAGTGTTTTACTATGCAGTGCATTAGAAGGCCTTCAGGTCTGCAAAGACTTCACTTTGTTACACCAATAACTTTTCAAGTTGTTGCTACTATGATAGTGTGCAAGTGTTGTACATTGTAAGGGTGTGATTTGTTATTTTATATTGTATAGGTGTGTTAGGGTAGACCATGAGTAATACAAACTTATGTTCATGTGATATGAGCTTGCGATACTACTTGATAGAGACCAAGGTGAATTTAGTCTTGGGCACTGACTCAAAGAGGTTGTAGAAATGATCTTGCACATGAATAGTCTAATGTTGTGGCTTGTCTTGATATGTAGCTTCACGGTCATAAAAATATGGTCTTCCTAATAAGATGTCACAAACCTCCAAAGATACAATGCCACAAGTGATGTTGTCCTCCATAGGCTTGGCTTTGTACTGAAAAGTGCATTATCATTGGACCTATATATCCTTCCCCTACTGTAACCACCCCAAAGATTATGGTTTGGAGTGTGCAATAGTGGCAAGACTAAGGCACTAAGCCATGGATTATGCAATGATGTTATTTTGGCTACCATTATTGATGATGATGTGAATAGTTTGACCCTTCACCTAGAACTTGGTGTGGAAGAGGCATTTTCACTCCTCAAAGATGTCAATCGTAGTGGTGTTGGTGCTTAGACAAGAGACATCTAGATTAGTGTCATCCATTGATGTGGGTCTTGATGCATATTAGGTGAGTAAGGATTACTACATGCAACATTTAGAATCATCATGAGTGGATGAGCCATCACGATGGAACCACTTATCACCAGACTTCTTTTTCTTGCCTTTATCTAAAATGGAAGACACTGGGGCCTTTGATTATTGAGAAGTTTTCTGGTGTTTCTCTTCTTTATTAGAAGTGTATTGTTATTTCTTCTACATAGAAGGTTGTGATGTTGATTTGTGCATAAGTAAGGCCTTGCACATTATGTTGGATGAAGAGGTGGCACACTACTTCATCCGTGCCTTGGCTTCAATTTTGGTGGTGTTGTGATATGCTTGCCCCTATATGTCATAAGTCAAGAGCTCCATCTTCACATGGATGTAAGGTGAGATTATGCTAATGTACTTCAACACCTTATGTGACTCATCTATGTTCTTGTGTAGACGTGCAGAGTAGTCATGGAATATGTTGGTGTAGTCTTCCACAGATTGATATTTGCATCGGTGCAATTATTGGAACTTGATGTATTCATCTTCAAGGTGGCACAAAGGGTAGTATTCCTCACTCATTTTACAACAAAAGTCTTCCAAGATTTGATTGGAATGCACTCGTATGCACATTGTGTACTAAAAACCTCCTACCAGTGAACCACCAAAATGGGCATCTTCAGCACTGTGAATGTGATCTTCTCAGCCTTGGTGAAGTAATTTACTAATAAGTATCCCTTGAGTTTTTGAATCCAAGCATCTAGTGCTTTAGCATCGATCTTACCTTTGAACAGAGGGATGTCGAGATTGACTTACACTTTGAAGGGGGTTTGTTGTTGAGCAAATTATGGAGGTGGTTTAGAAGACATCAGGTTGAATTGTGCCATCAAGTCATAGAATTGGCCAAAAAGTGTGATGTGTTGTGCCTCCAAAGAATCAACAATGAGTTTCTAAACTTATGGTGCTAGCTCAAGATGTTTCAAGGTGTCAGCCATATTACTTTTGTTACGACATTCTTCTAGGTATTCTAAAATAGAATCGATTGACAAACCTTCCTTCTTGAGTTACGCTCATGTGTTTATAGGCATATAAATAAGATAGAGTTTCCTACTTTGATACCAATGATCTGTGTCATGGGTCCCAGGACCAAGTGCATGGGGGATAATCGAGTTTGGTTGTGTAGAGTGCATGAGTAAAGCAAATTCAGATAGAAGTAACTAAACACATTTAATGGAACAAAATTCTTATGTGTAGGAAATGTAACTTATATTCATTAATGGTGAATAGGGAAACCTAGTACAGTGTGCTATAATGCATGTATTATATAGTAGATACAAAGAAGATGATATCTATGTCATGACTATGTAAAAACATCGACCTTTTGCCAGATGCATATTTATACAAGTAGAATACAAGTACTGTTACAACTGTTATCAGTTACCAAGAAGATGGTTCCAACTGTTCATCTTTCAAGCTAGATGATGGTTAAGGAACCTCCCGGAGCACATGGATAGGGTGAGTCAACACATAGATGTGTTGTGGAATCTAAGAATTTGAAGACTCTTGAGACTGTAGGGTGTGAAAGAGCAAGGCGCGTGGATTTGTGGGTTGCAAAGGGCACGAGAGTCAACAAGTAAGAGTAGAAGTTAGCATGGAGTCATAAGGCATGTGAGGGTGCTGAATTCGATGAACAAGCATAGGACTTGGTATAGTGTTGTGAGTTATGAAAAGGTGAGGGGTGTAGCTACGATCTAAGGTGATCACTAAAAGAAAGTCTACAACCTAGCATAGGACTTGTGTGAAAGTTTGTCAACCAACTTCATGCAAAGAAGCGTGTAAGATTAGGTGAGACGTGCATGCATTGTGCATAAGATAAAATGATGAGTGAACTCGATGGCACAGAAGCTGTGCACAAATCAACTTCCTTGACAAACATAACACATACTTGATGGAGCCAATTTTTCTAGACAATGGAGAAAAATCATTTGTAATGTTTTCAAATCTACCTCAATATTTCCACTGCTACCACGTGTATTTTGTCTATTATTTTCAACGTCATCATCCATGGCATTTTTTTCTCTATTATATGGGATGTCTAACACACATTTTATGGTCATGGAATTCACTTCTTCAGAGTTAGCATAAACATTAGCATTCGTTCGATGATGTTTTGGAAATGATTCACAATTACGTTCTTGTAGTTAGTTTCTTTCTTCTTCTGTAAATTGATTCAAATATATTTCTCTTTGGATTCTTATTAATCTCTATTGATCATATTGAAATGTTCATGCGTGATATGTTATCATTTCTTGGGCATTTTGTCTCATTTATGCTTCCAGCTCTTCAACTGGCATTTTCGCCCTACTTTTGCACGTCTTTCTCTTTCATTCTTATTACATTATTGTCTTTGTTCCTCTATCATTTGTTTTTGTTGTTATATGTGATATTGTTGAACATATTCTCTTTGACATTCTCTTTATCACTATTCAGTGTCAAAATTCAATCGTGAACGAGTCATACCTATAAAATACAAACATCAAATATTCAAACTTTAAAAAAAAATCATAATAATATAATATTAATAAAAAATAGTAAAATATTAAATACCAACTAAAAAATAATATATATTAACTTAAATCAAATAAATAATAATAATTAAATACTAACGTAAGTCAACTAATTAATTAACTACATCTTAAAAGAAAATAAAAAATTTAATTCCTTTAATAAATGAGAACTATCACTTTGAAAATAAAACAAAATATATTAAATCAACGTATAAACACATTAATCGCTATATATATCTTCGCATACCTTTTTAAATTTATTTCGAAAATCATAACAATTATGTGTATTTAATATTTTCTATTATGTATTAATTCTTTTTTAATAAATTAAAATTTAACATTATAAAAAATCTAAATAATAGATGAATTCTTTTACCATTGTTAAAAAACGTATGTATACTATTAACATATATTTTATACAGATGAATGTTTAATTCTATACATATATTTTTACCAACACTAATTTAATTTTGTTGATTCGAGTTAACATAACCGACATAAACTAAATTAATAAGCAAAAGTTTTAAAGCTCTTTAAGATTCACTATTTCTTTCCGATTATTCCCACATTACATATCTTACCCCCTCTTAATTATACAAAGTTAAATCTTTGTATTACGTAAACTTTAATTACATAAATGTAAGCACCCCACTCCAATCTATGTTTTGCAACTGTGTGCAACTGAGCGTTATACATAAATTTGATGCAAATATAATGTTTTATTTTGTGACTAGGTTGCCTTTTTTTTGGATGTTAATACAAGTTGAGAATTTTGTATTCAAAAAACAATTTCACATATTTAAAGTTTGAAAATATTTAAACATATAAAATAATAAAAAAATTCTTTACTAAAAAAAAATTAATTTAAATTGTAATATAAAAATGTCATTCAAATTTGAATTATATCTTAAAAATCAATTTATATTTATTTACATTTTTTTTGTTTGTATTTTTTTTAAATGATATATATATATATATATGTATGTACGTATGTATGTGTATGTATGTGTTGGTTGATTATATATTATTTAAATTTTATTGATATTTTTATATTTTATTGATATATGGATTCATTAAAAATAAAAGTGAACCACTCATGTTGTTGTATTTTTTATTTATAAATAGTTTATAATTAAATGTATAATAATAATAATAACAAAAACAAAAACAAAAATGATATATAATTAATTTTTGAAAATTAACTAAATACATTATGTGACAAGTAAATTTGACACGATATTCCATCTTAACAACTGAGAATATTATTCATTAAGTACATTATGTAACAAGTAAATTTGACACGAGACATTCCATCTTAAAAATTAATTTAACATAATTAACGAGCAACCATTAAAATGGAAAAAATATATATTTAAATGTGGATATGCATGGAAACGTTTAGGAAAAAAAGGCACGTGGAAAGGGTTTATGCCGCACAACTGATTTCATATTTTTATCATTGAAACTTTTCGTGAATCAATTTGATAAGACCCTATTTTGTAAATATTTTTTATGTTCAGAGAGATTTGAAATGTGTGGTAGGCAGTTTCCAGGATGTAGAAAAAAAGGGTTCAGTGAGAGGCAAGTTTGTTCTACATAATGCTATGAGATTGAGATGCAACCAATATCCATTTTGTTTATTTTCTTCAATATTTCTAAGTCATTTTCTGCATATCTTATCCTCTGCAATCACTGCAAAGGATTTTATTTATTTATTTATTATGTTTTTGGGTTGGTGAATATTTAATAGAATTTTTTCACAGTAGGACAAGGCAGGGTAAGGTAGTGCATAATTTGATACAATGTTTCATGCAGAATATTTTATGGAATAGCAGTTTGTTGTGCAGCACTGGCAGATTGGCTAACCCCATGCTCATTTTTATTTTTGATCCTTGATATAGAAAAAATGTTATGGGATACGGTAAGCTTTCTGTTGTTGCTTGATTAACTTGCTTCTACGGGTAATGTATCATAAGCTCTTTTTTTAATGGTAAAGTATCATGACGAGCTTGTGGTTGATGTCTGAAAAAAGATAGGAAGAGAGCCTCAAGGATACAGTTGTGGAACATGTTTCTGTAAGACAACATTAGGGTGATATACAGGGAAACTACTATATACCATATTCATCTATTTGAACCAATAGAAAGCTGTTAAATAAAATATACCAACACTGTGGACATGAATTAATAGGAAGTGTTTAAAAAGAATATCTTAAATGTGAGATGAATCTTTGGTTCATTTTCTGATGTAACTAACAGTTGCCTTCATGGTGCAAGAAAAGCAGAGGTTAGTTAAAAGTAGTTCAAATAAGGGTTACTGCAACAATAAAGTATTTTAATTTGTGATTTTTTTTGCTAAGTATTTTCTATTTATTTGTGAGACAACCAAACTAGCACACTATAAATATTACACATATTGCAATCTAAGTGGTACTAGTAACCCCTGTATGTAGTTTTTAGAATGAGTTTTCTAACAAGACAAATGGCATGCCAAAAGAATCTCTAGATCAACCAAATTTTAATATTTGGCACATTTAATTAATTTCAAAGATATAATTTTGTATTGGTCCAAAGGAAAATTATCACTTGTCGTCACATGATTTTTCTGTCCAATTGATGACCAAGATTGTATTTTATAGATTAACTACTATCATGGATTTGGCCCCGTAACATGAATTTAAGCCTTTCACCTACAATTTAACGATCAACGACCATAATTTGAGCTTGGTAGATCAACGGTAGCCATCATTTTTAAATTAATTAATGGATCTTTGGTCTCTATTACATGTTATATATTATAATTTATTTCATAATAAAACTAATAAATATTATTTGAACCTTGGAAAAAATAAAAATAGGGAAACAATAATTAATAGGAAGAGTTGCACAGATGCAGCTTTGAATGGAAAGAAAAATATCGAAATATATGTGCGAGTCAAGGCTAACATAAGTTTGTTGACATGTATCCACCATTTGTCATGCAGAGAGCAATGACAACAATTGCAAAGCATGACAAATAACCATAAAGAACAAATTGTGCTCAATATTTTAAACAAATTAGGGCTTGGGATCTAGTTCAATCAATATTTGTATTATATTTTGGGTTTGTCATTAACAAGTGCAATCTCAATAGATTAGTGGTGAGAAGAGAAACCGTTGTATATCTTATAACACATGACTTCGCCTTCATAAGATTTGTTGACACCTACTTTTTTAACATGTCATCTTAGTGTTCATAGGTTAATTAGCACATTGACTCATTATTATTTACTAAACATGACAATGAGATAATGAATTCATCGACAAATTTGAGGTTTTCAATATCATGATGGGTGTTATTTTAATTTATTGACGCTTAGTTGCTATTATTTCCTTCTTAACCACTTTGCTTTGACTTTAATCCAATCATAAAGTAAGGGTAAGGGCCATTCACTGCTTAGATAATGGGACATCATTATTATTTCCTTCTAAACGAAATAAGGTCCCACACAATTCCATAGCAATAAAGATAAAAACCTAACTTACATGGCAAATAAATAATCTTTAATTTTAAGGAATGGTTGTTGATTGTTATCATGTAACTTAATTTAAAATGTTAAAATTGTAGTTTTTGGATAACGTTGTATATTTTGTTATGAATATTAACTCCTCTATCATTCTCACATTCGGGTATTAATTGGAGATAATATATTTAATATTTATTTTTAAAAATAAATGAAGTATAGATTGTGGGTCACCTTTTTACGAATATGACCACCATAATTTGGGGCTTCCAAGGCATTTACAATGCCAAAACTGAAGGCACAAGCACATGATATAATATGTGCTCCTTCGTCTATTTCTCTCTCTCTCTCTTTTTTAACTCAGAGGTATCCTCAATTTTAATTGGGACATTACGACTCTGCCCAGTGACCTTCATTAGGGCAAGTGGACCTGAGACTAATCCTTTGGGACTGTCGAAGGGGCCCATATGCACCAAACAGCCTTGAAAATCTAGATGGTGAGAATCGATTTTAGGACTTATATGGAACGAACCCAAAGCCCTTTGTCTATTTCTTTATCAGAAGCTGTAAAAGTGAGGAACATATACATATTATGATTATCATTATTATGGTTAAGTGGGCAAGAAATGTTTTTGCAACTTGGCACAACATGTAGAATGTTGTTAAAAAATGTGGACAAGTTTAGCAATGTCGTCAAACACTTACAAGGCAAATCAAGAATGTCTTACCAAAAAAATAGTGACCACCATCCATAATAAGAAAAATTTACAGGGATAAATGGCTTTCATTTTACCTTTATTGATCCTAGCAAAGGATAGAACGAGGTAGTGGCGTATATGACAAGACCAAGGTGATTTACCTAGAGATTAAATTGTCGGTGCAGTGTGTGTGATTTTTATGGTGAGAAGTTGAAATTGTTGGTGCAGTACGTGTGATTTACATAAGAGCAAGGTGCGTGGATCTACGAGCTACAAAGGGCACATAAGTCAATAAGTAGGAGTAGAAGTTAACACGAAGTTACAAGTCATGCAAGGGCATGGAATTTGATGAGCAGGTGCATGACTTGACACAGTGTTGTGATCCGTGTAAAGGTGAGGGGCACAACTATGATCTAAGGTGATCATTGCATGAAAGTCTACGAACTAGCACGGGACTTGTGTGAAAGGTTGTCAGCCAACTTTGTACAAAGGACCATGTAATATTGGGTGAGACGTAAAATTGGGAGTGAACTTGATGGTGTAGAATGTGTGCATGGGCCATTTGCCCTTTCTTGGAGAGCAATGGTCTCCATTTCATCGGTGCATAGTTGCAAAAATTGTACCTAAAGTTGCTACAAAGTATACCACTTGGCTTGATCAATGAATTATCCAATCTTGATCACTCTAAAAAGTTGATGTGTGCCATGGCAAGTGCATGTGTCTATCACTTCAATGATCTAGGCCTTCTCTGTGGGGCACAAAAGTGCAAGATCTAAATTAGAAGGATGTTGTGTCACTACTGGCTCAAGAAGCAGTGGAGTGTAAGCCTTGAGAAGCTCCACATTGAAGACTAGGTGCATGCCCAAGTATTGAGGTAGATCAAGAATGAAAGCATTCTCACCAGCTACACTCAGAATGGTGTAAGGACCATAGCGCAAAGGATTGAGCTTTCGGTGTGGACCTTTGAAGTGCTCTTTTTGAAGTTACAAGAAAACTTTATCACCAACTCAAAATGCATGAGGCGTGCGATGTGCATCATGGTGCTCCTTGTATTTTGCTTGGGTGAGAGAGAGAATCTACTAAACTTATTGGTGTACAGACTAAATGTGATGCAAAAGCTTCTCATCTTTATCCACTTCTCATTCCTATGTGCATGACTCAGTACCTACAGGGGTGCATTAGGAGATGTCGAGAGGTGCCAAAGGTTGAAACCCAAGACATGTCTAGAATGGACTATGGTCAGTAGAGCTGTGAAGAGACTATTATAAGCATGTTGAATGTACAGGAGATTGCCATCCAAGTGCAATCATGCACATAGTTGTACATTCATAGAAGATGAACAAGTGTGTGATTGACCACTTCGGTTTACCCATATGTCTGAGTATGAAAAGCTATCTACCAATCCAGCTGTATACCTATCAAATCCCACAATGCTTGCAAAAATGACTCACAAAACATGGATCACAATCAAAGACGATGGAGGTTGGTAGCCTAAAATGAACCCAAACATGGTTGAAGAAACCCTACATAGTGCCAATTGCAATAATGTATTTTCTACAAGCAACCATGATAGCCATCTTGGAAAACCGATCCACTACAAGGAACACAACATCATGTTGTCATCTTGTCGTAGGCAATTCAGTCATTAAATCCATGCTAATGGATTCCCATGGTCTAGATGGAATCGAAAGAAGTGTTTAGAGTCCTAGCTTCCTATTCACAGGTTGGCAATGCAACAAGAAATGTAAGACTTGACATGGTGCTCAACATCAGTACACATGTACAGTTAGAAGAAATGTGACTCTAATGTGGCTAGAGTCTTTGTCATGCCAAAGTGTCCTAAAGTCTTGACATAGTGTACCTCCTAAATGAGTCATTGGCAAGGTACACTGGTGAGAACACAGAGATGTCCCAGCTTGTAAAGAATCTAGTCAAATAAATAGAACTTTCACGCTTGTTTACCTTAAGTGAGGCTGGTGTACGTTGTTGCGAAGTCTTTAAAATAAACTAATATTAAGAAATTAGTCACTACTTATTCTTTATATAAATAAAATATGCTCACATTTTAGCGAAAGAGAGAATATATCATTACAGTTAATTCACTTTGTTCAAGATGCTAGTTAAGTCACGGGTCTCTTAAACCCAGTAAAATAATGATGACAACTTGGATGATAAAAACAAGCATTCCAATCCAATCCAAGAGGGGGAAAAAAAGGCATCCAATCGCATATTTTGTCATTTTCGAATCTGTTTTTAAAAAAATAAAAAACTTATATGGCTACGTGCATTGAATGAGCTCAACTTTCTAATTTTGAAAGGTGAAAGTGGACTTGCACAGAAATCACGTGAACAAATTTGTACATGGAAAGTTGACATTTTTGGACTGTCATGCCAAATTGCCAATTGCTAAACTGTCCGCGAATATTTTCTGCCATGTCTGTCATATTCAAGAACAATCTCCACCTCAGTGTCTTTATGACTGGAAATAATAAATGCAGGATTTTGGGGATTCTCCGATAGGATTTTGTTGAACATGGGGAGATTTTATTATCACTGTCTGCCACCACCTTCCTCTCTCTATCCTCACTGCTGCTATATTGTCTAGTGTGGGCTCTCTATATCCTGTGGTTTCTAAGCTTATGGGTCCTATTTAATGCATTCCAATGCATGGTTTGTGACTCAAGTCACAGGTTGATGCATCGCTACTTTCTTTCTTTCTTTCTTTCAATTATTATTACTATTTATGTATTTTCCTTTCTCTTCGAATTTAAGTTTAGGTTCATATGTTCTCTCTTTTTTATAAAGAGACTTGTATTACAAGTTTAGGGTTGATATGTTAGCATACTCAAACCTCTTTTTTACTTCTTGTATGGTAATGTATGTGCACTCATAGTCTGAAAACAGTAACTGTGTGAAGTTTCAATGTATAATTTACATTTCAAATATATTAATATTATCTTTTTTTTTCAAATAAATAAATGAATAGGGTATATATATACATAGTTTAAAGACACTCAGATATATAAAGTTTCTATATTATGTGAGATATTGAGATGAATTCTTTTATTAATAATATTTAATTTTTTTATATCATTAATAAATATATTTACTATAGGTTAATTAGCACATCGACTCATTATTATTTATTAAACATGACAATGAGATAATGAATTCATCGACAAATTTGAGGCTTTCAATATCATGCTAAATGTTATTTTAATTTATTCCCACTTAATTGTTATTATTTCCTTCTTAACCACTTTGCTTTGACTTTAATCCGATCATAAGGTAAGGGCCATTCATTTCTTAGATAATGGGACGTCATTATTATTTCCTTCTAAACGAAATAAGGTCCCACACAATTCCGTACCAATAAAGATTAAAAACCAAACTTACATGGCAAACAAATAATCTTTAATTTTAAGGAATGGTTGTTGATTTTTATCATGTAACTTAATTTACAATGTTAAAATTGTAGTTTTTGGATAACGTTGTACATTTTGTTATGAATATTAACTCTTTTGTCATTCTCACATTGGGGTATTAATTGGAGATAATATATTTAATATTTATTTTTAAAAAAAGCATTTAAGTATAGATTGTGGGTCACCTTTTTACGAATAAGATCACTATAATTTGGGGCTTCCATGGCATTTATAATGCCAAAACTGAAGGTAGGGCACATGATATAATATTTGTTCTTTCGTCTATTTCTTTCTCTCTCTCTTTTTTTAATTCAAAGGTATCCTCGATTTTAATTGGGACACTACGACTCTGCCCAGTGATTTTCATTAGGGCAAGTAAAGGTGAGACTAATCCTTTGGGGCTACTGATGGGGCCCCTACGCACCAGACAGCCTTGAAAATCTAGATGGTGAGAATCAATTTTGGGACTTATATGGAACGAACCCAAAGCACTTAATCTATTTATTTATCGAAAGTCGTGAAAGTGAGGAATATATACATATTACGAGTATCATTAGTATGGTTAAGTGGGCAAGCAATGCTTTTTCAACTTGGCACAATATGTAGAATGTTGTTAAAAAAATGTGGACAGGTTTAGCAATGACGTCGAACACTTAAAAGGCAAATCAAGAATGTCTTACCAAAAAAATAGTAATCACCATCCATCATAAGCAAAATTTATAGCAATAAATAGCTTTCATTTTACCTTTATTGATCATAGCAAAGGACAAAATGAGGTGGTGGTGTATATGACAAGACCAAGGTGATTTCCCTGGAGATTAAATTGTCGGTGCAGTGTGTGTGCTTTTTATGGTGAGAAGTTGAAACTGTCATCAAAGAATGGGATTTTAGCTTGGAATGGGAATGGGAAGAAGAACATTAATAAAACCAAAGTGGTGTCTACAATGCTCATTAACATTTCGAAAGAGATCATGGTATAAAAGTCTAAGTGTTTTTTAGTTTCTGTAGAGCATGCATTAATGGCTTCCTATGCTTCCCTTATATATATATATATATATATATATATATATATATATATATATATATATATATATATACGAAATATGTTTTGTTGTGCTTTATTCTTGGAGAGAGTGTTATGGGGTTTTGTACAATAATTTTTATCCTCAGTGCAGGAATGGTTCTCTTCCCCTTGGCTTGGGCCCTAGGTCGAGAATGATGAACATTGGTCGCCCTTATGCCCCACCTCCAATTCATGGTCGAGGTCCCATGCTATAACCATGCCCTCCCTTTCCTCATGGGGGAGCAACAAAGCCCTAGATTTGGACCTCCTCAACCAGGTTGCCATCAAGAATGTATTAGTACCCCCCATTGGACAACCAATCCTAGTTGCTTCGCTCATTTTTATGATGGCAGAGGATGTTAAACCTGGGAATCTACACTGCGTTTGAATAATGAAAATGAAATATTCATTTTTCTTATCATTTGTGAGAAGAATCTAAAGCTTTACCCTACTGTATAAACCTCCAACGTAATTATATATATATATATATATTTATATATATATATATATATATATATATATATATTCATTTTAGAACCATTTTCTTGCTGTACGTCATCTCTAGATTTCTATGTATTTTGTGAAGCATTATCAAAGATTAAATGGTGCACTGTTTGTTAAATAAATACTAAACGAGTATGCAAAATATATAAGTATAATGAGTCAGGTTTATGCGCTTTCGTTATACTTATATATTTTGCATACTCGTTTAGTATTTATTTAATAAACAGTGCACTATTTAATCTTTGATAATGCTTCACGAAATACATAGAAATCTAGAGATGACGTACAGCAAGAAAATGGTGATTGATCATTTTTACTTGCTTTTATCGTTTGCAAGTGGATCTTCTTTCCGACGTACCTTATGCGCCATGGCTGTCCAACAACCGTAAAAGTGACAGAGGACCCTCACGGTATTCTCTATTTCTTGACGTCAAAACCAATGGCAACAATGACGGATCCCGTTACCTTTTCTTCACTGCACTCCCGTCTGCTTTCTCTTCTCTTCCTATGCAGTACAACAGCAGCAAGGTGTGGCGATGGCGTTAAGATTAAGTCTCCTGTTGCTTGCCTCCATGATGCTGCTGCTGCATTGATAGAAAGCAGTTTGAACCTTCGGATCTCCATCCGCCTCTGTCGAGTCGCGCAGCCCCACATTTGGACCTCCTCATCCATGTTGCCATCAGGGAATGCATTAGCATCCCCATTGGACAGCCAATGCCAGCTGCTTTCATCTGTAATCTGCTCTGCGTCTGCGTTTGAATGGTGGAAACGGAATATTCCTTTGCCATGTCGTTTATGAGTCGAATCTCCAGCCCTTCGCCACTGTAAAAAGCCTCGGGCTTAATAATTAGGGACCTGAAGAGATGAGGCTGGACTCTGGAGTATGGCAGGTATTCTTAGTTCGTATTTATATATATATATGCCCTGAAGCTGACTACAAAACGGTTTAAATAGTTTTTAGTTCTAACCTTGATTCACTTGTAGATCTGACGCCTGTGGGTTGGGGAAAAAAAAATCAAATCATCGTCTAACCCTTAAACTTAAATGGCGGAGAGGAAACCTGCAACAACAAACCGTAAAACTAACTTACAAGCTTGGCATGCACTTCCTATCAAAGACAAACATAATCCAGCAAGAAAAAATACAAGTTAAACGGTTAAATGCCATTCATAAGAATCAGCAAAAATCACAGAAAACCAAGGCAACATTAAGCATCAAAATGGAGGTGGATCCCTTACAACCTTCCCCTCATCTAATAACCGGTTTACAGAACTGGGTGATTCAATGGACAAAAGCATTAAGCATTTTATGGAATTTCACTCACTCAAAATGTTGAAACATATATTCGTGTAGCCCAGCACTTTTAACTGATTAAGGGACATGGATAATGATTAAATGCTCTGTTGGTGTTAAGCCATACTCGGACCGAAGATGGACTGGGCCAAGAGGGACCAATAGCTAAGTGGTAGAGCACTCCAGCAGCGTATGGATGGTCCTAGGTTCGAGTCCTAGCTGGTCCATGTCTCAACATGGTATCAGAGCCAGGCCCAGGCTAGGAGCCCCAAGCACACAAGAGGTGTGGCTTAAGGGGGGGTGTTGGTGTTAAGCTACACTCGGACTGAAGATGGACTGGTCCAAGAGGGACTAGGAGCTCAGTGGTAGAGCACTCCAGCAGCATATGGAAGGTCCTAGGTTTGAGTCCTAGCTGGTCCATGTCTCAACATGATCTAGTGATATGCAGTTTACCAGCCGATCTAGAATCACAGTCACCCATTAAATTGGCAGTCATTACAGTTTTTCATCTCTAAAGGCAAGGACATGTTAGAAAATTCTATGATAGAGACTGAGTTCAATCTCTATCAGAGACGAATGAGATCATGATGTACAAAGACCAGCAAACTGCATAGCATCTTAATCTCAATTACCAAATTACAAAACCTTGGCCAACGCTATGTTCACAAAATCATTATCCCCAACTTGAATGGTTGGGGAGTAATGCATTAGCACCTACAGGAGAGAGTTCCTCGGAGCTCAATCTCTCTGCATTTATAAAGATCCGTTGCCTTGGTTTGATAAATTTATCTTCCCACAAAAACAAAGCTGTTGCACCAATAAATAAGATGCTTACAAAGGCATGTTTCAATTGTGGCTGCATTTTCTTATAGGGGTTGAAGTATTTTATTTCTATATGTTCTCATTTATATATTGGAAACATGGATGATCATAAGTTACAAGATAGACTCTAGGGCTTCAATGTGTTGTTTCTATGTCAATAGCATTGTAAAGTGATTCAAGCTAAGTATCAAACGTGAATTCATCACATAATCATATCAACGCTCATGATGTCCTTATCCACCCTTGTAAATATAAAATGACCAATCAACGATGTTGCAACTTTGTAAGTTGTGGACCTTTTTGCAATGGGTGTAGGTCATGTAAATTCAACTGCTTTCCTAAATTGAGGTCTGACATATGATATGAGCCCTATGGGATATGATATCCTCTTAAATAACTTATCATTGCCTCTCACCATCACCGCCCCTCAAGCTCATCATGAAACAAAATGTCTCAACCCCGTACAATTCATTACCACGTCATATGAAACATCACACAATTAAAACATAAAGACCAAATAATCGAAACATGATTATCAAATCGTAATGATCATTCTAATTTTACAATATATTATATTTTTTTGTATAATAGATTACATATTATATATAATAATAACATATATACATATTATACATAATAATAAAACTATTTCATAAATTTTTAAGTCAATGGAACAATATGTTATAAAGCTTAAAATAGTACATTTTATTTTTTATAACGTAATAGCCTCTATAATATTTTATATATATCAACTTGAAAAACTTAGGTAAAAGAACAGCTTGAAAATATATATGAAGCATTTGTAATAATTTGAGATATTTTGTATTTGCTAAAGTTTGTTTAGTGTGATCTATATTATTGGGCACATTTATTAGGTGGAGTATGTAGTAAAGACTCATATTCTATAATTGAAGAAAACCCAACCCAGGACCCTGACACGTGCCCTCACATGCATCAAATGCAAGAACAACTAAGTCAATCAAGTAATTTGATGGAATACATGTATAGCATTATGTCTTTTAAACTAACCATTAGAGGGTTTACTCTCACAATAGCGAGCTCTTTCCATTACCACTTTAGCGTCTATCCTTTTGCCTCTTCTCTTCAAAATGCTCTGTATTTTTGTTGCATTTAGTTTTAAGATGTGAGTCTATGTGAGTCTAGTATATTTTTGTTGGCATTGATTTGGACTCTGGTATTTGATACTTTTTATTTGTCATTGTCTCTTTGTTCAGATCTGCGTTTAATTTCATCCCTTTTTTTTTTTGCAGTCGCTGATTCGGTTAACACTTCATGACAGCAGTTGAGGTATTTGTATCAAATACAACAGGGTTTTCTACTGCCAAGGATGTGCCTTGTACGATTATTCAAACCTTCCGAAGCAGTCTTTCGTCCAACAGCATTAACGTTGTTGCCATATCAGGTTCTGTTGTTTTCTTTTCTTTAACTCAGCCCAAGAGCAACACCATTCTTTTTATGTCAGCTGTTTCACCTCAAGCGGAACCGCATTCCATTTCAGTCAATGATTTCAACGAACTCGCAAAGCCCCTCAGCGCTTTCGACAGACTACAAATATGCGTTTATCTCCATGTCTGGACCAAATCGTTCTGCAAAACCACCTCCCCAAACCGGTGCCATGCAAAAGCAGGCTGTTAACAACGGAATATGCTGTTTTGTCGTGACTCTAGACGAATCCCCAAGGCTTCGCCGAATGTAAATAATTTTTTTATCCGAAACTAAGACATTGGTTATTCATTTCAAGCCTTCGAATTACCTTCTAAGCAAATATTCATCAAATTTGTAAACTTCCCCTCTACACATTTTAATATCTTGCTCCAAAGAATACTGGGTTTTAAAGATTTCAAAAAGGAAACGTCTGAAATCGTCCTGGCTAGAATTTGTATTGTTAATATTTTTTTATATACCAGCTTACAATAGTACAATTTTCTGAGCTAATCAAATTGAACCTAGTTCAGTGGGATATTATAATTCTCCATAATTAATATAAGAACCAGATATTAATTTTTTATACTAATTAATATTATATATATAAATATAATATTATGACTAAAATAAGATATAATATTATTATATATATTATTAATTTTTATAAATTTATATATGTAAATGAGTTATATATAATGTTTAATATTTTATTATATTTAATATCTATATAATAATTTTATATATTTTCATTTAATAATATGTTGAAATTATTTAACGCTTTGCCATCATTCATATTTAAATAATAATAATAATAATTAAAAAAATTAAAGTTAATTAATATATTAATTTGAAACAAACAAAAGTTATCTAAACATTTTTTTAATAGTTGGACTAAAATAAAAATAAACAAATTATAAACAAAAAGAATGATATTATAAATGATCTAATAAAATACTTAATGAAGAGAAAAGAACTGCTTAATGAAAAGAATGCACAATAAAAAGATTGAAAAATACATTAATGAGTTAATTATATATTAATTTATTATTTTATAGAAAGAAAAAACCGCTTAATGAAAAAAAAAACACAATAAAAAAATTTGAAAAATAAATTAATAAGTGAATTATATATTATTATTAAAAAAATAATTAAATTATTATTAATAAAATTGTGACACATATTTATTAATATGTAACAGTGTTAAATACAATTAAATATATATTTACAATAACAAAGAATATATAATTTGTTAAACTAAAAATAATTTATAAATTAAATTAAATTAATAAATAATATATTTTAAAAGATCAACACTTGAATGTGTAATTTTAGATAGATATTTTAACATTGTTTTTTTTTGGGTTGTCATACTATTTTAGAAAATATTGAATGTATAGTTTAATAGGCTGCAGGTCTTGCAACTAAGCTGAAATGCGGGCAGTTTAAATTTTTGAAGTTTTATTTGAGGTATTCAATTCAACAATATATGTGAGATAAAATAAATTTAAAAAAGATGGTTACATAAATTGTAGAGTATATAATGAAAATGAAAATGAAACAGTGTTATTGAATTTTTTAGAAAATAATTCTTTGAAATATCTAAATCTATTGACTCAAAAGTCTAACACGAAGTTTTCATGGTTGCTTCTTATATCAATTGAATAGAGGTGTTGTGTGGCCTACTGCTTTTAGACGAGAACATGAACAACCATATCTCTTTCCTTTTGGCCTCCAAACGTCATAATTGATTTGTGGGATTTCATTGTACTAATTCATGCCGGCTTACTCCATGATCCTTAATCAGAAGTGCAAGCGCAGAGATTAAATAGATGCAATTTAAAGGTTTGTGTTTCTTCTATTTATTACATTGCAGATTAGGGGCGGTGCAGCAATGGGAATGTCGTATCCTGCTCCTTTGCCACTGAGATTATACCCAATAGCATGATATTTCGACCCAGCAAGGAGCTAGAGGTGTGTCATTTGTGTGCGTAAGAACGACGTGCCTTACCATCAAGGAGTCAGACCCAGCTGTCCATCCACATATCCACCCACGCGTTCCATTCTTCTATGCCTTGGAGCATCGGCCATGAAGCACCCTGTAAACTTTGTGTCAGTCTTTGATTGGTTTGAAACAATAAATACAATTTCTTGTCTCTTTGTGAGACGAATCTTGGGGCTTCGCCCATCCGTAATAAGCCTTCAGCTTAATAACTACATTCGCCAACTAAGCAAACACCATTGATTTCGTGCCCTTTGTCTCTTGAGATTTTATTTTGTTTTGTTTTTTTCAAATTCTATGTTTGATTCAGTCTTCTAATTTTATCTACGGGGCCATAGGTGATATTATCCATATTATTAGTACCTGACATAGGGTATGGTACTATTGTTTTGGCCACAAACGTTTACTTTAGTCAACGTGCTCTTTTCCCAATTAAAATAGGTTATGCATTTTATTGCATGAAAATTATACAATTTTGTATAGTTAAAGAATTTTTTATTATTTTTTTGTTGTTGTCCTTAAATACGAATTAAATATTTAGAACATCCTCTAATGAAACTCTGCAAAAAGTCATAAATATTTAACAAAAGCACAGTTAAATGTATGGAAATCATAAATATTTACGAGAAGCATGATTAAATACATATTCTTTATTTTGGTTGCATACGACATTCCAGGGTTGACAGTTGCATTAGAAACAAAAACATATGCCACTTGTATCAAATTGTTATGCCCACCTGTAATTTTCTAACAGTCGACAAACAATAGAAATTTAATTTTGACCTCTACAAGAACCAACTAAATAAACCATGTTTGGAATTACTTGCTCACACAAGTGGATAACTGGGTGACCGTCGTTGTTACCTACATCGGGGATACAAATGCTACCACTGACTTCCGTTACAATTCCCACGTTTTCCTTTTACGCTTCCTACAAATGAATTATATAGTTCAAATACACTTAATTAATTTTTTTAGAAAAAGGAAGCAATATGCATGATTGCAAAGAGTAAATGAACATTCAAGGGCAATGCCCCTATTATGCAGTTGCAGCCTATAGTGCCATCTAAGATTATTTTTTTAATTTCTTTTCAAATAAATGTAAAGATTCTAAATTTCATAATAGAGTTCATGTTGTGGGAAGTGTTTCCTGTTCAATAGCCAAATAATAAGTATGATGAATGTCATACTCACCCAAATAGACTGTAGATTCAAACTAAACTGACTACTATTTATAGAAGCCACCAACAAGGAATACGCTCTACAACTGGATTTTTTTTAAAATATAATATGCAGCTAAGTGAAGACCTACCTGAAAATTCCACTGATAGATACATAATAAAACATTGTTAAAGACAAAAAGGATTTGGAGAAACCAAGATAGATAATAAAAAGTGAATACTCGATATAAAAATAATTTAAAAAGTGTTAAGGACCAACCGGGAAGAGCATTTTATTGCGTCATGATGACCTTGTGCATTTATTACCATGCGTGCCTCATTATGACTATTTTTCCTAGGATGTGAAGAGCAAGCTGGCACATTAAAAACACTAGCATTGCCAACACCAATATCAATAAAAATCCTAACATATTTATACTACTATCATGGCCATTATCATTTGTCAAATTATGAGAAGATGCTCGAGTTGAAACCCTAATTCGAGCAAGGTCAGTTGTAACACTATTGTATAAAAAATAAAAGAAAAAATGAAGTTTCAAATAATAAAAATAGTATATACTTCTGTAGGCCCAGGTGTATGGTTTTATCTGTTTTCTAGATATAAAAAAAACTGAGCGTTGTAACAATTTCTGTTCTATAGCTTCGCTTCACTATATATCTATCTGGTTATCTATATTAAACTATTGATTTTAACTATGCACTACTTTGGTGTGACTTCAAATCTTAGTGTACACAAAATTAGAGCAGAGGAACATGAGTTGGTCATAACATGCACCCTCTGTACACGTATAATTGATGCACTACATTCTATTAAACCCTACCCATATAGGCCTTATGATTTATTATAAAAAATAAATGTGAATAAGAGGGGCCTTCTAGAAGCTACTCGCCCATTTCTTACTCCGCCCTAAACACAACAGTGAGTGCTAGCAATAGCATCATGATGTACCTGTCGTTGCCTTTGGGTTATGTGGTGAGTTTCTCGTGGCTTTTTCGTCAAGGAATAATGTTTTTTTAGGTCATGACAAATGGGTTTTTATGTTTTCCATCCCAAAAAAAGATAATGATATACAGATATAGATTATGACCCAAGCACCTATCATTGTTCACTATTTTGGAAGGTATTTATAAGGAATATGATGTAGGAGCATCTACAATAGCTTCATGGAGGACTAGTTGAGATCATCAAACATGCAAATTCAAATGATATTCTAGTGTGAAATTTCAAATTCTTGTTTTCCCTCCAAATTGTGTTAGATTTCAAAATTTCACCTTGAGAGTAAATGTAATTGTCAAAAGTGAAAAGTGAAAAGGTGAAAAGTGATTGTTAGGTTGTTGAGGAAATAAGGGAGAAATGGTTGAAACTATTTTCAACCTTAGTGTATTGTTAAAGATTAAAAACAGTATTTTGTTTTGACTTAAGCCCAAATTGGGCATAGAAGTTAGAGGGGAGGTTTTTGAAAAGAGCAAAAGAGAGAATTCAGTAAAGAGAGAGGGATGAGAGGGACGTAGAGGAGAAGAAGGACAGAGAGGAAAGGTCCTCTCATTCAAGGAAAGAAGATAGAATGAAGAAAAGATAGGAGAAATAGTGAGGGAGGACCTCACTCAAGAGATGTTAAAGTTAAGAGAAGGAGCAGATTTGATGTAAAGTCAAGAATGTGTGAAGGAGCAGAAAAGGCTTTGGAAGCCATGGAACATTGAGATTGAATTTGGTATTGAATTTTAAGTCTTCTATTTGATCTAATAAAGAATGAATGTTTTGTTTCATATATGGTTTCTTTATGAAATTCTGGTGACAGGCCTATGTATGTATGTGTATGATGGTTCTCTATAGAAAAATGAATAATTTAAGCTCTATTATGCATATTTATATGTTAGGGAAGGAAGGATAACCTCTTTTTAATTCATAACAGCTATTAGAATGAAGGACTAGATGAAAACCTTGCATCCCTGTTGACTGTCATGAATACTCAGTGGAAAGAAACCAGATTTACCTTGTTGGATTGATCAGAGGTCTATCTTGGAAAAGTTGGTAAATGAGAGAGTTTTAGGACACTTAGACAGACCTCAAAAAATAGTCTAGACCCTTTGAAACATCTCATAACTCTCCCAGTTGAATTATGTGTGCTCTCGGCCTGTGTGGACAGAAAGTTAGGCCACGGTTGGAAAAATAAGTATATCTCGAGATTTACCCAATGAAAAGTTATGAAATTTTGTGTGTAGATGAACCTTGGAGTTAAGAATCCAATGAAATTGGTTTCAGAATGAATGGAGAAATTTGTAAAAATATATGGTCAAAATACAGACCTGCAGTTCTAAAACAGTTCAGAAAAATGTGTTCCCAGTCACTAAAAAAGCCATAACTCCTAAAATACTAATCCAAATGATTTGATTCTTTTTGGAAAAGTTAGATAAAAGTATTTGTGATGTAATAAAAGTTTTTTCATGAAAAAAGGAGCTATATATTTTAATATATATATGACTATGTTTTTATCATCCTGTAGGTGCTCATTTTTCAAAAATTGTAAAAAGGTCAAAGTTGGGTTTTCCTTACTCTTGATGTGCTATAACTTGGTATAAGGCTTGGATCATATTTATTATGTTTTAAAGACATTAATAAATTTGGTTTCAAATTTAAGAAGGGGATAATAATCATTTTGACCTATTGGAGGCACAATCAGGCCTATAAGACCTACAAGCTTCTGAACAAGGTAAGGAGTTCAGAGACAAATTTCAATATCTTAGAGTCTTATATATTATATGAGGATTGAAACATGTTAGATATATTGAATCACATGTGTCTAAACTTATTGGAAGCTTCAGTTAGATGCATACTATAGATTGAATACCTAAAGCTCCATTAAGGCTTAAGAAGCTAGTAAGGGTTTCAAGCATCATAAGGAAGATCAGAAAAGAAGATTGCAGAACTAGAAAGAGTAAAATAAAGCATGAATGGATTCATTGATACAATCATAAGTGAATGTTTGTAAAGTGAGTTTGGTATCTATCATTTTTGGTATCAGAGCAGTCTAAGGACAGTTTCATCATTTGGTATCAGAGCTTGAAGCTCTTGGGAATTGGTAATTTGTTGATGGTTATGATTTCTAATGAGTTGTTACAGGATTTGGCAAAAGGATCAGCAGGACAAAGTGCTAGAAGACCCTATGGAGAAAAGGTATGAGTAATATGTGATATTTGATTTGAGTTTATTTTGTTAATAAGCAAATAGGTGAAAAAGGAAGGTTTAAAGCCATTAAGGCTTAAGAGGAGAAGAAGCCAAGGAAGGCTTAGTGAAGCTCAAAAGTAAGAGAGCAAGTGAATGCTCAGGAGAAAGATCCAAAGCAAGGTAAGCTTGTATTTGTGATTTGTGAAGTGTTGTATAAAGATTTGTTACAGGATTGAGAAGGGGATCAAAAGACTAGGATGCAAAAGGCCTAGGTGAGATCAAGGAGATTATCAAAAGACCAGTCAAGGAGAAAAGGCTTGGGTGAGACAAGGGATCAAGAGACCAAGGTGGAAAAGACTTGGGTGAAGATCTCAGAAATGGAAGCATTGTTGAAGGCACTGCAGAGCAGCAAGGCACATGAGGCCACCAAGAAGAAAGCAAGCATCAAAGGTATGACTAATGTTGACTTTGATAAAGAAATTGCTAGTTTGTGGAAAGATTTAGCTAAGATTAAAAGTATGTTTGAGTCTAAGATGCAATCAAATGAGCAAGCATGGGTATGGCCAATGAGGAAGAAGTTGAAGTGGCCAATAGATCTCCTAAGGAAGAGGAGAAGAAGGCAAAAGAAGGTTGCCATGAAGAGAGAAGCCCATAGAGGCAAGAAGATAAGAAGGTTGCCAAGTGAGCAGCAAGAGGAAGAAGTTGTGAAGAAGGTTCTCATTGTGGAGAACAAGAGAAGAGAAGAAAGAAAAGATTGTCAGGGGATCTGGCTCTGCCAATTAGAGCACATATGATTACTTCTCGTATTAGCAATTAAACACGGAATTATACCAGAATGATAAAGTAGCTAGAAACTTGAGACAACAAAGAATTTGAGAGACAATACACACTCTTGTATTAAATATTACTAGAAGAAAATACAATAAGGAAGATGCCACTTCTTCCTCCACCTCAAAGGCTTGCCACACCTCAAGACCTTCTTCCCTCACTCTCTTGCTCAACACAACAACTCTAAAGCCTGAGTTATTATCCCTCCTTGAATGCTTCAGCTTGTCTCCTTGACCTTGCTAGCTTCAATGCTTTTACTTGCCTTCTTGCATATTTCCATTACAATACATGCCTTATGGGTCTTTAAATAGGATCCCATGCTTACAAAAATAAAACTCTAGTTACAATAATTAGACACGCAGCTCATGACTATAATTAGTCGTTTGACATGCAAACACTCGCTTCACTTAACTGACTATTCGTCAACAATAGTTCTAGAAATACACAGGCGACCGACGCCGGTCCCTGCTTGTCTAGTTCTGTCGACATCGGCCGATTGTCTGCCGTCGCCGGTCTCCTTCTCCACTGGATCTGACTGACGTCGATCATACTGCCGACGCCGATGGCTCTGGTTCTTCAACATCTTTCCTTGTGTCTGCAAACAGTTGAAGCTTTTAGCTCCACACCATAACAATCTCCCACTTGGAGATAAACAGCTGCAACTTGTACCTGTACCTGTACACCATCTATTTTGTTCCTTAGGCTCTGTATCCCTCTTCAACGTCACTCTTGAAGACCAACCACCACGCAAACCTGTGATGCAATACCTATCTCTTATGCCGCAAGAATTTTACTACTCTCAAATTCTCCATGACACACTTCTGAACCAACTCTACCCTTAGCTCAGAAAACTCCCTGTATATGAAACCCTGCAACAAGTAACACAATACAGTAACAGGATAATGTAGCTAATATTATCCAACCTGGTAAAGATAAAATACAATGGTCAAACCTCCATTGTTTTGCAGCCTACTCAAGACCATATACCATAGCCTTCTGTCTCATGTGTCCATCCACTCTCTTCTCTAAAACGTGAATCCATCCCTCTATCCAGTGCTTCCTTCCAGCTGACAACACTACCAACAATTACCTGTTTGGTTCTCCAAAGACTCACACTCCTCATCCATGCCAAGCTCCCACTGTTTTTGGATTTTACCTGCATTGCTTCTTCCATCTTCCTAGTTCATGACTATCAGTAAGCAATATAAAGAAGGTGAACAGCGAATATGAGGTTCACTTACCATTTCTGACCTCCACATGGGTGTTTGAGACTTACTTAATTCACCCAACATCCGTTCCAGTGACCGATCTAAGCCATCTCCCAGTCTGCTCTCGACCGATGTCGGTTCCCTGCATTGACCCTGACTGCCGACATCGTTTCCCTGGCCAACGTCGGCGTCCCCCCTGCCGACGTCAGTCCTTATGACCAACGTCAGACTTCTCCTGCCTGACCTACCGACCCTGTTGGTCTGCACATGACCGATGTCGGTATCTGGCTGACCGACGTTGGTCCCATGTGACTGACATCGGCATCTATGTGTTCCTGTAAGTGATGAAATTTTCATCCGTGAGCTTTTCTTGGATCAAACCTCTATCCATGCTGCCCTGCTCAGATTTATTCAGTCCCTGTGACTGATCTCTGTCCTTCATCTCCTCCATAAACACCAAGGCTTCGTTGTTCCTATCAAAAGCATCAAATTTCCTCTTTCTGCAATGAACTCTATCTATGCTTTCCGAATTTGAACACATACCTTTTGAATCAAGAACTTCCATTCCCTTCTTATTCATGTGACCAAGCCTATTAGGCCACATCTTCGAATCTACACCAGAAGTAGAATCAGTAACACAAGTAGACAGATAAAGAGTATCTACTTTCTTACCTCTTGCTAGAACAAGTGTTCCCTTGGTAACCTTCCAAGAATGCGCTGTGAGGGTTATTGTGCATCCCTCATCTCCCAACCTTCCTACAGAGATCAAACTCTGCTCAGAATTGGAACATGCATGACCTCCTTCAACACCCATGTGTTGTTAATCTGCAATCTCAGCTGCACTTTCCCTTTGCCAACTATCTGACAAGGTGTACCATCCCCTAAATAGAGCACTCCAAAGTCTCCCTGTTCATACTCATAGAACAAATATCTGTTTGGAGATGCATGAAAAGATGAACCAGAATCTAAAATCCATGATCCTACCTGACTATCTGAAGAAAGTATGAGAGCGTCCTGCATCACAATATTTGCATCATTTGCTTCTTCCATACCTGCATGTTGGTTCTCTTTGTCTCTCAACCAACACTCCTTCTTCGTATGTCCTTTCTTTCCACAAAACCAGCAAGTAATACCTTTGGACTCAGATCTCCTTCCCGACCTTGATTTCCCTTGCTCAACCTTCTCCCTTTGCCATCCCCTGCTTTCTGCACTTAGAGCATTCCCTGATGATTCACCTGTGCTTCTCCTGCGTATTTCCTCATTCAAGATCACACTCACAACATCATCAACTTTTAAGATTTTAGAAGCAGATGCAGAATTACTTACTGCCATAACCAAACCGTCCCAACTTTCAGGCAAAGAACATAAAATCAAGAGAGCCTTTATCTCATCATCAAAAACAATATTGACTGAAGCCAATTGGTTTACCAAACCATGGAAATCACTGAGATGAGTATGTACCGATCCACCTTCCTGCATTTGCAAAGTAAATAGCTGCTTCATAAGATATACCTTATTAGAAGTCGAGGGCTTTTTGTATAAATTTGCCAAGGACTTTATCAACTCTTTCGTTGTCTTGCACTGTGATAAGCTGGAAATCACAGATGATGCAAGGCTCAACCTTATGGAACCGAGAGCCTTCCGATCAAGAACACTCCATTCTTCATCCTTCATATCTATGGGCTTGCATGCAACCCCACCCAACGGTAAGTACAAATCCTTCTGATACAAATAGTCCTCAATCTGCATCCTCCAATGTTGATAATTCTTGCCGTTAAACTTCTCCATTCGTAGCCTACTTTCTTCTACCATTGCTAAACTCCCACTCAATCAGAAAACCCTGTGAATGACCTGTAATAAAAAACAATACCCTGCTCCCTGCAAACTGTAGCTCTGATACCACTTGTCAGGGGATCTGGCTCTACCAATTAGAGCACATATGATTACTTCTCGTATTAGCAATTAAACACGGAATTATACCAGAATGATAAAGTAGCTAGAAACTTGAGACAGCAAAGAATTTGAGAGACAATACACACTCTTGTATTAAATATTACTAGAAGAAAATACAATAAGGAAGATGCCACTTCTTCCTCCACCTCAAAGGCTTGCCACACCTCAAGACCTTCTTCCCTCTCTCTCTTGCTCAACACAACAACTCTAAAGCCTGAGTTATTATCCCTCCTTGAATGCTTCAGCTTGTCTCCTTGACCTTGCTAGCTTCAATGCTTTTACTTGCCTTCTTGCATATTTCCATTACAATACATGCCTTATGGGTCTTTAAATAGGATCCCATGCTTACAAAAATAGAACTCTAGTTACAATAATTAGACATGCAGCTCATGACTATAATTAGTCATTTGACATGCAAACACTCGCTTCACTTAACTGACTGTTCGTCAACATCAGTTCTGGAAATACACAGGCGACCGACGCCGGTCCCTGCTTGTCTGGTTCTGCCGACGTCGGCCGACTGTCTGCCGTCGCCAGTCTCCTTCTCCACTACATCTGACCGACGTCGGTCATACTGCCGACGCCGGTGGCTCTGGTTCTTCAGCATCCTTCTTTGTGTCTGCAAATAGTTGAAGCTTTTAGCTCCACACCATAACAAAGATGAAGTGCCAGGAAGAGCACTTGAGAAGATGAGAGTGTTGGTGAAGAGAGCACTCATGGAGACATTATGGTCTCTTGTTTTTATTTTTAATATTGTCTTTGAGTGGGTAAATGCAGGTATGAGCAACCTTATGAAGGTCAAGAGAAAGGCCTTGAAGAAGGAAGAGATTGGTGCAAGAGAAGACACCAAGTACACAAGTGAATGTGTAAGAGAAAAGAAAACATTTGTTGTTGTTGATAAAGAAGAAGAGATGCATAGGTTAATGCATGAGGAAGGTGTTGAGGAACCTATACAATCAAGAGAAGAGATGGAAGAGGAAGATGACTTCTATGACGGCATTGAATCCTAAGAAGAAGAAAGAGGACAACCAAGCACAAAGGAAGAGAAAGATTGCTCCATGGATCAAGCTATCAAAGAGGTAAATGAAGTATTAAGACCTGATTTTGATTGTTATGGTGAGCATGAAGATGCTAATGTACAGGTGCAAGAGTTAAGGAAGATGATAGAGCCTTCAAAAAGAGAATTTAAGCATGGATATGTGATGCCTAAATGGTGGAAGAAGCAAACTCCCAAGCAACAGGAAGTGCTGATATAAAAGCATGGATGTAGGATGCCTACATGGTTTGTGAAGTCAAATGATAAGAAGAAGAGTCAAATGTGGGTGCCTAAGAAGGCAAAGAGAAAATATGTGAGTGTTGAGAAAACAACACCAAGAAGTCAATGGAAGAGGATTGAAGGTGATTCCAGCAGCCAAGAGAATGAAGATGAAAAGGAAAACTTCTCAAAGAATAATGAGGTAGAGCATGAGGATGCAAAGATGAAAGGTAAACAAATTGTTTGTGATGATGTTTTTGAATCCTTCAATGATATTTTCATAAGAAATGAAAAATGGAAAGTGGTTGTGTGGACTAATATGCAGCAAGGAGAGAATTCCAAATGGATGGTTAATGAAGAAAGAGATGGGTGTCTAGTAAAACAATGCCTCATTAAAACCCAAGAACAAACAAGATGGCTTCAAGCAGAGATTGAAGAAAGCAAGGAGACAGAAGGTAAGAATACTTCAATTGTATTTGATAAGTATATTGATGTTGATGAAGAAGTTGACTTGTATGAAGAAACCATAGAGTGGATGAATGAATTTATAGAGGATGAAAGACAATTTGGTCCTAAGTTTGATATAAGACATGAAGATATGGATGAGCTTGTGTTGAGCGAAGAGTTGAAGAAAATAGAAGAGTTGTTGAATCCTCCAAAAGAGTTGTGTAAAGGCACATATCAACATGGTGACACCATTGATCAGGTGGAAAATGAATTGAGGCAAGAACTAAGAAAAGATGAGATAAGAGGTAAAGGACAAGTAATCTTTGTGAATGAAAGACCCAAGTTTGATGAAGAGAATGGTGAGATATATGAGATCTTACCAAAGGAGGAAATGAGAATGTTAGAAGAGTTCTTTAGTTCTTCAATAGAGCTACATACAGGTACAAGCCATGGTGAAGACAACATTGGGAAGAGTGAAACAAGACAAGAGCAAATCAAAGAGGTCAAAACAATTTTGATCAAGGAGCAAGAATGTGAAGACAGCCAAGAGGCTTCATGGCCTAAAGATTTTGATTATAAGGTGGCTTTGAATTTTTTATATGCAGGTATGAAGGTAGCTAAAGTGAATGACATACATGAGTCATTGAAGAAGCTCATGAAACAAGAAGAACAACAAGAAGATCTAGAAGATATGTATGAAGATGAAGAAGCATGGAAGTGGGAGATGGCAGCTGAAAAAGAGATGAGGAGAAGAACATACTAGAAGAGGAAGAACAAAAAGATGAAGGACAAAGACTATTCCAAACAAAGACAAGCATTGGTATTGACAACAAGACCTTAGGATCCAGGTATGCAAGTGAAGACTAATGCATGGAGGAAGCATCTCATTTGAACTAAGGTTCAAATCTTTTCTAGAGGGAGAGTATGATGCAGGAGCATCTACAATAGCTTCATGGAGGACTAGTTGAGATCATCAAACATGCAAATTCAAATGATATTCTAGTGTGAAATTTCAAATTCTTGTTTTCCCTCCAAATTGTGTTAGATTTCAAAATTTCACCTTGAGAGTAAATGTAATTGTCAAAAGTGAAAAGTGAAAAGGTGAAAAGTGATTGTTAGGCTATTGAGGAAATAAGGGAGAAATGGTTGAAACTATTTTCAACCTTAGTATATTGTTAAAGATTAAAAACAGTATTTTATTTTGCCTTAAGCCCAAATTGGGCGTAGAAGTTAGAGGGGAGGTTCTTGAAAAGAGCAAAAGAGAGAATTCAGTAAAGAGAGAGGGATGAGAGGGATGTAGAGGAGAAGAAGGACAGAGAGGAAAGGCCTCTCATTCAAGGAAAGAAGATAGAATGAAGAAAAGAGAGGAGAAATAGTGAGGAAGGACCTCACTCAAGAGATGTTAAAGTTAAGAGAAGGAGCAGATTTGATGTAAAGTCAAGAATGTGTGAAGGAGTAGACAAGGCTTTGGAAGCCATGGAACATTGAGATTTAATCTGGTATTGAATTTTAAGTCTTCTATTTGATCTAAGAAAGAATGAATGTTTTGTTTCATATATGGTTTCTTTATCGAATTCTGGTGACAGGCCTGTGTATGTATATGTATGATGGTTCTCTATAGAAAAATGAATGAAATAAGCTCTCTTATGCATAGGTATATGTTAGATAAGGAAGGATAACCTCTTTTTAATTCATAACAGCTATTAGAATCAAGGACTAGATGAAAACCTTGCACCCCTGTTGACTGTCATGAATACTCAGTGGAAAGAAACCAGATTTACCTTGTTGGATTGATCAGAGGTCTATCTTGGAAAATTTGCTAAATGAGAGAGTTTTAATACACTTAGACAGACGTCAAAAAATAGGCTAGACCCTTTGAAACATCTCAGAACTCTCCCAGTTGAATTATTGTGCTCTCGGCCTGTGTGGACAGAAAGTTAGGCCATGGTTGGAAAAATAAGTATATCTCGAGATTTACCCAATGAAAAATTATGAAATTTTGTGTGTAGATGAAATTTGGAGTTAATAATCCAATGCAAGTTTTTTTAGAATGAATGGAGCAATGTGGAAAAAGATATGGTCAAAATACAGACCTGCAGTTCTAAAATAGTTCAGAAAAATGTGTTCCCAGTCACTAAAAAGGCCATAACTCCTAAAATAATAATCCAAATGACTTGATTATTTTTTGAAAAGTTAGATAAAAGTATTTGTGATGTAATACAAGTGTTTTCATGACAAAATGAGCTATATATTTAAATATATAGATGACTGTGTTTTTATCAACCTGTAGGTGCTCAGTTTTCAAAAATTGTAAAAAGGTCAAAGTTGGGTTTTCCTTACTCTTGAAGTGCTATAACTTGGTATAAGGCTTGGATCATATTTATTATGTTTGAAATAAATTAATAAAGTTGGTTTCAGATTGAAGAAGGGGATAATAATGATTTTGACCTATTGGAGGCACAATCAGGCCTAATAAGACCTACAAGCTTCTGAACAAGGTAAGGAGTTTAGAGACAAATTTCAATATCTTAGAGTCTTATATATTATATGAAGATTGAAACATGTTAGATACATTGAATCACATGTGTCTAAACTTATTGGAAGCTTTAGTTAGATGCATACTATAGATTGAATACCTAAAGCTCCATTAAGGCTTAAAAAGCTAGTAAGGGTTTCAAGCATCATAAGGAAGATCAGAAAAGAAGATTGCAGAACTAGAAAGAGTAAAATAAAGTATGAATGGATTCATTGGTACAATCATAAGTGAATGTTTGTAAAGTGAGTTTGGTATCTATCATTTTTGGTATCAGAGCAGTCTAAGGACAGTTTCATCAGAATACTACAGTGGTTAACACAAATATAAAAACATGGGGATCGGTAGGTGATATCCACAAGTAAAATTGTATTTTTAATATGTGATAGGAGTAGTTTGAACCCCCTCCTCCCTATCCTCCCACCTCTATGTTCACAGAAATGGTTTAATTATGTTCTATCTTTGCCTTTTTTTGGTTGGCAACATTTACTAGCTTCGTTTTACTTTCCCATGGCCGTTAGGGACGGTGTGTGGTATGTGGGTGTGACTTCTCCACCCTTTTTTTAATGATAAGCCGTACTTTTATTAATGGTTTAATATAAACACTTTTCAATCAAAAAACTATTTAGTCATACTATTATAAATATAAAAATGTATTTATATTATGTAATGTATAATATGCTAAAATTTAATTTGATTTTAATGTTTATTTTTAACATGCAACTAATCAATAGGTTTTTAAAAACCCATCAGATTATTATATATCATTTTGTTACATATTATTTTCAAGATTTTTTTTAATAATTCATAATTTATTTTTAATTTAATTATCATTCTCAATATCATTTTAGAATTGTAATTTAAAAAATAAATAATAAAAATTAATAAAGATAAAAGAATTTTGTCTTCTGCGAGATCCGGAGGTGTGTAAACAATTTGCAAAGTGACGTTTCAACATTTGCATTTTTCAAGTATATTTCCCATAAAATCTGCTGGTATTGTTTGAAACTATGACACAGGTCAAACCTACAGTCAATGCGTAGAGTTCCATGGGGTTCTCACTCTTCATTTGCAATTGCTTCTTGACATCCAAACCTCTAACAGGATCTCGGACTATGTTTTGCAAATTTTAAACTGCTTTCGACCAATTGGATCCCCAGCAGAGTTGTGTGGTATCACTTGCAGGTTTTGTTTTTGGTCAAACTTGCAATCAGATTTTAGATCCCTGCCAATCTTCCCCAAAGCCACGTGGTAATTCTGATGGTGTGGGCATCTCATGTTCTACGTGGTCTTATGCTTGCATATCACGCTCCCTGCTTCAATTTTTGATGCCATTTTCTCCAAAAATGGCATAAATACGTGGTGTTGGTTTATACAGTGTGGTTGAGTTTCAAACTATGTTTCTATGCAGGCATGTGGTTTTTTACAGGGTTCAACACTCAACTATGACAAAATGAATGTTGTGTCAAATTACCTTCATTTGTGTTGACTAGTGCCACATGGGATTCAACTTGTTCAATACATTCCCTCCTACCTTGCAAAAACGCAGGTACTCTAGTTCCAACATAGTTCTTGTTATTCTTGCCAAGATAAAAGTCATTTGACTTAATTTTTCTTATTGGTAATAAAAAACATTGACAAAGATATAAAATTTTATTTAATTTAAATTTTAAATCTTAAATATTTTTAAAAAAAAATCAAATATTAAAAAATATTTATTTACATATTATTATAGAATATTCAAAATATAAAAATAAATTCATTTTGAAAATAATAATAATAATAACAAATATTTATTTAGAAAAATAATTAATCCAAGACTATTATTACAATTTAAAAGGGTTAATGTTGCATGTGTGGTTCATAAGTATTGGTGGTCAGAAGATGCTACTAGTTTTTATATTTTATTTTATTTTTAGTTTGGCCAAATTTGCCTTTCATAGCATTGCAGAGCAAATTGCCAATATAAACAATAAACCAAATAGACAATGCATGTCACATCAAAATTTGTTGACAACACAGTCTTTGGATGAGGTTTGGAGCCCTGTTAAAATGAGGCTATAAAACCTCTTATATTGTCATGTACTCTCATGACATGATTTTGCAATGTGTAATTTGTGTAACCTCTTCTAGGTAGAGGGGTTCGATGCGCTCTGTCCTATGCCTTCATTCTCGATCTATTGCTCTCTAGGCAAGTGTGCTCCATTGCCTAGAGATAGGGGGATCTTTGGGGGGAGGAAGATGATAGTCATAGTTTGTGGGTGGTGACTACGACTACACTACAATATGGGGTTGCGCTAAAGGCCATTCCATTATTCTAAGCATATTTTGGTGGGGATATTGGATATATAGTTTGTCATATGCCTAGATCTATCTCATAACAAGGTCATTCCTCAATGATTAGTGGGATTCCAAAAAGATGGGTGATTGTTGTTCATCTAACTATTTTCAGTCAAGGGGGGAAGGGTAATATGAAAGGTGCAAGTGTTTAGAGAGATTGGGGGTCGAAAAGTAGGCATATATATGGGGGTTGGTATTTCATAGATTGAGGGTGATATCTGTAGATTAGATATATAGCCATATCTATACCCCCCCTATGGGATATGTCATAAGTCCATCAACTTGAAGATGGTGTGTTGTGTTTGATTTTGATTAGCATGAGTAGGCCATATCCCATATCCATATCCATTTTTTCATGACCATCGATATTTTTGAATGAGAGGGAACAAACCAAATTAGGTGAAAGGTCTTCCCAGGCTAGTTTGTTATCTTAGATTTAGTTTCAATGAAAATCAATATATTGAAAGAAAGAACTGTCCTATATATAGAACTATATAACTTGGCTATTCTATATTGGGCTCTCTTTATATATGGTATTTGGAGCATGTTGATCGATTGGAATCAACATGTGGGCCCTATATCTAGATGGGGAGCCCACTATACGATCAATTGGGACCTCTCCCTTTATCTAGATGGGGAGCCTATTGATAAAGAGGGATCGAACTGATACATTCGGCCCTCTATCTAGATTGGATTGAGCATATAGATAGTCCCTAAGAATTGACTGACTATTCTTGATTAGAATACTGAGTACTCATTGAAGATAGGACCAATAATGAGCATCTAGGATTGATTGAGCATATAGATAGTCCCTTAGATTTGATCATCTATTCTTGATTGGGTCATTTCCCTCCCTTTTAGTTTCTTTTGCTTAACTTTATTTTATATAGATGGGGATCCTACTGATTCAGATTGATAAATATGGACCCGACCAAATATGAGGTTATATATAGTCGACCAAGCCTACCAATTGATTGAAATAGATACAGATAGATGTGTTTGATAAGATTAAGAGAGATAGACTGGCTATGATCGATTTGGATTGACTGAGTATGAGGCTATATATAGTTGACAATGAAACGTGATTCAAAACTTCATTTCTCATTCTATCTATTATGAAGCAATCTTTCCTTGTCAACATTAGAAGTTAAGTAGGTAGGGCATAGCTAAGTAGGTAGGGAAAGAATATATGCAAGCTATAGATTAGGAAACAAACTTCCATTAATAGCTAAAAATATGTTCTAGAAAGGAAAAATAGGTATGACAAGAACAAAGCTATATATCAAGAATGAAGCTTCCCTTACCTTATCGGATAGGGCATAGCTAAGTAGGTAGGGTAAGAACAAAGCTATCTATTAGAAAGTAAACTACCCTTGATAGCCATGCCTTAATCCAAAAGCAAAGCAAAACTAGATACTAGGAAGGAAAACTTCCTTTAATAGTTGTGCCTTACTCCCTTGATATCCATCGAGAAGGAAATATTCTCTTGATATGTTATTAGGTGAAGCAAAGATAGATATAAAAAAGGTAAGCTTCCCTAGCCCTATTCCTTGACATATATGAGGTAGGTAGGGAAAGATTCCATTGTTTGAATAGGTATGGAAATTTTGATATCAGGGTAGAACCTTAAGAATGGTGCCCCCCTATATATCTAGGGTAGGGCCCCTATTCTTATGTTATCCTTTGATATATATATTGGGGGCCAAGGAATACTCAGAGTATGACAAGAATCCAGTTTGGCCTTTAAGGCCCACTGAGCCATGCACATACTCTAATTGTTCCCTCCCCAATATATTGGATTAAGGCATATACGCTTAATTCCATTTATATATCAAATTGGGCATAGATCAGGTTAGGTATAGATCGAGTTGGGTTGGCCAACACACTTTATTGGCTACTGGATTGGAACACACTCCACTATATTGGTAACCACCTATCTATCTATATATACAGGCATGGATCACCATATCAATCTTTGAATCCCACCAGATCATCAGATGATATCTTTGAGTTCCTTATTTGTGTGAAAGAGGATAAGTGAAAGAAGAGTTTCTTTGGGACTTATTTGAGTGAGAAAAATTTAGAATTAGAACATAAGCCAATCGAGCACACGTGAGAAGTTATTGCACCCACCATCAAAGTATTGGAGGGAGTAATTAAGTGATCCGGACAATAATTCGGATAACAATTTGGGTGATGGGTCCACCCCATTTGATGGCGGAACTTTCGGGAGCCATAACTTTTGCACCGTAGCTCCAATTGCCTCGCCGTTTGAACCGTTGGAAAGCTAATAATGAGGGGAACGTTGTGAGATGGCATCGAGCTTTGGTCAATGAAGTTTGACCCCCTAAAACCCAATAGAAGTGTCCCGAATTTCAATTTTATTAGTCCAGTCTAAAAATAGTAAGTTTCTAAAAATAGTAATTCCTCGAATTCTGTATTGTTGTAAATCGTGGAAGTCGAACCAATTCATCTCCCTCGAGATTGGTGACCTTCCACATCCTCCCCACACCTTCAAAACATGTATAAATGAAGATGTAACCCGAAATGGAAATCAGACATCTCTTCTCAGAGATAAGCATATGTTTGGGTCTGCAATTTTGATAAATAAAACATCTCTTTTCAGAGATAGCATTATTTGAATTGTGTTATTCTTATTTCTTTGAATTATTTCAGCCAAAGCTTTTTGAGTTTTGGATCATTAAGGAAAGAACATGAAAGAAGAATTACCCTTGTATCATAGGAATCATTTGTAACATCATAATCTATATTGTCCTCATCCTTTGATGAAATAGGTGATTTTATTTCTTCTTCAAAGACATTAATAGGTTCCTTTGTAGGCAAAATAAAAAAGCGATGATCGCTATCAAGTTTCATACCAATTTCATAATCTCGTGAAACCCACATATTCTGTTCTCCCATATTAACGTCTCTGTGGGAGGAGTTTGTCCATGTGCACAGAAGGAGGTTGCAGAGCATGGTTTCATCTATTCAATCCTTTTGCTCTTCCTATGGATGAGAGTAGTGCATCTGTCTTCCCTACCATTATTGCACTACAAAAGTGATACACTAGTTACAATGATAACTTATATCTAAACAAAATAATATGGACATTTGAATATAACAAATTACTAAAAACTTACCGCCTTCCCCGATTGTTCCCTTTTTCATTGATGTTGTTGAAGGAAGTTAGGGAAGCTTCTCCTAGGTTGGGCATGCTCGTCACTCTTCACATTTTGTATTAAAAAGCTGAAATAGTTATAATTTTAAAACATGATTGATCACAAGAATAAAATAGTTAAAATTTGAATACAATGAATTCATAGTACTAACATTTTCAACTAGGGGATACTGAAGTCCAAGTTCAGCAACATTAACATCTTGTGTTGGTTGCGAACCATCAAGGGTTGTCTGTATCCAAGTTTAAATTATAAATGATAAATGGTTAGCATTGCATGTAACTTATAATCACTTAAATAATTAAATAAAGAAACCTAAAACCAAATAATGTTTTCATATTACCAAATCAATGTCATTTAGTTTAGCAAATGTCTCTTTAATTATTTGGGTTGGCATCTCTTTTACTCCATCAAATGATTGTCCAAATCTATACAAAATCTTTATTCCTCATTCAATTGTGGCATGTAACTTTATTGGAGATGATTATACTACTAATGAGTGAAGGTTATCGAGAGGATCAAAACATGTTTTGGGTTACGAATAGTCATAAAATCCACGGATAAGATAATATACACCATTTCGTAGACATAATATTCAAATAGTGCATTATATGTCCAATTTATACATTGAAGGATTTGGAACCCTATTATGTGAACATTTTATATCATGATTGAATAATTAAAATATATAATAAAATAAAACATACTTATAGCTATAATGTTCTTCATTTCATCTATCATGGCTAGAGATGTAAGGCATGAAAAGCTAGCCAAGAGGGAGTGTATGCAGAGTGAGGACATTCATATCTAGTGATTGACAATGTTATTTACTCTTCATCACACAACTTGGAAAATTACGAGGTATATGATCAAGATATCAAACTTTTTCAATCATTGTATCCAAGCAAGAATAAAATATCTTATACGATAGTAAACAAAATAGAGTTAAAAGTACATTATGATGGTAAAATGAAATCTCACACTATTACCTCCACCACCATCATGGATTCTATTATAGGTTACAACAAATGATCTCAAAACATGACATTAGTACACAACATAATTGGCTTAGTTGTCAAAAGAAAAATAATAATAATTGAATTAAGATTAACTATCAATTTTAGTGCAAAAAACTAAAATGTTGCACATGATAAATTATAAAATTTTAAATACAATATAATACAAGTTTAAAAAATACAATGTTGTCCACAGTGAACATATTACTTTAAAAAACATGTTATGCATTTGATTTCTTCCTCATCTGCAAATGTTAAGGTTGTGCCCTTCTTAGATGCTAAACTGATATTATGCAAAATGGGATTGAAGATTTAACAATGCAGACAATCCAATTCATTGTAGGTAACCAACCAGTATAGAAAATGCCTCCTCTTGGATGCTCCTACGAATGAGATGCACGCTTATGGAAATGGGTAATGAGCACACAAGCTCATGCATAGGTTAAAAAGGAATAAGGTGATGGAAAATAAGAAATGGAATAGGGTAAAGGGATATATGTAATTGAGGATGTAATAAGTGGGGCTAATTATCAAAGGGATAACAGGGCAATGGAATGGACAGAGGGGAGGGACCCTCAAAGTATCTAGCAGACACATGGAGGTCATGCTGAGATTTAACCACCACATGCCTATTGGATTCTTCATCTACCCTCAAAGTATCTAGCAGGCACATGGAGGTTGCATTGACAGTTGACCTCCACGTGCCTATTGGATATTCCATCTAACCTTAGAGTATCCATCATGCACGTGGATATCACACTCATAATTGACCTCCACATCCATATTGGATACTCCATGTACCCTCTCCCCCTCTATCCATTCCATTGGATCATTAGCATTTTGATGATGGGCCCCACTTATTACATCCTTGATTCAAGTCTAACTAGCTGGTACATTCTTACATTTAATTATCCTTCACCCCTAGCATTTGGCTTAACCATTGTTGTTTTCCTTAACAACTATCATTTGCCTTAACTATTGTTAATAGACATTAGCCTCAATGTGAGTGTTGGACTTTGACTAATTTGCTGGGACTCATAGACACATAAGCCTGAAATGTGAATGCTACTGCTAGTTAAGGTCCTCATTCCTCTAGTTGTGAGTGTAACCGGAGGTATGTTCAACACTTAGGGCAAAATGCATTAGGTCAAAGTGACAAAGAAGCGAGATGTAACTAGTCAGGGGTTAACATCCAATGTGCAATTCCATGCCGAGCATGAGTGACTTAACTAGCTAGTGTGTTCGTATTGTCATTTGCATTATTGGCTAACAAGATCCTGCATATGTAATAAAAGAATTATGTAATGGCAAACGAGCACTAGTATAGTCTTCAAATAGGGGAAAGGCATGCAAGTAATAAGTTAGCATTCGATGGATATTAACATTATTTTTCAACTAATGTTTGACTTAACCATTATTTTTTCCTTAATGTGTTGTTGATGGATGCTAACCCAATCATGATAATTAGACATTCACCAATTTGGTAATCCATGTAGACACATCAGCTAGAAATGTGAACACCCTAGCTAGTTAAGGCAATCACATTCGATGTGGACTTCCATGCTAGATTTTGACCCCCAACTAGTCACATCCTGCTTCTCCATCACTTTGCTCTAGTGCATTTTGGCTTAAGCATTAAATGTTCCTCTCGATTATGCTCATAATCAAGGATGTAAAAATTGGGGCCTATCATTAGAGGGTTAATCGGTCAATGGAATGGATGAAGGAGAGGGACCCTAGGAGTATCCAACAGGCATGTGGAGGCCAAATAGACAATTCAAATCCATGTACCTACTAGATATTCTAACCTCAGAGTATCTAGTGAAAATGTTGAGGTCAAACTGACAGTTGACCTCCACATGTTTGTTAGATACTCCATCTACCCTCAGAGTATCCAACATGTATGTGGCGGTAAAGATGATAGTTGACCAACACATGCCTATTAGATACTCTGTCTACCTTCAGAGCATTCAACAAGCACATGGAGGTCACACTGATAGTCGACCTACACGTGCATGATGGATACTCTGACTCCCCTCCCTCTTTATTCATTTCATTGGCCCATTAGCCCTCAGATGATGGGCCTCACTTATTACATCCTCAATTATGAGTGTAACTATATGGTACGTTTAATGTGAGCTTAGAATCAATGATGTAATAAGTGGGGCCCATTGACAAAGTGATAACAGGCTAATGCAAGTGACGATAAATAGAATATTAAATCATCATTTTCAAATCTCATGCCCCTAGAGACACTGGTAGATAAAGTATCCATAAGGGGATGTGGAGGTCAACTACCAATGTGATAGTTGACACTAAACATACCATCTAGTTACACTCATAATGGAGGGTCTAATAATTGAACCAACTTTAGTAATTTATGAGCATTAAATGTTGAATGTCAACATGGATGACCATGGTTGTAGTTGACCTCTGCATCCCCATTAGTTGCTTTGTCTACCGTTTACCATCTACCGGGGTTAAGCTTCACAACTTCATTACCATCTATAAGTGTCATGTGTGTATGGCTCATAATGAAATGTAATGGGGGTTCATGAACCCTAATGTGTGGCATAGTATTTTACATTTGTATTCAAAGGCTAAGTGTGCATGTGCCCATAAAAATAAATTATTATAAAGTGGATTAATAATAATAAAGTGATCATGACAGAGACACCTCTGCTCTCTCCATAAGACAACATCCATATTTCATCATTTAAGCATTTACTCTCTATTGACGCAGTGGATTGCACCTGGGGCAGGAGGCCAAGCTCCTGCCTTCCACATGCAATAATGGAAACTCCCCTCTCGCCTATGGGACCGGCGAAGCTAGAGGGGAGAGTCTCAAGATAAGGGCTAGCTCCCTCTGATGTATCATTTAGGCCTTGGTTTCTCCTACTGCTAACAAATAAAATGTAAAAAAGGGGGGGATGAAAAGGGAGAAGGAGATGTTGAAAACAAAGCCTAAGCCTAAAAAAAAGTAAAAGGTGATACACCAGAAAAGTGATCCACTTAGGCCCAAACATACACTTTTCACTAAAAGAAGCGCCTATACACTTCATTCGTCATGAGAGAACCTTCTGCATCAGTGGGTCAGAGGTCCATGGAGATACAAGGAGGGAATAACTACTAGAGGCATTTTGAGACGCACTGCAATAGCCTATCCACTTCACCTATACTCCTCTAGGGACACTTCTGACAGACCTGTAAAAGGAAAACTCAAAATTGCACCAGACATGCTGAAATCATTCTGCAGAAGCATTAAGAAAATGACTTAATACAGAATCAAGGCATAAACACATACTATAAATGCAAAACTCAAAATGGAGGTAAAAACTTTGTGTTTCAATTCAAGGTAAATTTCTAGTAGAGCTCTGCCTTACAAGCCCGAGAGATTTTTTTGCAAATTTTTGCCTTAAGGCTGAGAGTGGATCCTTTTCTCAAATGATAAGTTTAAAATTTATAGAGGAATAAAGGAGGCCTTTTGGTGCCCCTTTTACAAGTGACCCATGTGCCTTACGAGCATTGGGAAGAGCAAGCCGCTCAAAACATCAATGAGCTGTACCATTTGTCTGCTTGTAAGGCTGCTTCTTCAAGGTGATTACACAGTTTGTCTACTCATAAATGTGAAATGAAGATAACTAGTTGCACTGCTAGCTGTTTGCACCTCCTAATGGTCAATTCAAATGCACTGTTTCACTTGCTGGAGTAACTTCTTGAATTGGTGCCTCCCTTTGCCACTTGGACTATCTGTCTGCTCTTACACTTGGCACTTTTGTCTTTTCTGCATTTGTCTTCTTCCTGCTCTTTTTTTGGCCCTCAGGCTATCTTCTAACGGGTTGCTGCATTCCTTGGGCTTTTCCATGCTTGATGCTCAAACAGTTCAAAAACAAATGGCTAGTTCATTTGCTTAAATTTGATAGCTTTCGGGAAGTCACCATCCTCGGCAAAAGTCATTGGGCCTTTCCTGCGGCCTTGTCTAAGCTTTGGGCTTTTCCTTTTCTGCTTTGTCTTTTCTGTTGGGCTCCTTCACTTTGAACTGGTAGCCTCCTTGAACCAAGCCATTGAACCAACTCGTTGAACCAAAATTGGTTCAATGGTTCAATCGGTTCAACGGTTCAACCACAAGGCTTTGAACCAAGTGATGAACTCTTGCATTGAACCTAAGGCCGTTGAATTGCTGAACTGAACCAAAGCGTTGAACCTAAGCCTTTGAACCGGTGCATTGAACCAACCGATGAACCTTGTGTTGAACTTGAATTGATTGAACCAAGTGTTGAACGATCCTTTATGCACCAAAGGACTAACCTGCTGAGTCCGTAGAAATCCAAAACCTATAGAGTCCGTAGAAATCACTAGATTCATGCAAAATCAAAAATGAAAATGGCCTAGCACATTAGGGCAGAGGTTGACCGATTTTGGGCTAGTTGGGCAAAAAATGGTCAACAGACTGGTGACTCCCAGGGGAAGCATCCTTGCTATGCTTAAAAACCAATTGCCTTGCAGTACATTAGGCACAGAGTCAGATGCAGCTTGACAAAGTTAACAACAACCCCAAAAGATCCAAGAATCGAACACGAAGCCTTTTACCCCACACACAAAGGGAAACACACAAGGCTAAAAACACTACTTGTGCAACTGCACTTAGGGAAAACAAGGAAAGAAACTAAAAACAAACTACTATATATAGCTAACCAAGAAAATTTGCTTCCCTCCTGGATCAAAGGGAAAAGTTCATAAGTCCCCTTCCTAAAAGAAGACTTATGGTGGTAGGAAAGTAGCTGAATGAAAAAGAGAGTTGGTGACTTGCTCTTCTTGCCTGTCACCTGCATTGGCTGGTATTCAAGTGAATCAGATTTGAACATGCCTCCAACATACATGTATCCTTCTTGTCCCTGGAGGCTTGTTGAATGTTGGTCCTTCATATTGGTGCTCTTCACCAAGAAATCAGTGGCTGCTGGCTCATCACCATAAGCCCTTTGATATGCACATTCTCTCTGCAATGCATCATGGTCTGACGTGTTTCCTTCTGTCTCGTTGAAGATCCTATCAGACTCGTCCTCTACTTCCTTTTAGCCTTCTTGAAAAAGGGGGACTGTGGTGATGTCTGAAATGGACTCACAAAATGATTGCTCATCCCACAGAACATCGCCTCTTTGTTCAAAACTTTCTTCTTCAAGGCCTTCCTCTAAGAAGACACACCTCTCCTTTTCCTCCTCCAATTCAGGCTCCTTAGTGTAGTCATCCTCATCATCAAAACAGCAAGGAAGTTCATCGAATAAGGGGGAAGAGAGTTCACCATGCTTTTGTTCCTCCTCGTATTGCTGGAACATCTGCATATATGTAAGACCTGTGTCTTCTCCATTGCCGATGGTGTCTTCACAAGAAGCATCAATGATGATTTCTTCTTTGTTGTCACTCATGACAGCCTCTTGGGGAACTGTAGATTGGATCTTTTGCTCCTCACCTACCTCATGCAAAATAGGTTCTTCCTTGAGAAGGGGTGAAGTAGGACAAGCATGTGGAAGAGGAGGCAGTCCTTGAGCTAGAATCAGATGATTCTCCTCTTTCCACTTGGTCAGCACTTCATCAATATCAGGTGTGGCATGATATCTCTCTTGGAAATGTGTAGGTGGGGTGTGTTCAGACATAGAATGTGTTGTTTGGTCTGAACCGTCCATCACACATTGGTTGAGGAATCTCTCTTTAGATTCCAACTCTACAATTCTTCTAGCTATATCCTCTTGGAAGAGCTTTTCCTGGAGGTCGTTAGCATTATCATGAGCAGGAGCAGCTTCAGCTTCTTCAAGGTTTTGAGAAAAACCTTGCTTCTCCTCCTTCCTGCCCCATGATTCTACTATTTTCCCCCAGTTTAGGATCTTGAAATTGGAATTTTGCTCCTATGAACAGGCAGCAACTTTGCTTTCTGTAATGTCCTCGGGCTCCTCCACAAGGTCTAAAAGTTCTCTCTCTCTTTCAAGAAGTAGTCTCATCCTAGCCTCTAAATCTTCAATTTGTTTGGCTAGGTTGTCCTGAAAGAGTCTTTGTTGGAGATCGCCAGCATCATCCTCTTCAAGGCTCTGGGCTAGTTCCTAGCATTCCTTCCTCCAACTTGGAATCTGCACATCACATTGAAAGACTTAGGGAGGTTGAGAAATGCAAGGAAGAGACTATCGATGCACTGAAAGAGTCTCTAGAAGAGGGACGTGCTGGCTGGTGGTATTCCCCTAATGGAAGATTCATGATCTAAGGAGTTGAGAAGATTGATCTCCATGGGGGGTTTCTCTAGTTCCCTTTGATGCTAGAAAGCCAGGTGCATAGGATTGAGAGCAGATGCGTCAGATGAGCTGGAGTGGGCGAGTGCTATCTGATAGAAAGGATTTGGTGCAAAAGAGGTGGCTTTCTTCAGAATAGGAGGGGGCACACAAGGCTGACTGCTTTGAATAAATGGATTTCTCCATTTTGCTACCTCCTCCTCCATAGATTGCAAGGCCTGTGCTTGCCTAAAAAAACACTCCTCTTTGTACATTAGCTCCTGCTGATACCCGTAATGCTCCTCCAGTATGTCAATCTCCATTGTCTGCCTCTCAAACTCCAACGCCACCTCCCTTATCGTTGCAGGGCAACTAGGAGAGCTGCTTGAGGGGATTGCATAAATATCTGGAGCCTGATCATAGTCATATGAAGGAATACAAGGTCCATGATTATGTGCAAAAGAATTATACATATAAAAGTAAGATTTCTGATGGCACCAGGCTGCTTAACTAGTAGATTCAACTCAGAGTCGCCATTAGTGTTTGATGCAAAGCCTCCAAAGGCTGGTCGATTGAAGAACACACCAAAATTCTTCAACTCTTTGGACACAACTTGTCCTAGTTGGTCCCACCGGGTGTGCTAGAAACTATTGACGTAGTGGATTGCACCTGGGGTAGGAGGCCGAGCTCTTGCCTTCCACATGCAACAATGGAAACTCCCCTCTCGCCTGTGGGACCGGCGAAGTTGGAGGGGAGAGTCTCTAGATAAGGGCTAGCTCCCTCTGATGTATCACTTAGGCCCTAGTTTCTCCTACTGCTAACAAATAAAATGTAGAAAAGGGGGTGATGAAAATGGAGAAGGAGATGCTGAAAACAAAGCCTAAGCCTAAAAAAAAGTAAAAGGTGATACACCATAAAAGTGATCCACTCAGGGCTGAACATACACTTTTCACCAAAAGAAGCACCTATACACTTCATTCGTCATGAGAGAACCTTCTCCATTAGTGGGTCAGAGGTCTGTGGAGATACAAGGAGGGAAAAACTAATAGAGGCGTTCTGGGACACACTGCAACAGCCTATCCACTTCACCTATACTCCTCTAGGGACACTTCTGACAGACCTGTAAAAGGAAAACTCAAAATTGCACCAAACATGTTGAAATCATTCTGTAGAAGCATTAAGAAAATGACTTAATACAGAATCAAGGCATAGACACATACTATAAATGCAAAACTCAGAATGGAGGTAAAAATGTTGTGTTTCGATTCAAGGTAAATTTTTGGCAGAGCTTTGCCTTACAAGCCCAAGAGATTTTTGGGCAGATTTTTGCCTTAAGGCTGAGAGCAGATCCTTTTCTCAAATGAGAAGTTTACAATTTATAGAGAAAGAAAGGAGGCCTTTTGGCGCCCCTTTTACAAGTGACCCATGTGCCTTACGAGCATTGGGAAGAGCAAGCCGCTGAAAACATCAATGAGCTGCGCCATTTGTCTGCTTGTAAGGCCACTTCTTCAAGGTGATTACATAGTTTGTCTACTCATAAATGCGAAATGAATAAAATTGGTTGCACTGCTAGCTTTTTGTGCCTCCTAATGGTCAATTCGCAAGCACTATTTCACCTGCTGGAGTAACTTCTTGAATTGGTGCCTCCCTTCGCCACTTGGACTATCTGTCTGCTCCTACACTTGGCACTTTTGTATTTTCTGCATTTGTCTTCTTCCTCCTCTTCTTTCAGCCCTCGGGCTATCTTTTGGCGGTTCACTGCATTCCTTGGGCGTTTCCATGATTGACGTTCAAATAGTTCAAAAACAAACGGCTAGTTCATTTGCTTAAATTTGATGGCTTTCGAGACGTCACCATCCTCGGCAAAAGTCATTGGGCCTTTCCTGTGGCCTTTTCTGAGCTTCGGGCTTTTCCTTTTTTGCTTTGTCTTTTCTGTCGGGCTCCTTCACTTTGAACTGGTGGCCTCCTTGAACCAAGCTGTTGAACCAACCCATTGAACCAAAATTGGTTCAACGGTTCAACCACAAGGCGTTGAACCAAGTGATGAACTCTTGCATTGAACCTAAGGCCGTTGAACTGCTGAATTGAACCAAAGCGTTGAACCTAAGCCTTTGAACCGACGCATTGAACTAACTGATGAACTTTGCTGATGAACCTTGTGTTGAACTTGAACTGATTGAACCAAGCATTGAACGATCCTTCATGTGCCAAAGGACTAACCTGCTAAGTCAGTAAAAATCCAAAACCTGCAGAGTTCGTAGAAATTTTGCAGAGTCCGTAGAAATTGCCAAATTCATGCAAAATCGAAAATGAAAATGGCCTAGCATAGCAGGGCAGAGGTTGACCGATTTTGGGCCAGTTGGGCAAAAAATGGTCAACACTCTCAATATACAGTCACATTGCAATTTTATACAACCACACGAACATTTATCCACTTTCTTGGAGGTAAGGGAAAACTCATAGCCTTTACATTCTTTGTAATGGTATACACAGATCAAGTATTTAGATTTTTAAAAAAAAGGAATCTATATGTATATTCATTACTTGTATATATATTCATTATCTGCATAATAACCTTTACATATTGTATATTATTCTCGGATATGCTACATATAAAGGAATTTGAACTATATACCTTTGTATCTTAGCTTTATACTATAAAAGAATTTGAATGTTTGGAATTTTGACCTCTAGTCTATTCACACTATTGTCCATCTTTCTACATCAACAAATGAAAGCATTGAATGGTCTACTATTTTTTTATTCACACTATTGTCCATATACCTACATAAAGGAAAGGAACGAATGAAAAATCAGTCTGTACAATGGTCTAATGTTGGTCATTGTCAATACTAAGTATTGTCTTAAGCATTGGGGATACTACTAACTTTCACATAAAAACTGAAATGATCAATCCTACCACATAAAGGAAAGGAACCAATGAACCAATAGACATCTCATTATGATAACAAGACAAGCAAAAAAGTGTTACTATTATACAATATACCATTATATAGAATGTAAAGGGTATTATACATATACAGACAAACAAGATGTAGGGCATTATATAAATTGCAATAAGATGGAGAACAACATACCATTATTCAGACTGATTGTTCATTGGTTCCTTTCCTTTATGTATGTAGATGGAGGTCAACACTCATCTCAGAAGGGCATATCGGTTTAGTTTGTGTAATACATTTGGATTTGTTTCATGTTGAATGTATTATTTTCTCCCTGAAGAAATTAATGATTAGTTTGTGTAATTATAATATGATACATATAATTCAATCAATGCATATGAATTGAACACATAATCGTTGTTGGTTATGCAACATATAAATGAATGTAAACTCTATACTTGTGTTCTAGCTAAACACTAGTCATACAAAACTCTAACAATATCCCAAGAACATTAATTGCTTGAAGCAATCAACAATACAACTAATGGGTTAGCATGATATTTCTATTATTAACATGATAGAGTTATGAATAAAAAGGAACACTAAGTGTTTTGTAACCCCACAAGAAAGACCAATACTGAGTACTAAGTTAAGAGAAACATAACACATAGAGAGAAACATAATACTAAGATATCCACCACCTATGTGAGTCTTTCCATTAGCAACAAGAAATTAAACATTAGAAACATCCATTCATATCACCATTTAAGGGAATTAGCCAAGTCACAAAGGATAGATGTACATTTAAATACAAAATAGGGTAAGATCCTAAAATCATTCCCAAATAAGCATACCATCAGGGGGCTCAAGAAGTCAACAATACAATCAATGGTTTTCCATGAACCTTCTATTATTAACTTGATTGAGTTTTCAATAAAAATGAACATAAGTGTTTTGAAATCCCATCCTTCATATTAGAACAATTATGACTAAATAACTAAGGAGTATTATGTTAACTGTATTATTGCTTGCTTGAAGGAATTGATGATTAGTGAGGGAATAAGCATTCATTAAATGCATAATTTATTTTTTATGTTTGTGTAATTATGATATGATACATAGAATTCGTTGAATGCTTAATTCATTCAATGTTAGTTACTAGTTCAAATAGAACTCACACTCATATACTCTTTCAATTGACAACAACACATTAATCTTTAGAGTGACATAGATGGTGGATATCTTCTTAGTAGATAATGGATATACTATTGCTATGTTAGGTTTCTCTTAACTTAGTACTCGATATTTGAGTCACAAAATATAGATGCACGCTTAAACACAAAATAGGGTAAGATCCTAGAATCATTTCTAAATAGTTATACCATCAAGGGGTTTAAATAGTCAACAATACAGTCAATATTTAATTTCATGAGGCTTTTATAATTAAGTTGATTGAGTTATGAATAAAAATGAATACAATAAGTGTTTTACAAGCCCACAATAAACAATTATACATGTCCATCCTTCATATCAGCAAAATTATCACTAAAGAACTAAGGAGTATTATGTTGACTATAGTGTTAACTGTCTGAAGGAATTCATGATTATGTAGGGCATAATCATCCATTCAATGCATAATCATTGTCTGCATTATTAAATATCCAACACTTGAGCATAAAATCATTCCCAAATAAGCATACCATCAGGTTGAAGCACTCAATAATATAGTCAATGGGTTTCCATGATCCTCCAATTATTAACTTGATAAGTGTTTTGCAACCCCACAAGAAAGACCAATACTGAGTACTAAGTTAAGACAAATATAACATAGAAAGAAACATAGTACTAAGCTGTCCACCACCTATGTGAGTCTTTCCATTATCAACAAGAAATTAAACAATAAAAATATCCATTCATATCACCATTTAAGGGAATTAGCTGAGTCACAAAGATAGACACATGTTTAAACACAGAATACGGTAAGATCCTAAAATCATTCCCAAATAGGCATACCATCAGGGGGTTTAGGTAGTCAACAATACATTCAATGGTTTTCTATGAGCCTTTTAATATTAGATCGATTGAGTTATCAAGAAAAATGAACATAAATGTTTTGCAAGTACATCCTTCATATTAGGATAGTAATGATCAAAGAACTGAGGAGTATCTTGTGGACTATATCATTGTCTGTTTGAAAGAATTAATAATTAGTGAGGGCATAGGCATTCATTGAACACATAATTTATTTTATGTGTTTGTGTAATTAGGATATGCTACATAGAATCTATTGATTGCATAATTCATTCAATGTCAAGTACTACTTCCAATAGAACTTGCACTCCTATACTTTGCCTCCTACAACAAGGCATGGACTATATTGATAACTACTTCGACCCCTGATGATATGTTTATTTGGGAATGTTTTTAGGATCTTAATGTATTATGTGCAAGAGATGTGCATCTATCTTCTATTACTGAGCTCATGCTGAGAACAATTATAACTATACCTTACTGTATGTACACAACAGGGATCAAATTTCCAAACATTCAAATTCCTTTATAGTATAAAGCTAGAATACAAAGGTACAGAGCACAAACAAACTAATGCCACAAGAAAGACCAATATCGAGTACTAAGTTAAGAGAAAACATAACACTAAGGATTATGTATTATTGATTACTTGATTGTATTCATGATTAGTTAGGGCATATGTTATTTTATGTCGAGTGTATTGTTGCCTACTTGAATGAATTAATGACTAGTTAGGGCATAGTCCTTCTTTCAATGCATAATTTAATTTGTTAGGGATAGATGCTCTCCCCTTGTTGCTAGCATTTACCTAACCACTATTGTGGCATTATCTGTGACCACTCCCAGCACCATCGACTCAATCACAAGAAATGTTATTCTACAATGCAAAAGTAAAATTCAGAATTCATTCTTTTCAAACCTCACATCACTTCATGAGCATTGCAGAACCTCCCCTTCCCCATTTCCCCTTCCTTAAATGCTACATATAACTCATTAAACACGTTATTCATTCAATGGAATTAACCCCAACTGCGTGATTGTTAAGGGATTGCCCCCATCCCACCAACATAGTCAGGAGGAAAAATGAACACATACAAATGTGTCAAAATTCCAAACATTCAAAACCCTTTACAGTGTCAAAATTCCAAACATCCCTAGGCATTTGAATAGCTAAAATTTCTAAACATTCCTGGACATTTTGAACTTACCTAGTGAGGGAGCTTGTAATCTAATTCCAACAGTGTTGAGTGAGGACAGGGGCTCTTGCTAGTGCCACTCAGGGCATCCGAGGGTTCCTGTTAGTGAGCACATGATTTAAAATATTTAGAAGTGAAGGTCCAGTGACAACTAGTTCATTTACGGCTAGAGTGTTGGTGGGGCCAACACCTTAACAATCACAATTAAGGCAAACAATATTGGTTAAGCCAAACAACAACAATTAAGGTCGATGAAGGGGGTGCAGGGACGGAGAATGGGATGGGGCCCAATGGAGGGGTCAGCGTCTAGTATGGCAGTCAGATGCAAATGCTACTACTAGTTACACTCAATGATCTCCAAATCTTCTTTCAACGCTGCGATACATCTTTGCTCACTTTTCAATTATTTTCCTTTTCTCAAGTAATTGACCAACAAAATCAAGCTATGTTCTTAAATCATCAACTAGAGATCCATTCGCTCTCCCTCTCTATTGACTCTTGATTTTCCTCCTCCCATTTGTTATATGAGAGTGTGTGTTTGTTTTCACCAGGGATTGCAATAGGCACCATGGCATAGAGAACTTGAGAACGAACAAGTTTAATGACATTCATATCTTCTATTTACAAACACTGCTCTAGCCAATTTAAATTTTTTGAGAACGGGTCCAAGGCCTTCATCATTAAAACTTTGGCTTTCAAGGCATATTCCCGAGTCAATCACGCTTATGATGATATATTTGCCATAAGTAAATTATTGTTACCGTAATACAGAGGTAGAGGAGGAAGGGGAAATGTCCAAAAACTCAGGGGAGTGTATGGTAGGCATTTTCAATTAATCAGAAAAAAAGTAGGTTAAAGAGAGGTAAGTTTGATCTACATAATGCTATGAGATTGAGATGCAAACAAAACCCATTTTGTTTATTTCCCCCAATATCTCTAACCAAAACCCATTTTGTTTATTTTCCTTAATATCTCTGAGTCATTTTCTACATATCCTATCCTACAATCACTACAAAGGATTTTTTTTTGGTTGGTGAACATCTAATAGAATTTTTTCATAGTAAGATAAGGTAGGGCATAGCTTGATGCAATGTTACCTGTATAACACTTTATGGAACTCGACTCTTTGAGCAGTTTGTTGTGTAGCACTAGCAGATAGTCAAGCTTAACCAACACACACTACTGACATAGTGTGTGTGTCACTACCCTTAGGGCCACCATGGTCAACATTAGATCTAGCAAGTGATTAGCTAGAAATTTGGCGAGAAGGGTAGAGTGGTTAGTTAGAAATTTGGCGAGAGGTGCAGAGTTGGGTGCAGAGTTGACGACGACCGCCCCTCTTGCCAAATTTCCATCTAACCACTCTGTCCTTCTCACCAAATTTCCAACTAACTACTTCCCAAATCTAATGTTGACCATGATAGACTCGAAAATAGTGATACACACACTACATTGATAATGCTTGTTGATTAAGCCCGATTCTAAAAAAATTGGCTAACCCCTTGCTCATTTTTATTTTTGATTCATGATATAGGAAAAAAAATGTAATGAGATAACATAAGCTTTCTACTCTTACTTGATTAACTTGCTTTTGCGAGTAATGTATCATAAACTTTTTTCAAATGGCAAAGTATCATGACAAGCTTTTTTTTAAATGGTTGATGCCAGAAAAAGACAGGTTGAGAGCCTCGAGGATACCGCTCTGGAACATGTTTCTGTAAGAAAAATCAGGCTGATCTACGGAGAAACTACTATATACCGTATCCATCTATTTAAACCAATAGGAACCGGTTAAACAGAATATGCCAAACCTGTGGACATGAACCAATAGAAAGCGTTTAAAAAAGAATATCCCAAACGTGAGACGAATCTTTGGTTCGTTCGCTTAATGAAAAAGCCCCCGGCGTAATTAGGGGGCCGGAAGAGACGGGGCTGGACTCTGGAGTTATGCAGGTATTTTTAGTTCCCATTTAGATTTATATGTCCTGAAGCTGACTACAAAACGGTTCTAACCTTGATTCCCCGGTAGATCTGACGCCTGTGGGTTGGAAAACAAAAAAATCAAGTCATCATCTGACCCTCAAAATGCCTGAGAGGAACCTGCAACTACAAACCATAAGGCTTACAAGCTTGGCACGTACTTCCTATCAAAGACAAGCATAGTCTGGCAAGGAAAAATACAAGTTAAACAGTTGAATGACATTCATAAGAATCAACAAAAATCACAGAAAACCAAGATAACATTAAACATCAATATTTCACAATGGAGGTGGATCCCTTACAACCGCCTCCTCATCCGGTAACCGGTTTACAGATCTGGGTGATTCAATGGGCAAAAACATTAAGCATTTTAAGGAATTTCATAAACAAGGTAATAATTTCAATCAATCAAAATGCTGAAACATATATTCATGTAGCCCAGCACTTTTAGCTGATTAAAGAGCATTGGTAATGATTAAAATGATCTAGTGATATGCAGTTTACCAGCCGATCTAGAATCACAGTCCCCATTAAATTGGCAGCCGTTACCGTTTTTCATTTCTGAAGGCAGGGGCATGTCAGAAAATTCAATGAGAGAGACTGAATTCAATCTCTATGGGAAAATTCTCTACCAGATCATAATCTACTTCAGAAACGAATGAGATCATAATCTACAAAGACCATCAAACTGCATACCACTAGAGTATCTTAATCTCAATTACCAAATTACAAAACCTTGACCAACGCTACCTTCATAAAATCAATATCCCCAACTCGAATGGTTCGGAAGTAATCCATAAGCACCTACAGGAGAGAGTTACTCAGAGCTCAATCTGTCTGCATTTATAAAGATCCGTTGCTTCCTATTCTAAATGTTGCCTCGGTTAGATAAATTTATCTTCCCAAAAAACAAAGCCGTTGCACCGTCTACACACATTGGTGGATAGCTGGCAATATGTGGGGGCAGAGTATTGCCTTCCCTTTGACGTCTGAATGCTCAAGTCTCAGGTAAAAATCATTACGGCTCCCTGTGAAATGGGCGGTGGGCAGAAACTTGAAAGCCGTTTTTTAATCAACAGATGGCATGTGGGGACCAGGTGGGGTTTTCCAAATAAAAAATCATTTGTTTGCAAATTGTGTGGCTGATATGATTATTTGACTTTTACTTCACCTTTACTATCCCCAAGTCACACATGGTGTGATATCTTGCCAAGAACATCAAACGGTGTCCATCTCTTCTACGTTCGCCAATTAAGTAAACACCGTTGATTTCATGCCAATTGTTTATGGAGGTTTTATTTTTTTCAAATGTTATGTTTGATTAGGTCTTCTAATTTTATTTAGCGATTATAGGTGATATTGTTACTTATATTATTGATATAGATATGTAGGTGGCTTAAAATTATTCGTATTTAGGAAAGTGAATATTTATATTTAAGATTTTTCATTGAAATATATTTGTTACATAAATTAAACATTGTAAAATCATGTTATGAGAGCATATGACAATATAAGAGGTTTTATTATTGAAGTATTTCATATTTTATTAATAAAAAAAATATAAGTATAGAAGGTCATAAAGTAAAATAGTCGAATATATCATTGTTCAAATTTCTTGTGGGAGGATAATCCTACTTCAAAAAATAAAATTAATTGGTCAAGGTACAATGAAAGCAACTATAAATAATCATAAAATAGAACATTGCGCATAGGTTGTTATCTCAGGAGGTGGAGGATCATCCTTAGTAAACGCCGACCAAGCAGTGGGTTCCATGTTAAGAATCTCGAAAGCATTCCAACCATCCAACAGGTTATCATGAATATTGATCGACCAACCATCAATGGGTTGCACAAAAACAAAAGTTCTCACCAGAGACTATTGTGAAAGACTAACAACAAATTTGTCATGATAAATCCAGCCACCCCTGGAGGAGGGCAAGGAGCAAAGTGGACCCTACTTCTAGATCGACTTCTGCTTCTATGCCACCCAGGAGGAGGAGGTGGTGGTGGACCATGGGGTGGGCCATTAGGCGGAACTTTGTTCATGGTGCATAGGGCACTCCCCTAGTGGTTGAGGAGATCCTACAGGTGGCGAAGGTCCGTAGCCATCTTCTCCATTTAGACTTGAATTTGTAAATAAACTGACGAAATAATAAAAACCTTTTCATTAACATAAAATAAAAATCCACAAGACTCATGATTAAAAATAACATCATTCTTGGCTTTCCATAGTTGAAAGAGTGATAATGCATAAGAATTGCCAGAGAAAGGCAATAGAGGCCAGCCAATTAGAAAAATACCCAAAGAGCACCTGACACCAACAGAAAGGCTCAGTGTGATAAAACTGAAATAACAAATGAATCCAATGCCACGTAGACTAAACTTTTGGACAAAACCAAAATAGATGTTTAAAAGATTATGGGTGCTTGCAAGCTAGAAAAAAGCGATGGGGAATGTGGAGGTAGAGCAACCTCTCATCAAAGGGGAGTCCTTGGTAAATTAAACACCATAAAAACTGAGCAAGCTTTGGCTCTAGGCTAGGGTGCCACACACGATCCAGATAGGCAACCCCAAGTCTTGAGAGAGGACTGGAGGCCCCAACACTTATTGAGGTTGTCTAAATCTAGAGAGAATGGACTCATTACCTGATAAAGCTTGGGAGAGTAGTTTTTAAATTGCATATCACAGTTCCACCTCCAGTCTTTCCACTAGGCCTTAGGAGGCTGTAGGTCAAGCTTATATAACATAACATCAGGTAGAAGTTCTTGAATGCAGAGAATAGAAGGTAAGTCTACATTATTTAATTGAAACTTGATTTTTAATTCAGGTTAGGGAATCCAATCTTTAGAGGTAACCAAATCACAGATAGTGAGAATCCCTTTTTGAAATAATCATAAAGCTTTAATACCTGGTAATTTAGCCAAAGGAATGGAAGAAGTAGTGAAAATAGGGGACCACCATAAGATATGGTCATTAAAATATAGCCCTATGTGAAAACCATCCCTACCCACTTCAATTGGGGTTTGATTGCTTCAAAAGTGTTACATATACTTTTGACCACAAAGAAGCCAATAACCTTGACATGAACAGTAGTGATGAGGAAGGATTGGAAGCCAATATTCTACCAACTCATTTTACCATAGGGAGAGCCTGAAGAGATACATTATCTTAGAATAGTTTTTGAAGATTTATTGCCCTCGATAGCCTGAACAACCCACTTTGCACACTGGGCCATACTTTACCAATAAGTGTCAATGATTTCCAGGTCACCTTTATCAAGAGGGAGGCAATAAATGTCCCATGCTACTTGATGAAAACCCTGACCCTGATTAGAATTAGCCCAAGAGAAATATTTGAGGCGCTTTGCCAAAATATCATAAGAGGCTTTAGAGGGAACTCAATAGGAGGAACAATAAACATGTGCAGCAACCATGTTTCTGGTGCAAATCTAGAATTTGCCTGCTAGAGATACGGGCTTAGTGATATATGCAACCTTCCTTTCGATCCTATTAATGAAAATTGTAAAATCTCAAATGGTGAACTATCAAAAGCAAATGGGACACCTAAGAACTTGAATTATTCCCCCCAAACAATCCATTACCAACTATATTTGTGAAGTCACTTAGGCATAGGTAGCATACTTTGACAAAAACATTGGGTTTTCCTCCATTGAAGGCTATAGCTAGAAGCCAAATAGAAAATGTTAAGGCATTGGATAGCTTGATTAAAAGTGACCTCTTTTTCTTTGAGTGTGAGGAAGGTTTCATTTGTAAAGTGTCCATTAACGAGCTAGAAGGTGAGATCAATCAAGACAATGCCACGTATAAGCCCTTGGGAAGCTCTAAAAGCTAGGAGGTAACCTAAGGCTTTAACAGATAACATAAATCATCAAAGCAAGGGGACAACCTTGGAAAATAGAACGTTGGATCTCAATCCCCTCAATTTTATGCCCATTAATAGTGAGGCAAGTCGAGGCATCATGAAGCAAATTTTGCACTGCATAGACAAAGTGGGGGCCAAAGTCTAGAGCCTTGAGCATGGCAAGAATAAATTGCCACTCGACCTTGTCATAGGATTTTTCAAAGTCAAATTTAAGATAAATAGTTCTCTAAAGAGAGGAACAAGGGCAAGCTATGCCTTCCAATACTACAATAAGATTTTCCAAATTATAATGCCCTCTAATGAATCCTATTTTCTTTGGTCTAACAATGGTAGGTCAGATGAGTCAAACATAGTTGGCGAGGGCTTTGGTAATAATCTTGTAATAAAAATTAAGCAAGGTTATCAGCCTCCAACTAGTAAGTATCTCAGGATCTTTGACTTTGGGAATGAATTTGATATTACCTTGATTGATCATGGTTCAAAGTGATGGATTATGTAAGGCTTCTTTGTAGACTTGTAACCAATCAGGGTCGATAAACTCCCAGGTGGCTTTGTAAAATTTACATGGAAAGCCATCAAGGTTAGGATATTTATCATTGCTCATGAAGTTTAAAGCCTTTGTGAGCTCCTGTAAGGTGAGAGGGGGCATCACATAGCCATTGGTCAACTAGATTGAGCTTTCTAGGAACCACATCGAGGCATTTCTCAAGTGCAAGGAGCCACTCAGTTATGAAAGGTTAAGCTTGGAAAACCAAAATATAATGATCAAGAAAGGCCAAGTAGATATCAAACTAAGAGGTCAGCTATGATTGATCCACTTGAATGAATTTAATTTTCCTACGAGCTTACTTGGCTTTCAATGCTTTAAATAAATCCTTGGAGGCTTTGTTACCAATTTTTTGCTAGTGCAACTAAGCGTAGTGTTGGGTGCCTCTGACTGTATGGTTGTCTACCACCTTGAGGTGGTGTTTGAGAGAGGTTGTAAGTCCTTATAAATGCACATTAAAAGGATCAATCTAGAGGGAGCCAGAGACCCATTTGAACTCATTGAGTGTGGTCTCCTCTTAGCTCTTTTGGATTTGAGTGACATGTTTTCCATGGTAGCAAAGGAAGGAGGTGGTGCATATAATGGAATCATTCCACCACTCAATCTAGCTAACAACATATGGGGGTTACAGGGCAAGGTTCTAGATCCACTCGATGAGTTAAATTGTTCTAGCGTGACTCAGGATAGAAGTATTAAAATAAATTGATTATGTGGCACATTTTAGTACCTCGAGGTCCATTCCACCTTGCAAAAAATAAGGGAGTATTTTGAAAAAATAATACCTGAGTGGATGTTGATAGGCTGGCCATCAATGCTAAAAAAGGAAAAAATATTTTTCTCTAACATCATAAAGTGGTCGAACCGTTTGAGCACACGGTGATCCCAAGATTGGTAATTAGACCACATAAACCAAGATGTGGGGTTAAATGTCCACCATCAGAGGATAGGGTTTGTCAGACCCCATTTATATTTAAAATAATACCAAGCCTCACATTCACCAACACACCTATGCATGGGGAGGGCCCCAACCTTATTTTGAGGGTGTTCAATCATATTAAAATCTCCACACACTAGCCACGTGGCAACAAGTATCCCATCTTCTAAATATCACCAAAGTAGGGAGTGGTCAGGGCCATCATTAAGATCATAGATGTTAAAAATGCCAAATGGATGGCCATTAATGTCAAGAATAAGCCAAATAACTTGATGTGATGGGTCCTCCCCTGTGGTAATAATGTTAGGGGAAACCTTGGGGGAAACTAAAATATAAGTGTCACCACATCCTGCCTCATACAAGGTGGTGATCTAAGTGGCATCAATCCAAATGCTTCACAAGGATGTTTGAAGGAGAAATCTAGACACTTTAACTTCCAACAAATAGAGAATATATGAAAAACCAATATGCTAATAAGCAAGATGCATAAATTATTTATCGATAGACTCTGTAAGACCCCTAACATTCTATGATAACACATTCATAGAGAAGAGTCATCCATTTGAAGTTCCCATTGTGTGTTCTCAAAATATTCCAACACTGTAAATTTTTTGTGTTAGTGAGGGCATGAAATTCTATTGACCGTAATGAAGAAATGTTTGGCTTCATGTTCCTCTTGGGGAGAGTCTATACCCCCACGAGGTGGGCTGCTAGACTACCAATAGAAAACTTCAGCCACGATTATCCTAGTATTTTGGGAAACTAGATAAATGATTTACAGGTTGGAAGGAACAAGAATGGTAAGGGGTGGTAGATAAATCCCCTGAGAGGGTTTGATAACTAGAGAAGAATCATCCCAAGGTGGTGGCTAGGATGGGCTTTGTGGCTTAGGCCCTGATGACCTTTTAGGGGGCACTATGGTCCAACCATCACCTTGGTCTATCAGTTTGAACTTATCCATCTAAGGAGGTAGTTGAGGAGGCTTGGGATGACCCATGTGAGCACAATCCTTGATGCGATAGTTCAAAGCCTGACAATAAAAACAAGTGTTGGGAAGGTTAAAGTAAAAAAACTTTTGTGACCACTAGGTCTCCCTAACTTAGATTTATTTTAACTCCTTCATCCCTCCAACAAGTGTTTTCCAACAAGGGCATTGAAGACACAATAACAATAACAAGCATGCAAAAATAAAATGAACACAATTGTGGGTTCATTAATAGGCAACACACCTCTGTGTAATGTTTCATCATTCCATTAACATACTAGTAAACGTTTAATCAAATATGAAGGCACACTAAAAAAATAATGAACATAGAAGGCACAATAACAATAATTTTTATCCCTCCATTTTGTCAACTAAAACTCCTTTGCCAAGAAGTTTCGGGTAGGTTCCATGGCCATTTGCAAGGAGGAGGTCCATGAAAAAGGTAGGGAGAGATGTTTGTTGGTGTAATGTTCCATCACTCCATTAACTTACCAGTAAATGTTTACTTAGATGTGAAGGCACACATAAAAAGTGAACAAAGAAAACATGGCAAGAAAATCTAAGAATGTAAAAGGCACGTAACAGAAAATAGGAACATACAAGGCACAATAATCATAACGGCCATGAAAAAATATAAACAACATGAATGTTTGTTCGTGGTATGTAGGGAGGAAATAATTTGCCATAATAATAGAGAAAACCCCATCAATCCATGTGGAAAATGGTAGTGGATTCCATAACAACCCACACGCCTTCCATCCCATGTTCAACTGAATAGAAATGTGTTGTTTATATAAATAACATAGTAAAGTGAATGGAAAACATGTGAACAATTAAATGTTTATAATTTTGAATTAATAAAATGTGAAATTGAATGCAAAAAACATTTTGATTCAATAGATAATTAATTAAAATATTACTAGTGTGTTAGTGTATAAATATAGACTTCTAACTTGCAATGCGTTCCTCTGATTATGATGGTGCTTGAATGTTGAACTATGCTCGTAGTTTAATTTGAATCTAACACTCTATGTGAATAAAACTCTCTGTGCAACTCAAACTCTCTCTATAATTAAAAAATGGTATTTCTATAGTTTTGTTTGAATTATAAAAGATGATTTGAAATTTGAATTGTATGTGAATGGTGAGACTTAGATGTGTACTTGCATTCAATTTTACAAGTGACACTCATAAATGGAGGTTGGTGGAATCATATGTTGGAGCCAAATGTTTGAATTGAAATTAAGTGGGACCAAATATTGTGACTTTTCTCTCATGTTCCTTACAATTAAATGTACAAAAGTGCAATTGAAGGGCTCAATAAATTTATTGGGGTTGATGTTTTTCAAATGTTTACACCTTTAAAATATATTATAAATAAAACATGCATTTTTTGAAAGTTCTACTTTAATTTAGAACTCATATTTGTATTGTTGAATATGATGATATTTGTATTGTTGAATATGATAATTAATTTGTTGAATATGATGTACATTTTTTTTAAATTTTCAGTGCACATTTATTTAGAAAGGCTCAATAATCGTATACAAAAATTCCTATTTTTAATATTAATTATTCAAAAAATAAATAATTCACTATTAAAATGTTTAAGTAATTTTTACAATAACTAAACAACCCATGGTACATAATACAATATAACTTAATATCTGGTACCAAGAAAAAAAGTCACAACTACAATCACAACCATTCCCCTTCCCCTAATTAACAGCTTAGTGGCTTTGCTACACCTTTTGTATTTTTTTGGTGTTTGGCACTCAAGACATGAATATACTTTTCCTGCAACACTTCACGGTGGTCCAAAATGCATGCATGTGTCTTCATAGCCATCTCCAAAGCTTCTTTCAACTGTCCGGTACATCTTTGCTCACTTCCCAATTCTTTTTCTTTTCTCAGGTAATCGATGAACAAAATCAATCTATGTTCTTAAATCATCAGCCAAAGAGATCCATTCGCTTTCCCTTTCTGTTCGTTCTCGATTCTCTTCCTCCCATTTGTTATATGAGTGTGTGTTTGGTTCCCCGCAGGGAGTGCAATAGGCACCATGGCACATAGAAACTGAGAATGAGCAGCTTCAATAACATTCATATCTTCTATTTACAAACACCGCTTTAGCCGGTTCAAAACTTTTGGGAACTGGTCCAAGGCCTTCCTCATTGAAACTTTGGCTTTCAGGCCATATTTCCCGGTCAATCACGCCTATGATTGATATATTCGCCATAAGTAAAGTATTGTTGCCATAATCCAGGTGTAGAGGAGGTGGCGGAAAGGCCCAGGGACTCGGGTGAGTGCATGGTAGGCATTTTCAAGAATGCAGAATAAATGCAGGTCAGTGAGAGGTAAGTTTGTTCTACATAATGCTATGAGATTGAAATGCAACCAAAACCCATTTTGTTTATTTTTAACAATATCTCTGAGTCATTTTCTGCATATCCTATCCAGCAATCAATGTAAAGGACAGAATTTTTTCACGGCAGGACAAGGCAGGGCAGGGTAGTGCGTAGCTTTGAGCAGTTTGTTGTGCAGCACTGGCAGATTGGCTAACCCCTGCTCATTTTCTTTTTTTTTAAAATCCCAAAAAATGTTTCTGGAAAAAAAACATCAGGCTGATACATGGGGAAACTGCTATATAGCGTATCCATGTATTTGAATAAGAAGCTGTTAAACAGAATATGCCAAACCTGTTGACATGAACCAATAGGAAGCGTTTAAAAAAAATATCCCAAACGTAAGACGAATCTTCGGTTCGTTCGCCCTAATGAAAACGCCTCCGGCGTAATTACGGACCTGAAGGGATGGGATTGGACCCTGGAGTTACGCAGGTATTTTTAGTTCCTATTTGTATTTATATTTAAATGTCCTGAAGTTGACTACAAAACGGTTCCTATCTATATTTTTAGTTCTAACCTTGATTCACCTGTAGATCTGACGCCTGTGGGCTGGAAAAAAAATCAAATTATCATCTAACCCTTAAACTTAAAAATGCCTGATGGCACGTACTTCCTATCAAAGACAAACATAATCCGGCAAGAAAAAATACAAGTTAAACAGTTGAATGCCATTCATAAGAATCAGCGAAAAATCACAGAAAACCAAGACAACATTAAACATCAATATCTCACAATGGAGGTGGATCCCTTACAACCACCTCCTCATCCGGCACCTCCTCATCCGGTAACAAGGTAATAATTTCAATCACTTAAAATGATGAAACATATATTCCTGTAGCCCAGCACTTTTGGTTGATTAAGGGATATGGGTAATGATTAAAATGATCTAGTGATATGCAGTTTACCAGCCGATCTGGAATCACAGTCACCTATTAAATTGGCAGTCGTTACAATTTTTCATCTCTGAAGGCAGGGACATGTCAGAAAATTTTATTACAAAGACTCAGTTCAATCTCTATGGTAAAATTCTCTACCAAAACTTCAGAGATGAATGAGATCATAATCTACAAAGACCAGCAAACTGCATAGCACTAGAGTATCTTAATCTCAATTCCCAAATTACAAAACCTTGGCCGACGCTACCTTCATAAAATCATTATCAGCAACTTGAATGGTTGGGGAGTAATCGATAAGCACCTACAGGAGAGAGTTCCTCTGAGCTCAATCTCTCTGCATTTATAAAGATCCGTTGCCTTGGTGAGATAAATTTATCTTCCCAAAAAACAAAGCCGTTGCACCGTCTACACACATTGGTAATATGTGGGGCAGAGTATTGCCTTCCCTTTGACGTCTTAGGTAAAAATCATTACGGCTCCCCGTGAAATGGGCGGTGGCGATCAATTTTGATATCAACCGATGCCACGTGGGGACCCACAAGGTAGGGCTTTCAAAATAAAAATATCATTTGTTTGCAAATTGCGCCTTTGATATAATTATTTGACTTTTACTTCACCTTGAGTATTCCCAAGTAATAAACGGTGTGATATCTTGTCAAGAACATCAAATGGTGTCCATCTCTTCTACGTTCGCCAATTAAGCAAACAGTGTTGATTTGAGGTTTTATTAGTCCCTATTTTATAGGGAACTATATGAATCGATTGAAACAATAATTCTTAATCAATTAATTAATAAAATTTAATTTTTTTTCAATTTCTAAAGAGTTATTCAATTTTTACAAATTCTTAATCTTAAAAAAAGTTATAAAAAATAATTATCTTTCATTGTAGTGGTTATACAAAAAAATTTACATGTTCTCACGGTTTTTAAAAAGTTTGAAAACAAAAAATTTAAAACAAACATTTGTCCATGCATTTATAAATAAATGCGATTTAAAGACATGTCTACATCATATTCCGAAAAAAAGGGTAGTTATTTAAATTCTAAAATAGAATTATTACTATCTTCGTGCTCACTAGAGTTGAAAGCGGCACCATATTAGGCGGCGGACTATATGATTGTGAGAGAGATTCGGATTATTTTTAAAAAAGTAAGATAGACGGATTGGAAAGAGGGGCCATGCTGTTATTAATGGGTCTCTGTTAAAAAATGTATTTTCCACTTTCCAAGCAAGTGGGAGTTAACCTCCACTCGGCAAACTCCAACGATGTGGCGAACATTTGTGGTGGAATCAAAACAAATATGTAAAATTGCTTTTAATATCAACAAGTATTTATCAAATAGTTGAACCCTGAACTAGGCTTGGAAGAAGAAGAAGACGTATTCTTGAATTTAGAGAACTTCATGTTTGTATCATGATGGGTTTCTTTGTGTAAATTGTTGGGCTTGTGTGCTTTGAAGGCCTATTACAGTGTTTCCTGACCTGGATTATGGTCTTTGCCAAGATAAAGAAATGAGACAGATTCCCTGGAGGATACTTGCCTGCGTGTGACACCTGCCGTAGAAAAATAGAGCTATGTTTTGTGTTAAATGATATCTATAAAGATGACTATCATGTTGTATCAGTTTTGCCATGTGATAGGAGTTTGAGCCTTGTTCACCTTGAGATCATTATTAGAGGAATCTTTGTGATGATTTTGCAATACTAGGAGGCCTCTTTGAAGGAAGATAACCTTGTTTTGGTTTTCAAAATATGTGTTTATTTGTTTATTCTGATTCTTAACCTGTATTAGTGTTAATGGTGCCTTGCTATGAGCAGAATAGTGGACAAGGCACACATAAAATGGGAAAGGTTGTATTTATTATGAATGCAATTAAGGTGATAAGTCATGTGCGATGACTAGATCAGTCCTGGAGCTTAGAACTGTATTCTGATTTTAAGCATTTGTCACTCTAGGTATAGATCCAAGATAACCTGAAACTCAGTTCAAGCTATTATTTCCATTTTTGCATGGCAACACAACTGAGTTGGTATGACGGTAAGATTTCTTGAGGTTATAGTCTCATTTCATTAGCGATCTCAGATTCTAGTGCTTAATTGGTTGTGAATGCTATGTGGTTGTTGATCGCACTTAAGGTTCTGCCTCAGTCTCCTAAACCTTTATCGCTTAGATTTTTTTATGGTATATATGTGACACACACTTATATGCAAATCTTAGTTGTTCTCATTATACATACCTAAACCTAGATGATCAAGAGTTTGACACCTGTGCTAATGAAATTATTTTGCCTAGGAATTGAATTTGAATTAGTAGCAATCTCTGATTTATACATATGTCTGAAATATGAAAAGTTAACAATGGTCTTTGTATCATCCCATGAGAAGAAGTTGGTTTGTAAAGTTGAGTTGCTCTTGATGTAAAAACCAAAACTTTTCTCCTTAGAGAGCCTGGCTTTGGCATAATCTATCACTGAGTTGATCCTTCATGTATGTTAATGAGGCAGTTGTCATCTTTTATAGATAGTTGCTAGATGAATTTTGAACTAAGTCCTTTGTAGTTTTGGTTGGTACAAACCTTTTCTATTAGAATGTAGGTCAATAATAAGACCCTGGCATCCATTAAAATGTTCTTGATCTCATGTAAGGTAGCTCCTAGACTTGTATTGGCAATATGTCAACATCTTCCTTGAACTACTCCATTTTATATAGGATGAACACACTCCAAAATAACAGACAGTTGGCATCATAACTCTAGAAGATTATTCATTACTCTAAGACGGCTTCTGTACTTGTAGCCTTGTAGGAGTTTTATTATTTATTTTTTAAGGAGTGACTCTATAAGGGAATCCAAATTGGTTTATATTTGAATACATGTGATATAAATCCCATCGATGGAATCCTAATGGATTATTAATTAGTATCAATTCATTTATGATTTTCACCATCCAAATAAGAGTTATTATATTATCACCATTGTTTTAGAGGATGTTCTCATTAGAATGGTGATGTATTTGTGATACAATATTGAAAATTGTAACTCATATTTGAACTAATAGTTCTACTAAGAGAACGTTGTTCAAACATCCAAATGATAATTTTTGTAACATGAACTCAAATAAGAATTAGTCTGCATAAACCAGGTGTCTTAACACTACTAATTGTATTTCTTTTAAGTATAAAGCTTATTCCATACAACTCAAATCCACTCTAAGAGCATGCTCTGGTTGTAGTAACTAGGCCTAAACGAATCTATAATATTAAATGTTTTAGCAACATGTTGGTACCTTCCTTGTACCTAGATCATGTTGAAAACTACCTTAAGCTACCTCAGAACCATGTAAATATATGGTTGTCATGGAAATTTTGTCTTATAAAGAATGTCAGGTGGATTTTCATCTTGTCTCTACTTGTCTACGTGACTTGAAATATTAGTGTTAGAGGAAGGTAGTTTTGCATTTTTTAGCAGCAAGTGGGAGTTTGTCTCTTACAATTTCAGAGGCTATTTGCAAGAAATTTTATCCAACACACTTAAACAACCAATCAAATCATTGTACTACAGATCATTGTTAAAGGATTTGATATATAATTAACCATAACGAAGTATAACAATTGTTAATAACTTGATATTTCACTTATGCTTGGTAAGGAGGCACCTAAGTTAATGACACTGGTTTTTTATCACGATTTTCAATACCAATCTCACTAACTGCTATAAGTTTTTTTTTCAATATCACTCCAACAACATTCTTAGATTTCTTGATCCATGATTTTTTGAGACTAAAATTTAGTATGAGCGTATCTTCTCATTTTTGTTTGACTTTTTAGTGTTGGCTAGAGTTAGGCTAGATTTAATAATCTATATCAGAAAGCCTATCTCATAATTGTATATTTATTTATTTTTTAAATTACAAGAATATCCTCTATTTTTTTTAGCAATTGTTTCTAATTTTACATATAGATATAAATATAGTTATTACGAAATTCACTAATTCAAAGGTGTGAATCCTATAGCTGCTTCTTTTTTATTACAATTTATATTGCAACTAACCTAAAATAGGCAGGAACTAGCCACTACGTGGCTCTTGTTTTGTTTTGTTTTGTTTTATTTCAAATTTTATGTTTGATTAGGTCTTCTAATTTTATCTACATGGTCATAGGTGATGTTATCCTTATTATTATTCTTTGTTAAGGTAGGATTCATTTGCCTAATTTTTTCTTGTTGGGTAATAAAAATATTTGATGAGATATAAAATTTTATTTAATTTAAAATTTAAATATTAAAAAATATTTCTTTACAAATTATTATAAAATATTTAGAATACGAAAATAAAAAATTCATTTTAAAAATAATAATTACGATAAATATTTATTTAGAAAATTAATTAATATAAGATCATTATTACAATTTAAAAGGATTAATGTTGCATGTGTGGTTCGTAAGTATTGGTGGTAGAAGATGCTACTAGTTTTCAGATTTTAATTTATTTTTAGTTTGGCCAAATTTACCTTTCATAGCATTGCAGGGCAAATTGCCAATATAAATAGTAAACCAACTAGATGATGCATGTCACATCAAAATTTATTGACAATAGGCTCTTTGGATGAGGTTTGGATCCCAGTTAAAATGAGGCTATAAAACCTCTTCTATTATCATGTGCTCTCATGACATGATTTTACAATGTGTAATTTGTGTAACCTCTTCTAGGTAGAGGGGTTTGTTGTGCTCCATCCTATGCCTTCATTCTCGATCTTTTGCTCTATAGGCAAATGTGCTCCACTGGGCCCATATATAGATAGAGGGATCCTTGAGGGAAGGAAGATGATAACTGTAGTTTTTGGGTGGTGACTACGAGTACACTATAATATAGGGGTGTGCTAAAGGCCATTCCATTATTCTAAGCATGTTTTGGTGGGAATATTGGATATATAGTTTGTCATATCCTATCTATCTCATAACAAGGTCATTCTAAGTGATTAGCATGATTCCAGATAGATGGGTGGTTATTGTTCACCTAGCTATTTTTAGTCGAGGGGGAAGGGAAATACGAAAGGTGAGAGTGTTTAGAGAGATTGGGAGTCAAAAAATAGGCAGATATATATATGGGGGATGGTATTTTGTGGATTGAGGGTGATATTTATGTTTTAAGTAGCTACTGAGAGGGGGGGGGTGAATCAGTTTTTCAACATCTCATAATCAATTCCATTTTATTCCAATGAAACAAACACTTAAGCATAACATAAACAAATCAACACATAAGCAAGATCAAGAACAATCAACTCAAGTACACCTTATCTATGTGGGAAACCCTCATTGGGAATAAAACCCACTCTCAAACCTAAAACCAATAGACTATCCATCCTATAAATATATCACAAATATGAGACTTTTAGACCAGCATCAATTGATCAAGGAGCACCCACCCCTCAATTTAGTCCAGTACCTACTAGACCTTTAGCTAGCTCTAACTAGTAAGGAGGATACAACCCCCTATGTGATTAAACACCCACTTAACCACCTCAAATATGATGTCTACCAATTCTCTAGTGTCTTCTACATCTGATGATGACCTTCTCTTGCTCTAACACCTTCAAACCTGCTTCTCTTCTCTAGGTAGGCACTCCTAGCTCATTTGCTCAACCAAGTCACCCTTTAGACTGTTAGGTTTAATGACATGTTAGCTCATGAACCTAATAAGAAAAACATGGCTGATCCTCTTTACCCTATTATTTTCCTCAAAGACCTATTTTTTCTCCTTGATAGAGGTCTTTCTTTTGCTTTAGTCCATACATCCTCTACTTCATCAAATATGCCAATTAGGCCTTGTACTTATTATTGAGTTGTGGAGCTAAAAGCTTCACTAATGAGCTAGCACAGTAACCGTCAATGGTCAGAGCCAACCGACATCAGTTAAGGATCGACCGGCATCGACAGGCATCGGTCAGAACCAGTCAAGGGTTGACTGACATCGATTAGGGGTCTGCCGACATCAGTCATCTGTAGACCGACACCGACTTCTGTGCGTTTGCATGCATTTCCAGAATTAGATTTGTTCTAATTTTAGGAGAACAGTTAGTTTGCATGTAAAGACTAATTTTAGTCTTGAGTCCACTTTTCTAATTATTGTTTGTTTTGGGGTTCTATTTAAGAGACCCATGGGGCTGTATTGTAAAGTAAGTAAGATCAGTTAGATATGCAAGTGTGCAAGATCAAAAAGATCTGCAGGTAAGCAAGGTCAATTAGATCTGCAAAGTGTAAGATCAAGAAGATCTGCTAGCAAGGAGGTAACAACGATTGAGTTGATTGTCACTTGGAAGTAGGCAACAACAACCATTGGATTGATTTTCACTGGAGGGAACAACTCAGTGTTGAGTTGGTTGTAATTGATTGAGAGAGAGAACTCTTGAGGAAGAATTATTGGACACCCAAGAGGTGTGAGGGAGAAGAGAGATTTCTTCATTGTATTTTCTTCTGAAAGAGTTTAATACAGATTGGCTATTTCTCGTATCTCATATTCTTTGCTATTTCTGAATTCTAGTTACTTATTACTTCTGGTTTAATTTCGTGTTTAGTTGCTTCTACAAAAGTAATCAATTATACTCTAGAAACACTAACAAGTGGTTTCAGAGGGTACAAGATCTTAATAGTTGGTATTAGGGCAAAGTTCATCAGAGCGAGTTAGTGTTTGTTGATCATAGGTTCACTCTCAGGGGTTTCTGATTGAGTGGGAGTAAAGCAATGGCAAAAGAAAGTAAGCTAAGAATGGAGAAATTCAATGGCAAGAATTATCAATTATGGAGGATGCAGATAGAAGATTATCTGTATCAGAAAGATATGTACTTACCATTGGGTGGGGTTTCAAGGAAGCCCACAGATATGTAAGATGAAGAATGAAATATTCTTGATAGAAAGGCTCTTGGATCTATAAGGTTGAGCCTGGCATCGTCTGTGATTTCCAACTTATCATAGGGAAAGACAACAGTAGAGTTAATGGAATCTTTGGCAAATTTATATAAAAAACCCTTAAATTTGAATAAGGTATTTTTTATGAAGCAATTATTTAATTTGCAAATGCAGGAAGGTGGATCGGTATATAGTCATCTTAGTGATTTCCATGGATTAGTAAATCAGTTAATTTCAGTCAAAATAGTTTTTGATGATGAAATTAAGGCTCTCTTAATCTTATGCTCTTTACTTGAAAGTTGGCATAGTTTGGTAATGGCAGTTAGTAATACTGCGTCTGCTTCAAATATCTTGAAAGTTGATGATATTGTTAGTGTAATCTTGAATGAAGAAATTCACAAGAAAAACACAGGGAAAACATCAGGTAATGCTTTAAGTGTTTAAAGCAGGGAAAAGCAAAGAGAGAAGAGCAAGTAAGGGAAATCAAGGTCAAAGATAGACAAGAGATCCAAATCCAGAAATGGAAGTATAACCTGCTGGAATTGTAGAAAGAAAGGACATGCAAAGAAAGATTGTTGGTTGAAAGAAGATCAACATGAAGGCAATGAAGAAGCAAAAGATGCAGGTATTGTTGCACATGATGCTCTCATATTTTCTTTGGATGAAGTAGAATCTTGGGTTTTAGATTTTGGTGCCTCTTTCCATACAACCCCAAATAGAGAATTTTTCAATGATTATGTCCATGGAGACTTTGGAAAAGTTTATTTAGGGGATGGTGAGCCTTGTCAAATTGTTGGCAAAGGAAAAGTGCTGCTGAAATTGTAGAATGGCAACACATGGGTGTTGAAGGATGTCATGCATGTACCCATCCTGAAGTGGAATTTGATTTCTGTAAGAAATTTAGGTGATGAGGGTTGCACAGTAACTCTCACAGCAAAATCTTGGAAAGTTTCCAAGGGTGCACTTGTATTAGCTAGAGGTAAGAAAGTAGGTACACTTTATCTATCTACTTGTATTACTGATTCTCTTTTTATTTTATCTACTTTAGATGTAGATGCAAAGATGTGGCACCATAAGCTTGGTCACATGAGTGAGAAGGGTATGCATGTTCTTAAGTCAGAAGGTAAGCGTTTAGATTTGATAGATCTAGATTTCTGTGAGCATTGTATTTTTGGGAAACATGAGAAAGTGAGGTTTCTCACAACTGGGTCAACAAAGAAGAAGCACAAGTTGGAGTTTGTTCACGCAGACGTGTGGGGACCAGCTCAGGGAGCTTCTATTGGAGGATCACAGTATTATGTTTCTTTCATTGATGATGCTACAAGAAAGGTATGGGTTTATTGCATAAAGTGGAAATCTAATGTTTTGACACATTTAAGAAATGGAAAGCCTTGGTTTTCAAAGAGAAGGTGATGGACAGTGATCAGCTCAAGAGGCTGAATAATTCTAAGTAGAGCAATGTTGATTTGGATGAGGTTATGATCCAAATGAGCTTGCGGGTAAAAATCATCACTCACAGGAAAACACAGACATCGACATCGATCAGGCAAAGACTGACGTCGATCAGGTAAGAACTGACATCAGTCTGGTGGAGACCAAAGTTAGTGATGTTGGACAAGTGGACATCGACGTCAGTCAGGAAACTGACGTCGACGATCAGGTGGAATTGACATTGGTCGGGTGTAGATCGAGGTCAGCCAGAGGTGACTGGGATCGGTCACTGTTAGAACAAAATTTGGACAGACAGCAAGCCATTAATGAGTCTTAAATGCCCATGAGGAGGTCTAAAAGGGTAAGTAAGCCTCAAATTCGTTATTCCCCTTTTTTATACTACTTGTTGCTCACTGATGGTGAAAAACTAGGAAGTTTTGAACAGGCAATGCAGGTAGAATCTAGGAAACAATGGGAGCATGCCATGAATGAGAAAATTGATTCCTTGGAAGAGAACCAAATGTGAGATTTTGTAGAGTTGCTAGTTGGAAAGAAAGCACTAAAAAATAAATGGATTTATAGGTTAAAGAAAGGAGAGAATGGACAGGTGAGACATAAGGCTAGGTTATATGGTCTTGAGCAAGCTCTAAGACAATGGTATTTGAGGTTTGACAGGTTTATGATAGAGCATGGCTTTAGTCAATGTCAATGTGACCATTGTGTTTATTTTACCAAGTTGGATAATAGTAGCTACATTATCATGTTACTATATGTAGTGTATATGCTTGTTGCAAGTTCACACATGCAGGGAATTACTGAGCTAAAGGTAAAATTAGCTCAGACATTTGCCATGAAGGATTTTAGAGCAGTAAAGAAAATCTTTGGCATGAGTATTTCTAGAGACAGGGAAAATCACAGGTTGATTTTGTCTCAAGAGGATTAAGTGAATAAGGTAGTGGAGAGGTTCAATTTGCAGGGTGCAAAACTGGTAAGCACACCTATGGCTAGACAGTTCAAGTTGAGCTTAGAACAGTGTCCTAAATCACATGATGAGGTTGAGTACATGAGTACTAGACCTGATATTGCCCAAGCAGTGGGAGTTGTTAGCAAGTTTATGGCCAATCTAGGGAAGGAGCACTGAAAAATAGTTCAGTGGATTCTCAGGTATCTGAGAGGGACCAACAGCAAGTATTTATGCTATGGAGGGTCATACACTTCTCTACACGGGTATGTAGATTCAGATATGGCAGGTGACTTGGATGGTAGGAGAAGCACCACAGGATATGTGTTCACTATTGGTGGAACGACGGTTAGCTAGATTTCAGAGATGCAGAAGGTTGTTGCAGTCACAGAGGCTAGCAAGGATAAGAACCCTACTAATATGTTAACAAAGCTGGTAACAAAGGAGAAGTTGAATCTTCATTCAATTTTGTTGGTCTTCAAGATTGAACTTGAAGATGGAGATACAAGCAAGAAAAAGATTAGAGGATGTTGTTGTACAGGTACAGGTGCAACTATTTATCTCTAAGTGGGAGATTGTTGAGTTGTGGAGCTAAAAGCTTCACTAATGAGCTAGCACAGTAACCATCAACGGTCAGAGCCAACTAACATTAGTTAGGGATCGACTGGCATCAACAGGCATCAGTCATAACTGGTCAGGGGTTGACCGACATTAGTCAGGGGTCAGCCAGCATCAGTCATCTATAGACCAACACTGACTTCTGTGCATTTGCATGCGTTTCCAAAATTATATTTGTTCTCATTTTAGGAGAACAATTAGTTTGCATGTAAAGACTAATTTTAGTCTTGAGTCCACTTTTTTAATTATTGTTTGTTTTGGGGTTCTATTTAAGAGACCCATGGGGCTGTATTGTAAAGTAAGTAAGATCAGTTAGATCTGCAAGTGTGCAAGATCAATAAGATCTGCAGGTAAGCAAGGTCAATTAGATCTGCAAGGTGTAAGATCAAGAAGATCTACTGGCAAGGAGGCAACAATGATTGAGTTGATTGTCACTTGGAAGTAGGCAAAAACAACCATTGGGTTGATTATCACTGGAGGGAACAACTCAGTGTTGAGTTGGTTGTAATTGATTGAGAGAGAGAAATCTTGAGGGAGAATTATTAGACACCCAAGAGGTGTGAGGGAGAAGAGAGATTTCTTCATTGTATTTCCTTTTGGAAGAGTTTAATATAGATTGGCTGTTTCTCGTATCTCATATTCTTTGCTATTTCTAAATTCTGGTTACTTATTACTTTTGGTTTAATTCTATGTTTAGTTGCTTATACAAAAGTAATCAATTGTACTCTAGGAACACTAACAAGTGGTTTCAGAGGGTACAGGATCCTAACACTTATACCACTCTCATCATCTAACCCATCTTGGTCAGCCAAGATGTTTACCATACTTGTCTTACCCATAAAATAGATGCTCATATATGTTACATGAATGATAAAATCTCTCCATAGGTCAATCATAACCCAAATCAAGCTCAATTCTCCTTTAGATCTCAATTAGGCCTAATGCATTAGCCCTTTGTTAGTACATGTTACACCTTGAACCTCTTGAACCATCATATCCTCTATAAAAAAATAAAACATATAAAAATTAACTCCAATATATTCTTTCTCACTCCTACATGGGTCTACAACACTTGAAAATCAAATTCATACCTTGAACCAAACTATTATAGCCTACTCGCCAATAGGCCTAGAAACATATAAAACATTGTCTTCTAGAAGTGAAGCACATAGATGATTTTATCAAACGATCACTTGAATAAATCACATGGATAGGTACTCCATGACCTAAAAGAAATCACTAAATCCATTATTCACCATTACATTGGCCAAACAACTTCAAACCAACTTTCTCAAGATGACCACTCAGACTGGTCATAAGTCAAAGAAAAACCATATAGAAGCTTGTCTATTATACATGAAAGGATGATTTAAACACTTATAAATCACATGAGTGGATTATATGAGTCTTCTATATCAAAATCAAATTTTTTTGTTTCATGTTCTATCATCATTCATTGGTCTTATAGACCAATCACTCAGGTCTCTATTTCATTGTCTTAACATAGTCTGACAAGCCAATTTAGATTTCACATTTCAACACCTCACACTAACTCACAAACTTCCACAAAGATTGAGTATATCAATTATATCTTTAAAAACACCAATATTTTCATTTTATTCATCAACACTTTCCATAAGGCCTTAAACACTTCACTTTCCTCACCATGCCTGTAGCAGTCATCTTGACCCAAAACACAGTCATGTTGAACATGACTCTTAACTCCTATAAAGTCACTTAAAATTTATTATAATTCATGTAAAATGTCATACTACCTTCTTATAACATATTACAACACAAAATTCATATGATTCAATGTCCACTTTGCTACTGCAAACCATTCTCATTGTCATGGGTTCCACTGTCTTGTCTAATTTAGACTAGTCATTTTGTGAGATCCTTCTAGCATATTTATGAGCATAAAAAACACTTCAAACTCAATGAAACATGAGTCATAGGTCTAAACAAATTACCCCAATCCATTTAAATCATCCCTATTTACTGATTAGGCCTTCTAATTCCTCTTTTCACTCTGACTGGTCTTTTTCACTCATGGCACCCTTTCCTTCATATCGACTAGACAACTTTGAGGACATATAAATCTAACACAGATAAATTAATATTCCTAAAAATTTCCATGGATGTTTGATTCAATTCATAATATTCATCACACACCCATTTTTTCCCCTAGTTACTTAGAGAAATCTCTCACAATATCAAAAACAATGTTAAGAAGCACTTTTTTGTGGGACCCAAAAATAGTCAAGATTGACCAAACACATACTCATAAGCCTAGAGGAGTCCTATAAAACATTAAAAAATCATTATGGACATCCACCACCTTCTTAATCATCAACAAGAAATATCTTCAACATTGGTTCTTAAGACTAGAAATTTTGCACATAAAAACTTGCTTACCTTCTTAGCAATTGTTCATAAAGAATAGGTCATTAATACATGAACTAATGCTTTGAAAACTTTCTTATAAACCTTTCCAAATATATACAAAAGGATCAACTCCACATGCAAATTCTACTTGAGCTGAAGAACGTGATAACTTTCCTCTTGAGCTCAAAATGCACCATTTGAGAACCCTCTGAAGCATATGAAGTCATTTCTAAAATTTTCTCTCATTTGTTGACCTATGACTTGGTCAATATGATTTAACACACATATATGATTATCTCTCATTCATATATGGGATAAAACATTTTGAAATCCCTTTTTGACCCTTTACAAGGCCTCACAAACCCATTTAGGCCAACTAGGCCAATGGTCAAACTGCTTGCAGACCAATAAACACCTCTTGAAAACCATATATCTATCATCTCAGCATCATATAAATGTCCAAAATGCATATTCCAAGAACATTGAGCTCCATACCATGGCATACAAGCCATAGGACTCAAAACCCTATAGGCAACCATGCATGGTCAAACCTACCAGACCTGCATACTTCATGAGAACCTCATGAAATCACTTTGTCCTACATAGAAAATTCCAAGATCATGTATTTAAATAGCACACCATGATCCATGCCACCATACATTCATCCAAAGAACCTTCATGCAATCATCTCACTGCACTAAGCACATTAGCCCACCATGCTCCATCTAACTGTACCTACTAGACCACTTTATCATTGCACATGCATTATAGACATCAATGATAACACCTACCATCAATATCCCACTAATTTATAGATTATATTTATAGCCATAGCTATACCCCTCTTGTGGGGTGTGTCATAAATCCATTGACTTGAAGACATTATGTTATGCTTGATTTTGATTAGCATGAGTAGGCCATATCCCATATCCATGTCCATTGTTTCATGACCATCAATATTTCTAACTAAGAGGGAAAAAACCAAATCAGGTAAAAATTCTTCCCAAGGTAGTTTTCTATCTCTAGTTTTGTTTAATATATTGATAGAAAGAACTATCCTATATATAAAACTATATAACTTGGCTATTCTAGATTGGGTTCTCTACTAGATGGTATTTGGAGCCTGTCAATCAATTGGAATCAACATGTGGGCCCTATATTTATATGGGGAGACCACTATATGATCAATTGGGACCTCTCCCTATATTTAGATGGGGATCCTGTAGAGTAATTTCTTACTCTACACCGTATTCAATTATTTTTGATTTGAGCACATCAATTTTGGTTCCTGCACACTTTGAGCAAAGCCGTAGAGTTTTGGAGCAGAGGACGGGTTCATTTTTACCTAAGTGTCGAAGTGTAGTGGAAGCTGCCAAGTGTCATCCTCAGAACACGGTCCCTTTTTGCCTCTCTTGTTCTGTTCATTTCAATTTTGGCCTAAGTATTGGATTCAAGTGGAAGTGACCGTGTGTCAGCCTCTGGGAAACAAAGATGGACAGCTGGCGACTTTCAAGGATCTCATTGTAGCTTTCTAGAGAACCATAGAATGCACCACATGTTAGCATCCGTGTATCATAAGAGACACCCATGTTTTCTATTTTGACAAAGACTTGCAACGAGCTAAGTAACAAAGAGAACAAAAAGCACCAAGTGGCAGTTACGGAGGCCCTGAATTACCTTTTTGAAGAAGCACCAGAAGCCACCACGTGTCTATTACTAAGAGCCTTTGTTTTAATGCCTAGGTCTAATGCTTTCCATTCAATGTATAAAGGCATCATTCATTTTGCTAAGTATTGAAGTGCAGCGGAGGCTGCCAAGTGTCACCTTCTGGGTCCCTCTCTACTCCATCCCCAAAGAAAGCAGAAGACACCACATACCCCTGATAGGAGAAGCAGAAGATGCCACATATCTTCCCAAGAGCAGCGGAGGTCACCACGTATCAACTTCTGAGAGATCACCTTCGAGCCTAATCACTGAATGAAGATTGTGGTGGGTCTCGGATGATATTTCAAAGTACCGATGAAGCACCGAGTGTCAACAAATGAAGCCTGCCACATGCACCCATCCTTTCTTAAGGGTTGTCAAGACAAAGAATGCACTGAGTTTTTTTCAATAAAGCTACAAAGTATAGAGGAAGCAGGCTGTGATAAGTGTCGAAGGCAGGGCATTCCTCAATGAAATATAAAGAAAGTGGAAGTGGCCAGGTGTCATCCTCTGGTGCCTTCTCGATCAAAAGGGGAGGATTTTCATGGATTGACTAAGTGTCCTCTTCCGTCTTAACATAACAGAGTGCCCGTCTACCTGTTACAGCAAAATGGAAGGAAATTCGGTGGGAGTTACTCCAGGTAGATAGCACAGTGCATCGGGTAGATTTCGGGGGCTCTCAAACATTGAAAGTGCCGTCTGTTTGTCCCCTAGAAGCAAAGGCAAAAGAGATAGTTGAGCAGCCAAAATAGGGACAAAATGAAGAATTTTAGGCACAAAGAGAGGTACTAGACACAGATCGCCATGCCACAGTCAGGGCGATTCCTAATAAGACCAAAATGCATCCAAGGCATTGAATGCACCATCTCTTTTGTCCCTTACGAGTAAAGGATGGAGTGGAATTGTGCGGGAAAGGAAGTAACACCAAGATGCATCCGAAACTATATAAGCAGAATTGTAAAATCTATAAGGAAGGGGGGAATTCTATAGTTTTAGACTTTTTAGAGTTTTGACCAATAATATCATTTGCTTTTGTTCCATTTTCCTGAGTTGAAAGGTTTATATGACTGTGTGTGTTTTTGCATCTTTTGTATGACTGGAAGATTCAAAATAAAATTGAATACTATGCCCTTGTTGATGTTATCTATGTCAATTACAAAGTAGTTTATGGTGTAGATTTTTTAGTGTTGTGATTGGAAATGTTATTTGCTTTTGTCCCATTTTCTGGAGTCCAAAGTTCTACATAACTATGCATGACTTTTGTGCCTCTTATGTGATTGGAGGATTCTATTAAGAAGATAGAACACTATGCCTTTGTTGACAATTCTTGTATCTCAGCAAAAGACTCCCCTATTGTGAGCCTATGTTTCTGTTATTCCAATCTTTTACATTGATCATGCACTTGTCTACTCTTAAATGTAATAGAATCCTATAATAGTCACTCTGTGCTCAAGTTAGGATTAGGATTAGGCTCAGGCACATCACCATAGTTAGGTTTTAATTCCTGCATTTTGCGTTTCTGTTTAGTCTCCTATCCCTTTTCCCCAACACCTATAAAAAAGAAGAGACCAGCTTCTTTAAAACCTAGAGGTTGTTTCAAGTCACATTGTCCCACAAATTGAAACTTCCCATTATTGATTGGCTAGGATTTAGTGAAATTTTATGCCATCAACAGTTTCTAGCACGCCTGGTGGGATAGATCTTTCAAGGAGTTGAAGAAATTTTGGTGTATTCTTCAGCCAATTAGCCTTTGGAGGTTTTCATCAACACCAACAACGACTCTGAGTCATCAGCTGATCAAGCAGTATCATCAAGAAATCCATTTTGGTATTTATAACTCTGTTACTCATAGCTATGAGTCCTATTCTCCTTATATATTTAATCAAGATCAAGTTCCTCCTGAAATATCTCCAAGTAATGAGGATGCACATGGCCACGAGCTATACCAGTTTTATGCCCAGTCTAATCTCATTTTCACCTTCAAGAAAGCATCGTTGGGATTTAAAAAATATGTGTTAGAGCTTGACAGCAAAAGGGAATATGGCCAAGAAATTCCTTGTCATGTCATCTATCAAGTGAGGGAAGCAATAGACCTGATCAAAAGTGAGTGGGATCCCATTGAAAGGGCAAATTGGCAAGAACTTACATATGAAATTCTGGATGTGTGTGGATTGATTGCATTTCTAGAAGAAAGGCTAAGCATTCATGAGAACCAACCTTACCAAGTCTACCAAACTTCATATCCACCACCACAAATCCCATATCAAACATATGCCACCCTTGTTCATGAGCAAGGTCAAACTTGTCAAGATCATTTCCCCAATAATACATAGTTTATGATAGCAGCAAATCAAGAGGACCCCAAACTCTCATTTTCCCCTCAGGTCCCTTCCACCCTTACTCAAGAAGCTTCTTGTTTTCCATCACAGCCTTCTTCTTCATATCCTTTCGAAGAAGAATATATTTTGAAGGAAGCAATTGAGTATGCAGAAGAATATGCTCAATTCATGGCTAGTCAAGAGGATTCCATAAGAACAGATGAGGAGGAAATCACCATAGGTACCCCCTTTGATGAGCAAGAGCATAAGATGCAAGCTTCTTCCTTAACTTCAGATGAAGAGGAGATCATTTCTGACTTCTTTCTCACCTTGCAAGAGGATATGGAGGAATATGGATACTCCCTTGACCAAGTCATTCAGACAGATGACACTATCATTCAGGAAGGCTATGGATTGGCCAGATATGGAGAAGACGACTATGAGGCCCAAGAGAGTATGTAGAAGGAAGGCCATCTTTCAGATTCATCTTTTCAAGAGGATATAGTCGTCAAGGAGCATACTGATGAAATAAAGCTAGAATTTGAAGGAAAAAAGCCAAAAGAGAATGGGTATCAAAAGGGACAGAGTGAAGAACCAATAGCCAATGATTTCTTGATGACACCCAACAACATGAAGAACCAATATTTGATGGGCATTCAAGGACAAGAAGAGTTTGTAGATGTCAAATACACATTTTTCTTAGACTTATTCGAGTGCAGGCAGACTCGTGTGGCTGGTGCAGAGAACATTCCATCAACAACATATCCGTTGCAATCACCAGTATGGCAATGCAAGTTGGCTTGTCATAAAGAGGACATGGGAAAATTTGTTTTTAATCTTGGAGGGAAATAAGGATTTGTAATTAATGTAGTTAGGTAGTTTCCATTCCCGCATCGCTTTGTTGTTGTTTTTGCTTTCCCACTTTCTTTTAAAATAAGCATTTTAAATGCAGATTTGGTGTCTTAGGAATTCTTTAATTCTTTAAATCTTGCCACAATAATTGCTTCCCCAAATCTTTCAAGATTTCCAAGGTAACTTGCACTGCATAACATGTCCACCTTGCTATTTCCCAAAGATTGAGTGGGATTTGCTAACGGTCACCCAAAATTAATGCCATTTGGGACTTGATAGGCCCATAAAAACCCCCTTAGAAAATTTTAAAGTTTACAACTCTCAAGCATTCCTGTGAAAATATCTTGCTCATTGCGATTGTTAGCACTTAGTGAAATTTGTTTCAGCAAGTGCATTTTCTATCTTGTACAAGACTCATATACCAGATATTGCATAAGAGATACAAGGATGGCAGGAGCATCATCTTCTGAGCAAGGAGCAGGGGCACCTGGGTATTTGGATAGATTGTTGGCAAGCAAATCATATGCTGCAGCTCCTACGCAGCCACCAAAGAGCTACTCGAGAACCAAAGCCCTGGGAGTCAGCCAAACTAGTGACCCATCCAAAGTAAGGGACTATGCAGATGGAATCATGGACCCGATTTTGTAAAGAGCCAGTAGCAAGTATCTCAGGGAAGGGGCATACCAACGGTGTCTACAAAGAGCCCAGGCAAGGTAGTATGAGACATTCAAGATGAGGATCTGGACCTCACAACTGGCTCAATTTGTTGTCCCAGTTGTGCACCCATGCCCGAATATAATTAAACTATGCATGGGCTTGCTCAACCCACAATCTTGCTCCATCCAATAAGGCCCATTCATGCTGTAGGTCACCCCTCAAGCTATCAAGGACATGCTTGCCCTGTGATACGATGATACTGCCACCTTCCCCACCATTGATAGGATGCAGAGGATGTGGGCAAATGTCAACAATCAAACTAGGTTCTTGAGGTCTAAGTTGCAAATAGTAGATGGTGACTCAACAATACCCACACTCCCCACTTGAAGAGCTCAGTCGCAATGCCATAACCAACAGTTGCAGAAGCTGTCTCAATGTCGTGAAAGAAGGCATCGGTAAAATGAGACACCACATTGAAGATTTGGTGCAACTAGGCTTGCCTTCCCTATTTCCAAATGCAAGGATGGTGCTGATGGTGGATCAACTTCAACCATTACTGTTGGCTAGACAAAGGGATCAGATAGTTTTTTAGAGCTTGCAGGATGATTCCTCAGCCCCAGAGGTCGAAACTATTCTGATTCCTATTTTTTGGCTAGAATCCACACTGAAAGCCACTGCCCAGGTCCTACAAACCTTCTCACACAAGGATCTCATTAGCTTGGACTTGGCTTTTGATGAGTTGCAGAGCAAGTAAGGATTATCTGACCAGGAGTGGTCTATCTTCCAGATAGCTCTTTTGAAGCTATAAATTTTGAAATTTTGATTGAGCGGGAGTCGGGTTCTTTTTGAGCAGGCTCAAAAGTCCTGGTGGTCACCAATAACTGTAGAGTAATTTCTTACTCTACACTGTATTCAATTATTTTTGATTTGAGCACTATAATTTTGGTTCCTGCGCACTTTGAACAAAGCCATAGAGTTTTGGAGCAGAGGACGGGTTCATTTTTGCCTAAGTGTCAAAGTGCAGTAGAAGCTACCAAGTGTCATCCTCAGAACACAGTCCCTTTTTGCCTCTCTTGTTCTGTTCATTTCAATTTTGGCCTAAGTATTGGATTCAAGCGGAAGTGACCACATGTCGGCCTCTGGGAAACAAAGATGGATAGCTGGTGACTTTTGAGGATCTCATTGTAGCTTTTCAGAGAACCACAAAATGCACCACGTGTCAGCATCTGCATATCATAAGAGACACCCATGTTTTCTATTTTGACAAAGACTTCCAATGAGCTAAGCAATAGAGAGAGCAGAAAGTGCCAGGTGGCAATTATGGAGGCCCTGAATTACCTTTTTGAAGAAGCAGTGGAAGCCACCACGTGTTGACTACCAAGAGCCTTTGTTTCAATGCCTGGGTCCAATGCTTTCCATTCAACGCATAAAGGCATCATTCATTTTTCTAAGTATCGAAGTGTAGCGGAGGCTGCCAAGTGTCACCTTTTGGGTCCCTCTCTACTCCATGCCCAAAGAAAGTGGAAGGCACCAAATACCTCTGGTAGGAAAAGCAGAAGATGCCACGTATCTTCCCAGGAGCAGTGGAGGTCACCATGTATCAACTTTTGAAGGATCACCTTCGAGCCTAATCACTGAACGAATATTGTGGTGGGTCCCAGATGATATTTCAAAGTATCGATGAAGCGCTGAGTGTCAACAAATGAAGCCTGCCATGTGCACCCATCCTTTCTTAAGGGTTGTCAAGACAAATAACGCACTGAGTTTTGTTTCAATAAAGCTGCAAAGTATAGAGGAAGCAGGCTGTGACATGTGTCAAAGGTGGGGCATTCCTCAATGAAATATAAAGAAAGTGGAAGTGGCCAGGTGTCATCCTCTGGCGCTTTCTCAATCAAAAGGGGAGGATTTTCATGGATTGACTAAGTGTCCTCTTCTGTCTTAACAGAACAGAGTGCCCATCTACCTATTACAGCAAAATAGAAGGAAATTGAGTGGGAGTTACTCTGGGTAGATAGAACAGTGCACCGAGTAGATTTTTGAGGCTCTCAAGCATTGAAAGCACCGTCTGTTTGTCCCCTAGAAGCAAAGGCAGAAGAGATAGTTGAGCAGCCAAAATAGGGACAAAATGAAGAATTTCAGGCGCAAAGAGAGGTATTAGACACAAATTGCCATGCCGCAGTCAGGGCGATTCTTGATAAGACCAGAATGCATCCAAGGCATTGAATGCACCATCTGTTTTGTCCCTTATGAGTAAAGGATGGAGTGGAATTACGCGGGAAAGGAAGTAACACCAAGATGCATCCGAAGCTATATAAGCATAATTGTAAAATCTAAAAGGAAGGGGGGAATTCTATAGTTTTAGACTTTTTAGAGTTTTGACCAATAATATCATTTGCTTTTGTTCCATTTTTCTGAGTTGAAAGGTTTATATGATTGTGTGTGTTTCTGCATCTTTTGTATGACTGGAAGATTCAAAAGAAAATTGAATACTATGCCCTTGTTGATGTTATCTGTGTCAATTACAATGTATTTTATGCTATAGATTTTCTAGTGTTGTGATTGGAAATGTTATTTGCTTTTGTCCCATTTTTTTGGAGTTTGAAGTTCTACATAGCTGTACGTGACTTCTGTGCCTCTTATGTGATTGGAGAATTCTATTAAGAAGATAGAACACTATGCCTTTGTTGACAATTCATGTATCTCAGCAAAAGACTCCCCTGTTGTGAGCCTCTATTTCTATTATTCCAATCTTTTACATTGATCATGGACTTGTCTGCTCTGAAATGTAATAGAATCCTATAATAGTCACTCTGTGCTCAAGTTAGGATTAGGATTACACTCAGGCGCATCGCCATAGTTAGGTTTTAATTCCTACATTTTGCGTTTCTATTTAGTCTCCTATCCCTTTTACCCAACACCTATAAAATAGAAGAGACCAACTTCTTTAAAACTTGGAGGTTGTTTCAAGTCGCATTGTCCCACAACTTGAAACTTCCCATTGTTGATTTGCTAGGATCTAGCGTAATTTTACACCATCAACAGTTTCTATTGATAAAGAGGGATTTAATTGATACATTAGGCCCTCTATCTAGATTGGATTGAGCATATAGATAGTCCCTCATATTTGATTAACTATTCTTGATTGGAATACCAAGAGCTTATTAGAGATAGGACCGGATATAAGCATCTACGATTGATTTAACATATAGATAGTCCCTCATATTTGATCTTCTATTCTTGATTGGGCCCCTCCCTCTCTTTTACTTTCCTTTCTTTTATATAGATGGGGATGGGATGGGGATCCCACTAATTCATATCAATAAATATAGACCTAACCAAATATAAGGCTATATATAGTTGACCAAGCCTACCAATTGATCGAGATAAATATAGATAGATATGTTTGATTGGGATTAAGAGAGATAGACTGGCTATGATCGATTTGGATTGACCGACTATGAGGCTATATATAGTCAACTATGAAACATGATTCAAAACTTCATTTCTCATTCTATCTATCATGAAGTAATCTTTCCTTGTCAACAACAGAAGTTAAATAGGTAGGGCATAGCTAAGTAAGTAGGGAAAGAATATATGCAAGCTATAGATCAGGAAACAAGCTTCCATTTATAGCTAAAAATCTATTCTAGAAAGGAAAAATAGATATGACAAGAACATAGCTATATATCTAGAATGAAGCTTCCCTTACCTTATCGGGTAGGGTATAGCTAAGTAGGTAGGGAAAGAACAAAGCTATCTATCAGAAAGTAAACTACCCTTGATAGCCATGCCTTAATCTAGAAGAAAAGTAAAACTAAATACTAGGAAGGCAAACTTCATTTAATAGTTGTGCCTTACTCCCTTGATATCCATAAAGAAGGAAATATTACCTTGATATGTTACTTGGTGAAGCAAATACAGATATCAAAAAATCAAGCTTCCTTAGCCCTATTCCTTGGCATATATGAGGTAGGTAGGGAAAGATTCCATTGCTTGAATAGGTAGGGAAAATTTGATATTGGGGTAGGGCCTTCAGAATGGTGCCCCATATATATCTATGGTAGGGCTTGTACTCCTATGTTATCCCTTGATATACTATATTGGGTTTCAGGGAATACTCATAGTATGGAAAAAAACCTAATTTGGAATTTAGGGCCCATCGAGCTATGCCCATACTCTAATTGGTCCCTCCTCAATACACTGGATTAAGGCATATGCCGTAAATTACATTTATATATCAAGTTGGTCATAGATCGGGTTAGGTATAGATCAAGTTGGGTTGGCCAACACACTTTAATGGATATTGGATTAGAACACACTCTATCATATTGATAACCTCCTATATATCTACATATATAGGCATGGATTTCTATATCTATGTTTGAATCCCACTAGATAATTAGATGATATCTTTGTGTTCCTTATTTGTGTGAAAGAGGATGAGTGAAATAAGATTTTTTTTGGGCCTTATTTGAGTGAAAAAAATTTAGCATTGGAACATAAGATAATCGAGCACAAATGGGAGGCTATTGCACCCATCATTGTAACAACCCTATTGGGTGATAACTAGAAATATGTGATTGTTTTTTTAAAATTAAACATACATACTATAATTAGATTACACCATGAGAATATAAGTAGTGATCATACTAAATACTCTAAGTGTGATAAATTTAATACAATTACGTGACTTCTAAATAATCACTAATCACTATAAACATATGGAACATTTCATAATACAAACATAGAAAGTAATTACAAATATCTAACCTCTGCTGGTACAATACACATCCACTACTGTCAATCCATAGTAAATAGGTAATTAAAATTCTTCATGATAATGTTTCCAATAATAGATATAATATAATACAATGTATATAAATAATATACATAGCTCCACAAAGCATGAGTTCCCCAAACTCTCCAATATCTCTGGCAATCTCAAGTGTCATCTCAATAGTAGTACTATTATGGGGAGGGAGAGCATCATCTGAGTGCTTTTCCACACCAACCATAGACCAATGATCCCCAACATTAATCTCATTAGGGAATGACCCTCCCTTTATGGATGAATAGATAATGATGGTATGGAAATTTAGAGAGATAAACAAGTACCCATGTGCTGTATGATTTCTAAAACTAGACATGCAGTGTATCATAGAAGACCTATTCTATTACAAGATATCGTACAAACATGTAAAACATCCTCATAAAATGATAATGTCTCACTAAACATACTTTGGCCAAAGTTTTAATAATAATAAATAATAAGGATCTAGAGATCAGTCAAATTCATACACACCACTTGATCGAATTGCCTTCATCTAGCATTGTGATGCTAGTGAGTCAATGAAGTCCATCTCACTCCTTAGTATCAGTAATGTGAGATTGGTCAAACAAAATTTAACCACAAGATTCATACAATTTACATCCTACTAGTAATCATATCATATAACATGCTAAACATAGGAGTAATCAAAGCATACATTTATTTTGTCAAATGTATGAATGAATCTTACATTACTATCTATCCCATACTATAAATAATGACTACATTTTATACCACCTAGGTAAAATACACACTTAACTATAGATTTGAACAACCATAATTATTTTTAAAATATACTTCACCCTATGATAACTCATATTACCATAGTCTAGTATTCTAAGACATAACTACTAGGTAGCCACAATTAGTCATATAAAGTAGTCTTAAATACATAGAAACATAATATTCTATTCAAACAATTAGATATAACAAAGTAAGTCACAGTTTCCACAAAAAAATATATTCTATCCTAGCATTCATTACACTCTCAAAGGTTGTATGCATGCATACATAAAGTCCTACTAACTATCATAAAACATGTTATTCAAAGAAATAACCAACTCCCATACATTTGGTCTGTCAAACATATGAATGGGTTCTAGGTATATCAATTTTGGTTTTCTACCACTTGAGTATGACCTATATTTAAACTGTAGTACTCTATGACATCCCATAATATCATAGTTCTTGGTTTATGAATACAACTACACCATTACGAATAACAAGTCTTATAATTCTAAGAAACAACTGACCCATAATCATAAATAATAAACCAACAAGTACGGTTTTATACCACTTGGGTATACCCTATGATTAAACTATATACTACTATAACTTATAGGCACACATCATTATGCACTATTAAATGCTAAATATGTCTAAACACTTGTATATATTAACACCCTCATTATATGTATTGCACATAAGTAATCAATGTCAAATATATATAAAAACTAATAGTCAGTTATAGTCTTTCCAAAAAGTTAGATAACACACAACCAAGTTATACCTCGTATTGACATAGTTCAACAATTTATTACTCTTCTAGGAGACCATTTTCATATGGTTATACTCTATGATCCCTTGACAAATTTATGACTTATTTTAAGCATTCCTTTAATTATAGGTATATTTTATATATATGATTATTTATAAAACATAATATGTTCCACACATAATTTTTCACTACTATATGTATATGTGCCAACAATCATTCTAATCAAGATATTTATACAATTTCAACCATTATTATAATTTTCTTATTCATAAAATACATTGGTGATCTATTAAAGATATTAATACTCTCAGAATATTAATGAGTAGATTATTATAGGTAACATATTATTTATACTCATGCTAGATCATCATTATTTATAACATTCAAACACTCACATAGTTCCTTATAATTGTCTATGGATATTATCCTATACCTTTGTTATGACATCCAAATTATGCTAACAAAAGATAAGTGTCTCGTTACCCATAGATGGTCTATAAATTATGATATTAGATGACTATTGATGTTACCACATGTAACATACCATTAAACATCCATGGCTAGGATTATACCACATACTGATAAATTACCACATATTGTCATTATTAAGTCATTTGGTATCATTATTAATAAGGTTAGACCTCATATAGACAAGATGTTTACCAGTTCTTGTAGTATAGTCACCCATTTCTATGATAGCGAGCCATTACCTTCACCACACGACATTTCATGGTGTCATAACAGGGCCTTGTCTGTATAAATTTAGCTAGTCATAACATCTTGATTGACATGTACATAAATTAAATTACACAATTTACATACATATACATACATCCATTAGATTAGGCATACTTCCTCACACATTGGAGATATATACAAACTATTTAATTATCCAATGAACTATATTAGGGAAATAGAGTAATATTAAAACAAGTATAGAAATATCCATAAAGCAATAATTGTTTATATATATGCATTGAGAAAGTCTATGTATTATATGTTAACATGACCAGGAAATTTTTATGCTTATAAAGGAATAATTAAGAAATTTCTCAGAAATAATTTATTATTTCTAACGAGTGAAATAGAGCTATAAGGCAATAATGATTTCCCTATGTGCTTAATTATCCAACAATATTTAAATATCCTTATTGTAATGCATCAGACTATTTGCTTTGGATTAAATGAATAATATAGAAATATTAAGCATTCCTACTGTAGCAATATTATTACTTTGTATTCATTAGCAAATACTACAGTTATATATCGATTTATAAAGTAGATTACTTATACTATATAAACTGTAATTATTAGTTATATAGTGATTTATAAAGCAGATCAATTATACTATACAAATTGTAGCTATTAGTTATATAGCGATTTATAGTGATTAAATGTAACTATATCAGTTATATAGTGATTAAATGCAACTAGATCACTTTATTACTAAATTGGAGTACTTCATTAGGCATTTATCTACTATATCATTTCCCATAAATATATATTCAAATAACTTATATGTTCACCAATATACAAATCATTGAACTGATCTGTTTAAATCATTGCTCTAAAACAATATAATCTACCTATATGTATAAATAATTTTGTATCATATCCACTATGATTTTTTTGAGTTTACAAATCTCTAATCTGCAATACCAAATTATTGTAGTATTAATCCATACATCACCTAGTGTATGTTATTATATACTACAGGTATCAAAATTTGTTGCATGAATATAATATCTCCTGTATACATTATTTCTACTTACACTTATATTATAAATATCTACACTTATCTACAATGACTTACACTTATAAAACATACTCTTAGAGAAGTCACTTTACAATTTTCTACCTTTATATTAAATTCCCATAGAGATATGCAAGGAAATAAAAATATATAATGACTTCATTTGTATATTTATAAAATTGGATTTTATATAAGAATACCTAAGTCATTGCATTCCTTTTAAATGGATCGCTGCATTTGAATTACTTCCATACACAAACTGCCATATAAATATTGGTTTTTTGTATAAAACTAGTTTGAAGTCACCTAGTGTAATGCTAGATTGAACCCTGATCATTTTAATGACTAGATTTTAGACTAGAATGAATCACCCTATGATGGTAGATCAACATAATACCATTTGTTTAAAAATCAACTTGGGCAAAATGCTATAGTCCTAAATATATGTCAGATATTTTGATATTATCCAGTTCAAACAAATCATTCTACCACTGCTATTTTATAACGACAAATATATATACTTATTTGTTTCAGCTCCATTATCTATACAAACAAGATGGGAGTAGGTTGGTACCTAAGTAAGGATGACATTTTTTTGCATTAAACCAATTTTACTTGGGATTCTTAGAGGTATATTCTTTGCCAAAGTAATTCCATATCAGATAGTTTTCTAAAGCAAATAAATAGAAGTTAAGATTCTATCATGGCTAAAGTGCCTATCTGGCAGTGTGTTTGCTTGGCTTTACTTCCTCTCAATCTCCAATAATACCTCTTCACTTCTAAGAATCCTCTGAGTGCCACGCCTTTTCTTCCTCTTCACTGATATTCTCCATATAATGATAACGGCATAGTCTTTTCTTATAAAAGATTTTTTTTTTGTTTTTCTTTCTTTTTTTTCATTATTTTTATATTTCCTTCTTTATTTTCTTATTTTTAGACTAATTTATTTCTTTTTATTTTTATTCTTTTCCCATTTTTCACAAATGGCAATTTTATAGATTTTATTTATTAATTATAAGAATCCATAATTTACTAATTAAATTAGCATACCCAAATGCTATATGAATTTAATGCTAACCTCATAAATCAATAATTTGAATTTAACTTAAATATGCAAACCATGTTTTCTACTAGCATCTAATGACCAAACATGCTAATCAGCAAACAAGTTTCATTAAACCATTTAGCATATACAAAAAAATCATAAGAAATAACTATTACATGCAAGTATAAATAATCACATGTGCAAACCATTTGTTGTGCATTCTAACATGTGCTAGCTATTGTGGTATGTGCAGGGTTCTAACCAATTTCTCTATCATCCTTCGACATCTCAATCTACGTCACCCTCTATGATGATGCTCTCCCTCTATCATGATTTTAGAGATGAGTTCTCTTGCATTAACCTCAAAACAAATAGGTATTTAGACCATCAAAACACTATAAACTTACAACATAAAATATAGATGAAATAACAAACTAACGTGCTCATAATGTAAATGTATACACTACAACTAACTCATAGTAATGTAAACATGTAAACTAAGCAATACCTTATTGTCTCATAAGAACATATATCTCAAAGCTTAGTTAAAAATAACCAAATCCAAATTTGCCAACTATAAATATCCATGGATAATCAAGTAGTTTGCTTAGCGAGGAATCGAGATGTAACAACCCTCCCCCCAAATTTAATCATTGTCTCAGATGACTCTCATTCAAATATAATTTTTGAATTAAAAATATTGCTCAACAAAAAAAGGTCATAGTAAAAAGTATCAAATAAAGCAATAAATGCAAATTCACATGTAGAACTCATCATAGTTCTCTCAATTAGTACTATTCTTAGAGTATTGGTCTCACAAGACCCTGCTTTGTGACATCTACCTATTATGCAAATAAGGTTTGTGAGTGTCACCTACTCTAAAGGGTTCTATCTTGACCACTCCAGAGTCTAGATTCAATAAGATAAGCCTACATACATATCTCAATAAAAGTTTCACTCACTTCTCAAAAGCACATGAAATCATCATAAAAGTCAAAGCAAATGACTAGGGAGAGTTTTACAAAACCTTACATCCCCTTTACACATCTCTCTAATCTAGAGAGTGTTTTTCTCATTCCAAAAAAAAGTGTTTAGGGATCCTCGTAAGAATGATGTATATATAAGTTAATACTATCTCTACTCCACATAGCTCCTGATAAGTATAACATGTCAATACTATCACTACCCCATGGAGCTCTTAACAAGTATGATGATAAATAGAAACTGGAAATGCTACATTTCTAATGTATACAAAATTAATAAATAATCATTCCATATTATACATGTGTATGGTCATATGACTGAATTTGACAAGTCCATCTATCAAATCATGAATTCAAAAAGTTCATCTATCAGATCCAAACTGAATAACTACAGAGTCAATGGGAGGCTAAGTAGGATCCACTCCTATCACTTAATACTCACATTTTGAAATCACCACTCTTCCCTTACTTCTCCACAACCTAAAGATCTCCAACATGTGCACAAGGTTCAATGAATTATAATTCTATACTAATAGATCATAGAAAACAATACTAAATGCTAAATATTTTTAGATGTATAAACATACATACAAGAAAAATTAGACAATCATTCTATAATTATATTAAGTTGCCACTAGCAAGACATAACTAGTATCATATTTCACAGCTTAATCTATAGTGTTATATTCAGAGTTAAGATGAAATATTGTTAAAATTAACATAACATACAAAGGCCAAGGATCACACCATCCTTACAACCCTATAAAGGAACAAGCGAAACAATTCCTCCCAACTTGATTGGCTAGTACTCAACAAGCTAAAAGTTTATCTCAATCCTTTTTAGACTAACAAGATGTTCCATACATTCTATACCGTACTCACTCTTGGTGAAGGTACATAAATATATTTTCAAAACAAAATTCTCTACGCAAAGAGAATTTTATCAATATAATCAAGGGAATATAATAACATAACAATTACAATCAACTTATAATTCTTAATCTAGAATTAATATAAATTCAAGGTTCACCACTCCATGTGGTCTAAGTTTACAAGTAGATAAAGTAGTGATTTAAAAAGTCACAAGTGGAATGTAGAGAACTAACACCTCAACAATAAAACTTTTAAATACCCTTTCATGCTAAAAATAAAACTCCTCAACTCAAGTTTCCAAATCACTACTCACTTACCGGTCTTGTATGAGTAGTATTATAATCTATTTCCACAACCGAAAGGAAATTCTAACCACATTGATGCATCAATCCATTCCATTTCTACAACTTGTCTATAAAAAATAAGTAGAAGATAATATTCCATGAAATCCAAGGAATAGGGTCCAAAACAAAATTTTAGAATCAAGTTTCAACATCAAGAAACTAAGAATCCTCTCAAGGGTTTATAATGATTTCAAAAGAGAGTGAACAAGTAATAATTCACCTGTATGCTAGCTATGAAAGATGACATTTTTTTAAAAGTCCCCATAGATATATGGGGTGCCAATACATAAGTAACTCCTAACACACATGAATTCTCAACCAAGACATCTACACTCTACTACAAGAAAATTCCCACTGTCCTAGGTGGTAATAAATCAGAAATGGTCTTATAAGATTACCTACTCCTAGAATTTGTGTATATAAGACAAAAAACTAATGCATAAATACTTAAGTGAGAAACAATCTTAAACACTCACAACATGAAACACAAATGATGAAGGTGACTCGATTACCAAGAAATATGTAATCATACTTGAGGTGCTCGATCTAAATGATCATAAAATACTGTAGGAATCTCTTGTTCATGACTCAAAAACTATGATAAGAACTCACCTACCAAACATAGATTACAAATAACACCATTGAGACACTCGATAAACCAACCCTTTACAACTCTAAGAGGGTAAAAATTCTCTTAAGTTACACTCTCAATGTTTCACATGATGTTTCCAGAATGTCTCAAAAATCCAATCATGGTGTAACATGGTTTTGTACTAAGGCACTACAAATCCAAAATACCAGTGCAATATTTCATGTCACTAGGTTCACACTGGTGAACAGAAGGACACAAAAATTCCAATGGACTCATTAGGTCATAGAGTTTGTGTCATAACTCTGATACCACATGTGACAACCCTATTGGGCACTAACTAGAAATACATGATTTTAAAAATAAATAAATGTACATATTATAATTAGATTACACCACGATAATCTAAGCAGTGATCAAACTAAATACTCTAAGTGTGATAATTATAATATAATTACATGACATCTAAATAGTCACTAATCACTATCAACATATAGAACATATCATAATATAAACATAGAAAGTAATTACAAATAACTATCCTCTACTGGTATAGTACACATCCATTATTGTTAATCCATAATAAATAGGTAATCACAATTCTTCATAACAATGTTTCTAATAATAGATATAATATAATACAATATACATAAATAAGATACATGGCTCTTCAGAGCATGAATTCTCTGGACTCTCCAATATCTCTGGCAATCTCAAGTGGCATTTCAATAGTAGTACTATTGTTGGGAGGGAGAGCATCATTCGAGCGCTTTTCCATACCAACCATGGACCAACAATCACCTACACTAATCTCATTAGGAAATGACCCTCCCTTCATGGATGAGTAGATTTATGTCATGAAAATCTAAAGAGACGAGCAAGTACATGTGTGTTATGGTTTTTAAAAATAAATATACAATGTATCATATAAGACCTATTATATTACAAGATATCACACAAACATGTAAATCATACTCATTAAATGATAATGTCTCACTAAACATATTTTGGCCAAATTTTTAAGAATAATAAATAATATCAATCTATAGATCAATCAAATTCATACACACCACTTGATCAGATTGCCTTCATCTGGCATTGTGATGCTAGTAAGCCAGTGAAGTCCATCTCACTCCTTACTCTATATCAGCAATGCGAGATTGGTCAAACATATTTAACCAAAAGATTCATATAATTTACATCTTACTAGAAATCATATTATGTAACATGCTAAACATAAGATTAATCAAAGCATACATTTATTCCACCAGACATATGAATGAATCTCACATAATTATCTATCTCATATTAGAAATAATGACTACAATTTATACCACCTAGGTAAAATATACATTTAACTATAGATTTAAACAACCACAATTAGTTTCCAAACATACTACACCCTATGATAACCCATATTACCATAGTCTAGGATTATAAGACATAACTAATATATTTACACAATCAATCATATAAATTAGTCTTAAATACATGTGAATATAAACTTCTATTCAAGTAACTAGATATAACAAATCAAGTCACAGTTTCCATGAAACACATAATATTCTATCCTAGCATTTATTACACTCTCAAAAGTTATATGCACGCATACATAAAGTCCTACTAAATATCATAAAACATGTTATTCAAATAAATAATTGGTGTCACCCTAATATAACCTAAATACACCTCAAACTACTCCTGAGTCAAAAACTTAGCAAATTCTCAAGTTGTATGATTGGTTGTTCCACATACAATGCATAGGCACTTAAGCTTGAAATGCAACATGAAAATATAAAGAAAGACTCATATGATGTATATACCAATTTATACACATTACATTCAACCTATCTACACTATTTACATCTATATAATTACCTTTTGATGATCAAAAGAACCACAACAGGCCATAAGGCCTCTCTTGCCTTGTACATGGGCTCATGAGCTTGTAGCCTTGTTGACCCTATTTTTGAGGCATAATTTATTTAAGATTCATCATAACACAAAAATTAAATAATATTTAGATATTCACTAAGGTCTTATACAACATACCTCAAATACTCTTGGGATTTCTTTGTACAGACTAGCCCTATCATGCACTGTGTCAGGCCTAATTAGGCCTCTAAGACCCCTATTTAGAAGGATGTATAGAGAAATGGGTGAAACTAAGACTTAAGACTCATGTAATAGGTGTAACATGACATAAAAAACTATTCAAATAGAAACTTAGCAAGTTCACAACCTAAACCAAGGTCAAAACCCTCTGTCTCAATCATGTTAGGCCTATAAGGACTAAAATAAGGTCAAGGGTTAGAACATGGCCTTAACCATCAAGTTCGCTCTTAAAAATTTAAAAAGTGGATGCATACATGGAGAAACAAAGGATTTTAAATAATCAATAATTTTTACCATATGGAATTAGAGAAATAGGAAGCCCTCGTTAGGGCTTAGTCTATAAATAAAAGGAGCTACAGAGCAAACCATGAAGGGTCAAGACCTCAAAAAAAATTCATCAGGCTTGTTTTCACCTATAAAAAAGGTTTGAGCACTTATAGTAACAAAAATTATCCTCTAGATATTGAATGCCAAGTTGGATCTTGTTGCCCTACCTGGTTTGCATGCACATTCTATAGGAAATCTTGAAATAAGCACTCAAAATTGTTCTTCAACACTCTATCTTCTCATTAGACATTTCATGGGTTGAAGGAATCACTCCATACAACTAAAAACCTTAAATTGGACATCAAAACTCTATTCTAGACTCATGTAACAAACTCCAAAAATAGAGTTAACAACCTTTTCAAAACAAACAAGATCACAACTACTCCAAATCTCATCCAAACCACCTAAGACCATATAGAATATGATCTCACAAACTATTTGGATGCAAGTCTATATACTTTTGTGGCCTCGAGACAAGTTTAGGCCTTATTAGAAGCTTAATTTGAATAATTTCAACTTTGAAAATTTGAATAACACAAATTGGAGGGAAATCAATCTAGACCCACCTAGAGTCTCTAAAACTTAACCAAAAAAACATAACAAACATATTCAATGCATGAAGATGATCCTGCATCATTCTTCCAAGGAGAAAAAAGAAGCAATCTTAATTTGTTGTTGTTCTTCATCAATTCCTCCATGCTTATTCCTAGCTTGTGGATGTCATTTGTAGTAAACCATGTTACATCTTTAGCTAGTAGGTCCTTCCACTTGGTTAGGTACTGGAAATATTCTATCTCTTGTCTTCTTAACCACTTTCTTGTCCAAAATGCTCTCAATATCCCTTGGCACTTCCTTTGGTAGTTATTGTTCCCATTGGAAAGCTTCATCAACCTCTATTTTAGACCCTTCAACTAGTTATTCTTCACCTTTATAGGGATATAGGTTTGTAACATTGAAGATTGTAGAGATTCCAATCCCCTTTGGTAGTTTAATCTCATAGGCATTGTTTGAGAACTTTCTTACCACCTTGCATGGAACAATTTTCTTCACTTTCATCTTGTTGTACTCTCTCTTAGGGAACCTTTCCTTTCTAAAGTGGGAAAGAACAAGGTCTCCAACACTGAGACTGACCTCTCTCCTCTTCTGATCTGCCCTTAGCTTGTACTTGATGGTGCTTTCTTCAAGTTTCCTCTTCACTTATTCATGTAAGTTTTGCATTTCATTGGAAAAATCTTCTACATCATCACTCCTTGCTTCCATCTTTCCTAGATTTATTAGCTCATATACACCTTTAGGATGTATTACATACAATATTTGGAATGGAATCATTTTTTTAATTCTATTAGGAGAATCATTATAGGAAAACTTAGCTTGTACAAGTACAAGATTCCATTATTTTGGTTGCATACTTACCAAACTCCTCAAGATGTTTCCAAGGATCCTATTAACAACTTTCATCTGAACATCAATTTGTGGATGGTAGGTTAAGATTAAGCTCAAATGTGTGCCCAAATTCTTCCATAAGGTCCTCCAAAAGTTCCCAACAAACTTAGTGTCCCTGTCAGAAACAATGCTCTTAGGGAGTCCATGTAATCTTACAATTTCTTGAAAGAATAGATTGGCTATGTTAGTAGCATCACTTGTTTCTAAACATGGAATGAATTGATCCATATTTTATAACCTATCAACCACTACAAATATATATTCATGACATTTTGAGTTGTTGGCAAACCAAGTACAAAATCCATACTTACTGAATCCCAAGGTCTATTGGAAATAGGTATTGGCTGGTACAAACCTAAATTTTGGCTACTTCCCTTGGCATGTTGGCATGCATTTCTCCTCGCAACAAAATTATTGACATCAATACCCATACCTGGTCAATATTAATGAGCACTCATTTGTGCTAGTGTCTTATTTTGCCCAAAATGTCCTGTCAAGCTGCCACTATGTTTCTCCTTTAGTAAATTCTCTCTCATGGAACTCTTGGGTATTTAAAGTTGGCTGCCCTTGAAAAATAGAACTTCTTGGATTATGAAGTCTATCCAAAGACTCCTATCAGCCCCTACTGGGTTCATGAAATCTTCATATGGTTCCTTGAAGTTTCGATCTTCTTTATACATCTCTTTTAACTCTTCAAATCCCAAGATACTTACTTGAGATATATTCCTCCTACTTAAGGAATCTACAACCTTTTTATATTGTCCTTTCTTATGATTCATAATGAATGTGAAACTTTGCAAAAACTCAATTCATCTAGCATGCTTTTGACTCAACTTATTCTGATTGCTAATGAACTACAAAGCATAGTTGTTAGTGAACAAAACAAACTCTTTAGGGAAAAGATAGTGCCTCCATTTATTCAAGGCTTATACAAGAGCATAGAACTCTTGATCATAGGCTAAATATCTCTTCTTATCATCACTTAGTTTCTCACTAAAGTATGTTATGGGTTTCCCATCTTGACTTAAAACAACACCTATGGCAGTCCCACTAGCATCACATTCCACTTGAAATAGTTTATTGAAATCAAGAAAGGTTAAGATTGGTTCTTCAGTTACCTTCTTTTTCAAAAATTTTAAACTCTTATCAATAACCTCATTCCAAAAAAATATTCTCTTATCACCCTTTATTGTGTCCATCATTGGAGCAACAATTCCACTAAAATTCCTTATGAATTTCCTATAGAAGCTAGCCAAACCATGAAATATTCTTACCTAAAATTTTCTCTTGGGTGTAGGACACTCAATTATAGCTTTTATATTCTCCTTATCCATCTTCAATCCTTCCTTTGAAATCACAAATCCCAAGTAGATCAATTCTGCACTCAAGAAACTATACTTTTTCACATTGATTAGCAATTTATCTTCATGTAGCTTACTCAATACCATCTTCAAATGTTTCAAATGATCTTCCTTAGTTGACTAAACACCAAGATATCATCCAAATATACTATCACAAAATTACCAATGAACTCCTTAAACACTTCATTCAGTAGCCTCATTAAGGTACTTGGTGCATTGGTTAACCCAAATGGCATGACTAACCATTCATAGAGTCTATCATTGGTCTTGAAGGATATTTTATATTCATCCCATTCTCTTATCCTAATTTGATGGTATCCACTTTTCAAGTCTATCTTGGAAAAATATGCATCTCCACTCAAACAATCAAGTAAATCATCAATTTTAGGCAATGGGAATCTATACCTGATATTTATCTTGTTGATTGCTCTAGAGTCTATGCACATTCTCCAACTCCCATCCTTATTAGGACTCAAAACTATCGGAATATCACAAGAACTTAGACTCTCTCTTACAAATATTTTTTTCAATAATTCTTGGACTTTGTGCTTGATCTCTTCATTTTCCCTTGGTGTCACCTGTAAGTAGCCTTGTTTGGAAGATTTGCTCCTGAAATCAAGTCTATGCAATGGCTGATGCTTATTAATGGTGGTAACTCATTAGGAAAATAATATACCACAATATCAATGTACTCATTCAACATGTATTGGATCTCTAGAGGCAAATCAATCAACTTAGTAGTAGTGACTACACTTCTTGGCTTACCAATCATAGTAAAGTTTACCTCTTCCATCTTCATTTGATGTAGAAAATATTTACCATTCATGGTCAACTCTTTAATAATTCTATCCTACAGTATAAGTATCCTCTTCCTTCAATGGTGTGAGTGTATGCTTGATCCCATCCTTCTCAAATGTGTACGTATTCTACCTTCCATCATGCATGGCCTTCTTGTCAAACTGCCAAGGCCTTCTAAGCAATATATGGCATACATCCATGGGCATAACATCACATAAAATATGATCTCTATATTTTCCTATTTGAAAATTCACTTTACATTGTTCACTTATCAAGAGTTTGTGTCCTTTTTACAGCCAAGAGACTTGATAAGGTGTAGGATGCACCTCCTTCTTCAAGCCTAGTTTTTCCACCATCTCAGTTGATACGAGATTGTCTATACTTTCAATATATATGATGACCTTGTAGCACTTTCCTTTGATTTTACATGTAGTCCTAAACAAATTTTTCCTTTGTGGTGGTTCCCCAATTTTATTATTAGGCTTTAACAAGATTTTTTTCATTAAGAGAGACTCACCTTCCTCTGAAATATCTTCATGAGTTGTTGTTAGTCCTTTAACTTCCTCTTCACCTTGGGTCATGTGTACACATATTTCATGGCTAGTACAAGTGCTATTTGGAAACTCATATGATCTATGGCCTACATACTTGTTACACTTGAAGCATTTGCCCATGGATCTTCCTCTTCCTCTTTGGTAGCCTTGATATGGCCTCCTTCCTCTTGGTGTATAATTGCCTCTTGAACTTTATGAGCTACTAGCCTCATCTTGTGATGTTTGTATCTGCCTTATACCTCCTTGTGATACTCTTCCTCCAATGGATCTGCCTCTTCCCCTTGAAAAGGAAATTTATTTCCTTGCAATCTTCTCCCCAACTTTCAAAGCAAACTGGTATGCTTCTTAAATTGTCCTGGGTATGAGAAGACTAATCTCATCTTGGATGACAAACTTCAAACCATTAGTGTATCTTGATAATTTTTACATATCATCCTAAATGTGTCCTAATCTTATAGTTAGCCTATATAACTCTTTAGTGTATTCTTTTACAGTCATGTCCTTTTGTTTCAAATTTTGTAATTAATTGAAAAGATTTACTTGGTAATCTAAGGGAATGAGTTTACCTTTCATTTTTGATACCATTATATCTCATATTCTAATATTTGGCTTTAATTTTCTCCTCCTTTCTTCTTGCACTCCATCCCACCATAGGGATGCATGGCTCTTTAACCTAGTCATGACATACTTGACCTTCTTGTCATCTTCTTCTATCCCTTCATACTCAAAGTACTTGTCTAATGCACTGATATAATCAATAAATTATTCTACATTAAAGTTTCCTTCATACACTGGAACCTACATCTTTGGATTTTCATTCACCTTCATAATGGATTTGATCAACCTATCTTCAGTTGTCTCATCTTCTACCACCAACTCATCATCTAGTGGTTTTTCTTCTCCTTCACTGACTTCTCCCATGCCAGCACCTCTCCTTTGATCCATATCTAGGTCTTTTAACCTAGCTTGCAGGTTCATAATCTTCTCTAATATGATCATTTTCCCTACTGGTCTCCTTCCACCAGCTCTACCTCTATTCCTCACTCTCATGGTCATCTTGCTACTCTTTCTCACAAATCACTTTCCTTCTCTTGATTGGATCTTGGATTGTGAACAATACCTTTAGCTCTAATAATAAAATTGGTTTCACCCTAAGATAACCTAAAGACACCTCAAACAACTCCTAGACTGACTCAGAAACTTGGCAAATTCTCAAGGTACATGACTGGTTGTTCCACATACAATGCATATGCACTTAAGCTTGGAATGCAACATGAAACTATAAAGAAAGAATAATATGATGCATATACAAATATATACACCTTAAATTCAACCTATATACACTATTTACATCTATATAATTACCTTTTGATGATCAAAATAACCACAACACGCCATAAGGCCTCTCTTGCCTTATACATGGGCTCATAGGCTTGTAGCCCTGTTGACCCTATTTTTGAGGCATAATTTATTTTAGATTAATCATAACACAAAAATTAAATACTATTTGGATACCCACTAAGGGCTTATGCAACATACTTCAAATACTCTTGGGGTTTATTTATATTGACTAATCCTATCATACAATGTATCAGGCTTAATTAGGCCTCTAAGAGCCCTGTTTAGAAGGATGTATGGAGAACTGGGTGGAACTAAGACTTAAGACTCATGAAATAGGTGTAAAATGACATAAAAAAAACTATTCAAATCAAAACTTTACAAGTTCACACCTTAAACCAAGGTCAAAACCCTATGTCTCAGTCTTGTCAGGCCTACAATGACTAAAATAAGGTCAATGGTTAGAACATGGCCTTAACCATCAAGTTAGCTCTTGAAACTTTAAATAGTGGATTCATACATGTATAAAATAAGGATTTTAAAGAATCAAGAATTTTCATTATATGGAATTAGAGAACTAGGAAGCCCTAGTTAAGGCTTAGTCTACAAACAAAAGGAGCTATAGAGCAAACCATGAAGGGTCAAGACCTCAAAAAAATTCATTAGGCTTATTTTCACCTATAATAAAGGTCTGAGCACTTACAATAACCAAAATGATCCTCTAGATATTGACTGTCAAGTTGGATCTTGCTGCCCTGCCTGGTTTACATGTACAATCCATAAGAAATCTTGAAATAAGAACTCAAAATTATTCTTCAACACTCTATATTCTCATTACATGTTTCAAACATAATAATACAACTCCATGGGTTAAAGGAATCACTCCATATAATTGAAAACCTTAATTTGGACATCAAAACTCTATTCTAGACTCATGTAACAAACTCCAAAAATGGAGTTAACAACCTTTTCAAAACAAAAAAGATCACAACTACTCCAAATCTCATCCAAACCACCTAAGACCATATAGAATGTGATCTCACAAACTATTTAGATGCAAGTCTATATACTTTTGTGTCCTTCAGATAAGTTTAGGCCTTATTATAAGCTTAATAGGATAATTGCAACTTTGAAAATTTAAATAACACAAATTGTAGGGAAATCAATCTAGACACACCTAGACTCTCTAAAAATTAACCAAAAAAAACATAACAAACATATTCAAAGCATGAAGATGTTCCTAGATCAATAACCAACTCACATACATTTAGTCCATAAAACATGTGAATGAGTTATAGGTATATCAATTTTAGTTTGCTACCACTTGAGTATGACATATATTTAGACTATAGTACTTTATGACATCCCATAATATCATAGTTATTTGTTTATGAACATAACTACACAATTATGAATGACCAATCTTACAATTTCAAGAAACAACCGACCTATAATCATAAATAATAAACCAACAAGTATGGTTTTATACCACCCAATGTAGTCATATAAAATGTCCATATTAGTATTTTGAGTATGGCTTGTGACACCCTAGATATATCTCTTTTTTGCATGCTCTTGTGACCCTTCTAAAAACCTTTTCATTCATTATCGGTCATCCAAAACCTTCTAAATAGTCATTCCACCTCAGCCAAGCTACTTTTCCCAAGCCAATCCTATTTTTCTAAGTCCCAAGCCTGTAAAACAAGAGCACGATACTTGGACTATAGCACTGTACCCTAGGGTGTCCCATTTTTAACTCTCCTATCCCTTTGCAATTTTAGACTTAACAATCATTTTCATCCAATACCTATCTTTTATTATGTCAGCCTAGTGTGAATACATTTGACCCATGACCAATGGTTCCCTATAAAATCCTATCTAAAGCTCATTTATGAAGGGAGGTGACAAATCTTAAAAATCAAGCAAGAATACAAATAAAGCACGAAGGCAAACTTCCCTATTCTTTGCATACAATCACATAACATAGCTACAAACACCCTCAAACCCTTATACCAGTCCCTAACCAACTTAAGCACTCTTAATTTGACATTTTTGCATCTACATCATACTATTGTAAAAAACACATTAGGTGGGAGAACTACATATGGATTGATCCCCCTTCAGAGTATTGATATGTAGGTAGCATTCCCACACAAGGGGTGTGGATTACACATTCAGTGCATCTTACACACTAACTCACCCTTTTCTCAAGTGATTCAAACATTATTTATCAAGCATGATGGAGGGTTAGGGTTTGAAGATTAAATCAGCTCTACAAGTTTTGTTGATAATCAACACTCAAGATTTCATAGGTAGGCTCACACAAGAACAATGTAAAAACCCAAAAAGTTTTAGGTCTCTATGACCATATTAGATAATAGTGGTAGGAGTGGACAACAACATTGAACCCAAAAGTGTCTTATTTTTGATGCTCCTATCCTTTCACCAAATGAAAGCTAGATTCAGGTTGGCGACACTGTCCCAATCCTACACAGCGAGTTTCCACCTCTGTATCATCTGTGGTGCTCTTGTTTCAAGCTAAGTTATATTTATATGTATTTATTTCTATTTTTAGAAAGGTAAAAAGACAAAAAAAAAATATAGATCAAGACTGTATTTATTGCAATATTCTTTACTGAATTATTAATCTAAACCTTTAACTAAAATAGGAATAAAACTTCATTATTCCCAAAAAAGTTAAATCATTTGGTGACCTTGACTTACTTCGTTTGCACACAAAAACCCTAGAAACCCTAGGGAAAATTCTTTGTTGATTTTAAAAATATTTTTTTTATTTTTTTTTGTATATATAAATCAAAATTTCACATTTAAGTTTTAAAATTCACCATAGTAATTTTAAAAATTATTTCTTTCAAACCATAGTTGCCTATACTAGGTCCCAATATTTTCAAACCCTAGCCTAGGGTTTCAAAATTAAAATTTTGATTTTTGCACATTGGGTTGAATATTCTAATTTTATTAATCACGATTTACTTATGCAATTTTTTCTAGTTTCTCTTGCATGCTTGTTTCCTTTCATTTGGCATCAATTCAAAAATGTCATAAATACATATGTACATGCTATTTTAAGACTAACTCAAATATATGTCATATTTCATTATTTATTTAACATGTTATCTCTCTATTATGTGTAGTTCAATTAAATCCTTACATGCTTAGAGGATACATTACATAAGCTAACAACCACCTATCAAGTTTCAATGCCATATATTATACACATGAAATAATTTCCTTCTCCTCCTCTGCCCCAAGAGGGTGATAACTGCATTCCCTCTAACCAGGTCCATGCTATCACCCCTCCCAAAGGTGAGGTAACCTATACTATTGTTCCTCATGTATATATTCAGCCTATAGCTTATTCAAACCCTCTTAAACATATGTGCTTATAATTTCAATCAAAAGCAATTAGGGTTTGCACTTGTGAGACTCTAAGAGATCAAATCACCAGTATGTGCAAGTTAATTTCAGATTTACAAACATAGAATCAACTATTACATGAAAAGATCACAAGATTGAAAAATTAGATTATAATACAAAAGCCTCAAGGGCACCCTAATGTCAATTATGTATATGCACCTTCACATAGTCAATTGTTGCAAGCACTATTACACAATCAAGAAATCACAATAAAGCAACTCTACAACTAGTGATTAAAAAAGCATTCAAAGATCAAATAAGAGTTCAAGTGAGGTACATAGGGAAATGAATAAATCTAAGTTGATAAAAATAACTCCTCTTATTTAGCATATCATAGAATGCATGGGCATCACACAGATTCATGTTTGGCATTGAAAAAACATATGCAATAAATAATTATTAATGAGGACCCTATAAAAGGTAAATCAGTCAAGCAATGCACAATGACACAAGAACACATTCACAAAGGGTCAAATTTAGAAATAGTACATAAGTGGTTACAAAAGCATAAATCAAAACAATAAAAGGATCAAAAAGAAAAATCAGAGCAAGAAACAGTACCACAAGCATAGGTTAAGCATGAAAAATATGCAAATCTACCTCTCCAAAATAAGGCTCAACTTTCAAAGTAGTATGGGTTTGGTCAAAAATATCTACAACAGTTTGATTATTAAGGTCAAGGTTGGGCAAACATGCTCAAGACATCACTACTTCTATTCTAGCAGTTGATAATATTTGTCACAAAGGTTTGAGATTTATTGAACATCCTAAGGCAAATCATTCATAGACATAATTTATCAAAGGAAAAGATTTAGATACAACAAAAATCAACACTAGCATTCCATTGGTTCAAAATCAAGATGATAATGATGAGTGGAATAATATAGGTTATTATGATTTCCAAGATACCGATAATGAATCCAAATATTTAGAGTCATATTCATAGCCATTCCCTCATGCTTCACAATCATGCATGATTCCTTTGTTTGATATAAGACACCATGATAGGGATTCTCTTTCGAGACTCATTGGTTAGTATCATTTTTTCTCAGCTTACTTATACATATTGTCTTTTTTCTTACTTGTATATAGCTTATTTCAAAATACCAAAAACAATACAACATTTCAAGACACCAAAAACAATATAATATTTCAAAATACAAAAACATCCAAATAACTCAAAACACCAAAAAGACTTTTCAACTCTATGCATTATCCATGCTTTACATTTCTAATACCATGCTAGACTTACATTTTGTTGTTCTATGCTACTGTTTGTCAATTTATCTATATTACCATGCTTCATTTAATCTTCTTTGAGTGTGTGTAGTGACACCTAGATCATTGATTACTTCACTCTACCCATTAAGAGGGCATCATGCTTCTACATTTGAGACATACATTGACATATCTACCCACCTGGGGCATCTTATACATGACTACACCATCCAAATTATGTCATTCCTACACCACACACTCTAGTTATCATGTTGATGTACATTACTTACTAGCTTATATAGATTATTCTATCAACACTCACTAGTTTATAGCACTTGTGTATTTCTTAGCATCTACATAGTCTTGTACTCCATGTTTTGCATACTTTCACTTCTTGCTTTGATTACTTAGATGTGATGGTTCCAGCATTTGCATGCCTTACTTTCTTGATTTTAGTAGCTAGATGTGATTGCATTTATAAGTTCCAATTTTATCTCTTGTGTGTGCCTTGGGATATTTGCCAATGTCATTTGCTTGTAATCTTCTATGTGCTTGTGGCCCTCGTGTCAACCTTGATTGTTTTCATTTGTATGTGTATGTGGAATTTAAACATGCCTTTTATGCTTGATTTCCTAGTTTGAGTGACATGTGCCCATGTCCATTATTTTCTTAGCCCCTTGGCCACTTTTGTGTGCTTCTTGCTTCTTGCCCTGTGTGATTATTTGCTTCTCAATTGCTTGCAATGCCATGATTCACATCATGTATTATCTTGCCTTCTTGGATGCCATAATGGACATCATGCTCCATCCCTCCTTGAAAACTAATAACTAACAACTAACATTTTCCACTTCCAATTTAATATATTGCACATGCTATTACATTGCTACATTTATATAGGCATACCCTTGTTGATCTAACAATCTCCAATACAAGCTATGTTATATCTTAAGGCATATTTTGGATTATTATTGTTATATCATGTATTTCATAGGATAACACACTTTCAAGGCTTTTTATTCTGAGGGAAACCATTGTAGGGTCTTCATTTCTACCCTTAGAAGAGGGTGTAACAAACAGGGGTTTTGTCATAGAGATCATAGCCTTCTACTGGTTAAAAATTAGTTTTAAGAACACTCAGAACAACATTCAAAATACCAAATAGATAGAACAAACTAGAAAGATAGTGATGAATACAGAACAATGATCATAATTAGTAAATAATAAGAGCATCATACTTGGACTATAGTACCAAATAACAAAGTATCCTATTTTTGGTGCTCTAGATTTTACAAAAATAGATAGAAAGGTAAGGTCAATTATAGTTTTGTCAGCTACAATTCAGTTCAGATTGAGTATTTTCAGTATAATTTTAATCAGAGTATCTAGATATAGGGGGTATCATGTGTGAGATGATGACTCTCACTTCCATTTTTAGATTGGGTAGTTGGTACAGGTTCTAGATTAGAATCCATGTTACAAACACCAATGATTGGGGGTAAATTGTGTGGTACATTTGCCTTTTTTTTAGTTCATTATATTATCTAGGTATTCTCAGTAGTTGCATGCCTTATTTTATCTGTAGGTGGTTGGCATTATTTCAGAGTGGCTTTTTTATAAGCCTAGTTCTCCGTTTCAGAGTGGCTTCCATACAAGACTAATCTCCACCTTTTGGAGTGGCCAAGATTGACCTAGGTCTTAGTACACATTCAGCTATACATGCCACATTGTCAAATTACAGAGCGTTCATGGGCTTTAGGATCCATCTCATATGACACACATTCATACTAGTATCAATTCATAGTTTACTACATAGTAGGCAATGATGAAGCCAAAGGACTAGTTAGCTTTGTATTCATGAGCCACCTATTCAGAGGGTTTGGATACACAGTCCAAACATTGATTAACATACACATGATCACATAACTTTTCTTAGTGGGTGATGATGGAGCCAAAGGGCCTACCTTTGTATTATTGAGCCACTATTAAGGAATTGAGCATTCAGCTCTATTCATGATGTTACTTTTGGTAAAACACATATCCAACATTACTCAACATCAATCACCATCACTCAACATCATAATAGGTTTTGTATTGGTTCGTATATATGATGAAGTGTATTCATTCCTTTATCTTCCTCTCTCTTTTACCCAACTTTTATACATTCTTATTTAGACATAGTGTGACTAGTAAGAACTGATCTACTCTTTATTTTTCTTTACAAATTTAAGCTTCACAATGTTCTCTCTCTACACACACTCAACATCACACATCTTCATGGGCTTCACCCTTGCAGGTAATTTTAGGTGCACTTTCTATTTTTATTTTATCCTAGTATTTTAATTTGTTACATTAATAAAATAAAGGGGGGGGGAATGTGTTCATATAAAATGTCCAAATTGGTAGTTTGAGTGTGGCTTGTGACACCCTATCCATAGCTCCTTTTGTCATGCTCTTATGACCCTTATAGATACCTTTTCATTCATTATCAGTGATCTAAAATCTTCTAAATGGTCATTCCACCTTAGCCAGGCTACTTTTCCTAGGCCAATCCTATTCCCCCAGGTCTTGAGCCTATAGGACAAGAGTGCCATACTTATACTATAGCATCAGACCCTAAGGTGTCCCATTTTTGGTGCTCCTATCCATTTGTAATTTAAGCCTCAATGGTCATTTACATCCGATCCCTATCCTTCATTATATCAGCCTAGTGTGAATACATCTAACCCATGACTAATGGTTCCCTATAAAATCCTATCCAAAGCTCATTTATAAAGGGAGGTGACAAATCTTACAAAGAAAATAAGAATACAAACAAATCACTAAGGCAAACTTCTCTATTCTCTGCATACAATCACCCAACATAGCTGCAAACACCCTCATACCAATCCCTAACCACCTCAATCACTCTTAATTTATCATTTTTGCATCTACATCACACTATTTCACAAAGAATATTAGGTGGGAGAACTACATATGGCTTGATCTCTCTTTAGAGTAATGGTATGTAGGCAACGTGCCCACACAAGGGGTGTGGATTACACATTTAGTGCATTTTACACACTAAACCCCCTTTTTCTCAAGTGATTCAAACATTAATTTATCAAGTATGATAGAGGGTTAGATTTTTAAGATTAAATCATCTCTACAACAAGTTTTATAGATAATCAACACTCAAGATTTCATAAGCAGGCTCACACAGGAATAGCACAAAAACCCAAAAAGTTTGAGGTCTTTATGACTAGTTTGGATAATAGTGGTAGGAGTGGAAAACATTATTAGACCCTAAAGTGTCTTTATTTTGGTGTTCCTATTCTTTTGTTGAATGAAAGCCAGATTTAGGTTGGTGACACTGTCTTAGTTCTGCATAACCAGTTTCTACCTCTATATCATCTATCTCAATCTAGTTTCAAGCCAAGTTATATTTCTCCTTATTTATTGCTATTTTTAGAAAGGTAAACAAACAAATAAATTTTAAAAATTAGGAATATATTTATTAAAATATTTTTTACTAATTTATTAATCCAAACCCTTAACTAAAATTGAAATAAAACTCTATTATTCTAAAAAAAGTTAAATCATTTGGTGAACCTGACTTTCTTCATTTACACACAAAAACCCTAGAAACCCTAAGGAAAATTCTTTGATACTTTTAAAAATATTTTTTTGATTTATTTTGCATATATAAATTAAAATTTCACATTTAATTTTTAAAACTCGCCATAGTAATTTTAAAAATTATTTCTTTCAAACCATAGTTGCCTATACTAGGTCTCGGTATTTTCAAACCCTAGCTTAGGGTTTCAAAATTAAACTTTTTATTTTTACACATTGGGCTAAATATTCCAATTTTATTAATCATGATTTACTTATGCAAAGTTTTCTAGTTTCTCTTGCATGCTTGTTTCCTTTCATTTGGCATGAATTCAAATATGACATAAATATATATGTACATGTTATTTTAAGATCAATTCAAATATATCTCATATTTCATTATTTATTTAACATGCTATCTCTCTATTATGTGTAATTCAATTAAGAATAAAATCTTTACATACTTAGAGGATCTATTACATAAGTTAAAAACCACCTGTCAAGTTTCAATGTCATATCTTATGCACAAGAAAGAATTTCCTTCTCCTCCTCTCCCCCAAGTAGGTGATAGCTACTTTCCCTCTAAACAGGTCCATGCTATCACCCCTACAAAAGGTGAGGCAACCTATACTATTGTTCCTCATGCATACATTCAACCTATGGCTTCTTCAAACCCTCTTCAACATATGTGCTTACATGTTCAATCAAAAGCAACTAGGGTTTGCACTTGTGAGACTCTAAGGGATCAAATCACTAGTATGAGCAAGTTAATTTTAGATTTAAAAATTCAAAATTAGCGATTACATGAAAAGATCACAACATTATAAAATTAGATTATAATACAAAAACCACAAAGGCACCCTAGTACCAATCATGTAAATGCACCTTCACCTAGTCATTGGTTGTAAGTAATGTTATAGACCAAACCAATAAATCACAACAAAGTAAATATACAACTAAGGATTCAAAAATCATTCAAATATCAAATAAGAGTTCAAATGAGGTACTAAGAGAAATGATTAATTATAAGTTGATTAAAATACCTCCTCTACATTCAGTGAAAAGATCCAGATATTATTGTGCATATCATAGAATGCATGGGCATCACACAGATTCATGTTTGGCATTGAAAAAATATATACAATAGATACTTGCTAATGAGGACCCTATACAAGGTAAATTAGTCAAGAAATCCACAATGACATAGGAACACATTCACAACGGGTCAAATTAAGAAACAATACAAAAGTGATTACCAAAGCATAACTCTGAACAGCAAAAGGATCAAAAAACAAAATCAGAGCAAGAAACAATACCAAAAGCATAGGTAAAACATGAAAAAGATGCAAATCTACCTCTCCAAAATAAGGCTTAACTTTCAAAGTAGTATGGGTTTGGTCAAAAATATCTACAATAGTTTGATTATCAAGGTCAAGGGTTGGGCAAGCATGCTCAAGGCATCACTACTCCTATTCTAGTAGTTGATAATGTTTGTCACCAAGGTTTGGGATTTATTGAATATCCTAAGGCAAATCATTCATAGACACAATTTATCAAAGGAGAAGATCCAGATACAACAAAAGTCAACACTAGCATTCCATTGGTTCAAAATCAAGATGATAATGATGAGTGGAATAATATAGTTTATTATGATTTCCAAGATATCGATAATGAATTTGAATATTCAAAGTCATATTCGTATCCATTCCCTCATGCTTCACAATCACACATGATTCCTTTATTTGATACAGGACACCATGACAGGGAGTCTCTTTCAAGACTCATCGATCAATATCATTTTTTCTCAACTTACTTATACATAGTGTCTTTTTGCTTACTTGTATATATCTTATTTCAAAACACTAAAAATAATACAATATTTCAAAACACCAAAAAAATATAATAGTTTGAGTAACAGGTGCCCATGTCCCTTGTTTGCTTGGCCCCTTGGCCACTATTATATGATTTTAGCTTCTTGCCTTGTGTGCTTGTTTACTTCTCAATTGCTTGTAATGCCATGATTCACATCATGCATTATCTTGCCTTCTTCGATGAAATGATGGAAATCATGCTCCATCCCTCTTTGACAATTAATAACTAAAACTTAACATTTTCCACTTCCATTTCAATATACTACACATGTTATTACATTGTTACATCTATCTAGGCATACCCCTGTTGATCTAACAATATCCAATACAAGTTATGTTATATCTTGAGACATATTACTGGATTATTATTTCTATGTCATTTATTTCACAACATAACATACTTCCAGGGCTTTTTATTTTGAGGGCATTCATTTTAGGGTCTTCATTCCTACCCTCAAAAGAGGGGGCAAAGAATAGAGGTTTTGTCACATAGATCAGAGCCTTCTACAGGTCAAAATTTAGTTTTAAGAACACTCAAAATAACATTCAAAACACCAAACAAGCAAAACAAATCAAAAAGATAGTGACAAATATAAAATAGTGATCATAATCAGTAAAGGACAAGAGCACCATACTTGGACTACAGTGTCGAATAACAAAGTGTCATGTTTTCAGTGCTCTTGTTCAAATAGTATAAAACCTAGATTTTATACAAACAGATAGAAAGGTAAGATCAATTACAATTTTGTCAACTACAATTTAGTTTAGATTAAGCAATTTTAGTATAGTTTTACTTAGAGTATCTAGATATAGGGGGCATCATGCACAGCATGATGGCTCTCACTTCTAGTTTCATATTGAGTAGTTGGTACAACTTCTAGATCAGAATCCATGTTATAAACACTAGTGATTAGGGGAAATGTGCACGACACATTTGCCTTCTTTTCTTTTCAGTTCATTATATTATCTAGGTATTATTAGTAGTTGCATGCCTTATTCCATCTGCAAATGGTCGGCATCATTTTGCAGTGGCTTTCATATAAACCTAGTTCTCAGGTTTCAGAGTGGCTTTAATACAAGCCTAATATCAACCTTTTAGAGTGGCCATGATTGGCCTAGTTCTCACTACACATTTAGCTATTTATGTCAAATTGTCAAATTACAAAGCATTCATGGGATTTAGAATCCATCTCATATGACACACATTTATATTGGTATCAGTTCATACTTTACTACATAATGGATAATGATGGAGCCAAAGGACTAGCTAGCTTTTGTATTCTTGAGCCACATACTCAGAGGGATTGGACACACTGTCCAAACATCGATTAACACATGCATGATCACATAGCTTCACTTAGTGGGAGATGATGGAGCCAAAGGACTAACCTTTATATTCCTGAGCCACTCTTGAGGAATTGAGCGCTCAGCTCCATTCACGATATTACTTTTGGTACAACACATACCCAACATTACTCAACATCAATCACCATCACTCAACATCATAATAGGTTTTGTATTGGTTCGCATCCCTGGTGAGGTGTATTCATTCCTTTCTCTTCTTCTCTCTTTTGCCAAGCTTTTATACATTCTTATTTTAGACATAGTCTGTCTAGCAAGAAGTTAGCTACTCTTTATTTTCCTTTGTAGATTTATGCTTCATGATGTTCTCTGTCTATGCATATTCAACATCACACATCTTTATGGGCTTCACACTTATAGGTAAGTTTAGTTACACTTTTCATTTTTATTTTATCCTAGTATTTTGTTTTGCTTCATCACTAGAATAAAGGGAGGGAAAATGTAGTCATATAAAATGTCTAAATTGTTAGTTTGAGAGTGGCTTATGACACCCTATACATATCTCCTTTTTGCATGCTCTTTTGACCCCTATAGACACCTTTTCATTCATTACTAGTCATCTAAAACCTTCTAAATTGTCATTCCACCTTAGTCAAGCTGCTTTTCCTAGGCCAATACTATTTCCCTAGGTCCTGACCCTATAGGATAGGAACAACATACTTGGACTATAGCGTCGGACCCTATGGTGTCCCATTTTTGGTGATCTTATCTCTTTATAATTTGAGACTCAATAGTCATTTTCATCTGATCCCTATCCTTTATTATGTCAGTCTAGCATAGATACATCTAACCCATGACCAATGGTTCCCTATAAAAACCTATCCAAAGCTCTTTTACAAAGGGAGGTGACAAATCTTAAAAAGCAATCAATAATGCAAACAAAGCACTAAGACAAAATTCCCTATTCTCTGCATACATTCATGTAACACAGCTACAAACACCCTCATACCAGTCCCTAACCACTTCAAGCACTCTCAATTTGGCATTTTTGCATCTGCATCACACTATTACATGAAGCATATTAGGTGGGAGAACTACATATGGCTTGATCTCTCTTCAGAGTATTGGTATGTAGGTAACATGCGCACATAAAGGGTGTGGATTACACATTCAGTGCATCTTACACACCAGCCTCCCCCTTTTCTAAAGTGATTCAAACATTGTTTTGTCAAGCATGATGGAGGGTTAAGGTTTGAAGATTAAATCAGATCTACAGTGAGATCTATCAACAATTAGCACTCAAGATTTCACACGTTGGCTCACACATGAACAACACAATAACTCAAAAACTTTCAAGTCTCTATGACTAGTTTGGACAACAATGCTAGGAGTGGACAATGACATTGGACCCCAAAGTGTCATATTTTTGGCACTCTTGTCCCTTCATCGTATGAAAGCTAGATTTATGGTTGATGACATTGTCCCAGTGCTGCATAGTCAGTTTCTACCTCTGTATCATCCATCTTAGTTTAGTTTCAAGCTAAGTTATATTTCTCCTTATTCATTGCTACTTTTAGAAAGGTAAAAAAGATAAATAAATTATATAAATTATGATTGTATTAATTGCAATATTCTTTATTGATTTATTAATCCAGACCACTAAAAAGGAATAAAACTCAATTATTACCAAAAAAGTTAAATCATCTGAGTATACCCTATGTTTAAACTGCATACTACTATAACTTATAGTCACATCACAATGCACTAATATATGTTAAATATGTCTAATTGCTTGTACATATTAAAACCCTCATAATATGTATCACACACAAGTATTCAATTCTAAATATATACATAAACTAATAGTCAGTCATAGCCTTTCCAAAAAGTCAGATAACACACAACCAAGTTATACCTCATATTGACATAATTCAACAATGTAATACTCTTCTAGGAGACTATTTTCATATGGTTATATTCTTTGGTCCCTTGATAACCTTATGACTTATTTTAACCATTCCTTTAGTTATAGGTATATTTCGTATGTAGAATTACTTATACATCAAAATATGTTAAGTGCATAAGTTTTCACTACTTTATGTATATGTGCCAATAGTCATTATAATCAATATATTTATAAGATTTCAACCATATTTATAATTTTTCTATTCATAAAATACATTGGGGATTTATTAAAGATATTAATACTCAAAGAATATTAATGAACAAATTATCATAGGCAACATACTATTTATACTCATGTTAGATCATCATTATTTATAACATTCAAACACTCACATAGTTTCATATATTCGTCTATGATTATTATCCTATACCTTTGTTATGGCATCCAAATTATGCAAACACGAGGTAAATGTCTCGTTACCCATAGATGGTCTATAAATTATTATATTAGATAACTATTGATGTTACCACATGTAACATACTCATTAAACATATTTGGTTAGGATTATACCACATACTAATAAATTACCACACATTATCATTATTAAGTCATTTTTTATCATTCTTAATAAGGTTAGACCTCATATAGACATGATGTTTTCCAGTTCTTGTAGTATAGTCACACATTTCTACGATAACAAAGCATTGTCTTCACCACATGACATTTTAGGGTGTCATAAGAAGACCTTGTCCAAATAAACTCAACTAATCATAACATCTTAATAGACATGTATAGAAAGTAGATTACATAATTTACATACATACACATACATCCATTAGATGAAGCACACTTTCTCACACACTGGAGATATATGCAAACTATTTGATTATCCACCAAACTATATTAGTCAAATAGAGTAATATTAAAACAAGTACGGAAATTTCCATAAAGCAATAATTGTTTATATATATGCATTGAGAAATTCTCTATATTATATGTTAATATGACCAGGGAATATCTATGCTTATAAAGGATTAATTAAGAAGTTTCTCAGAAATAATTTATTATTGCTAACTAGTGAAATAGAGGTACAAAGCAATAATGATTTCTCTATGTGCTTAATTATCCAACAATATTTCAATTTCCTTATCATAATGTAGTGAACTATTTGATTTGATTTGAATGAATAATATATCAATATTAAGCATTCCTACCTTAGTGATGTTATTCCTATGTATTCATTAGCAAATACTACAATTATATAGCAATTTCTAAAGCATATTACTTATACTATATAAGCTATAATTGTTAGTTATATAGCGATTTATAAAGTAGATCACTTATACTATACAAACTGCAGATGTTAGTTATATAGAAATTTATAGTGATTAAATGTAACTAGATCAATTATATAGAGATTATAGTGATTAAATACAACTAGAACTCTTCATTACTAAATCAAAGCACTTCATTAAGCATTTATCTACTATGTTACTACCCATAAATATATATATTCAAATCATTGATATGTTCACCTATATATAAATCATTGTACTAATATGTTTAGGTCACTTCTCTAAAATAATATAATCTACCTATATGTATAAATAATTTTGTATCATATCCACTATGATTTTTTTGAGTTTACAAAGCTTTAATCTGTAATACCATATCACTGTAATATTAATCCATACATCACCAAGTGTATGTTATTATATGCTACACGTATCAAAATTTGTTTCATGAATATACTATCTCTTATTCATATTATTGTTATAGCGACTTACACTTATATTATAAATATCTACACTTATAAAACATAAACTTAGATAAAGCGCTTTATACTTTTATGCCTTTAATTCCCATAGAGACACGCAAGGAAATAAATATCTCTAGTCACTTCATCTGCATATTTATAAAATTAGATTTTATATAAGAACACCTAAGTTGTTGCATTCCTTTTAAATAGATCACTACATTTTAATTGCTTCCATGCATAAACTGCCATAAAAATCTTTGTTTGTTGTATAAAATTGGTTTGAAATCACCTAGTGTAAAGCTAGATTGAAGCTTAGTCATTTGAATGACTATATTTTAGACTAGAATGTATCACCCTATGTTGGCAGGTCAACAGAATACCATTTGTTAAAGAGTCAACTTGGGTAAAATGTTACACTCTTAAATATATGTTAGATATTTTGATATTATCCAACTCAAGAAAATTGTTCCACCACTACTATTAGCATGTTGTGTACTATAATCACCCATTTATACGATAGCGAGCCATTGCCTTCACCACATGACATTTTAAGGTGTCATAACAGAGCATTGTCTAAATAAATTTAACTAGTCATAACGTCTTGATTGACATGTACAAAAACTAGATTACATAATTTACATACATATACATACATTCATTAGATGAAGCACACTTTGTCACACACTAGAGATATATGCAAACTATTTGATTATCCAGTGAACTATATTAGTCAAATAGAGTAATATTAAAACAAGTACAAAAATTTCCATAAAGAAATAATTGTTTATATATATGCATTGAGAATTTATCTATATTATATGTTAACACAACCAAGAAATTTCTATGCTTATAAAGGAATAATTAAGAAATTTCTTAGAAATAATTTATTATTTCTAACTAGTGAAATAGATGTACAAAGCAACAATCATTTCTTGATGTGCTTAATTACCCAATGATATTTAAATTTCCTTGTCATAACGCATCAAACTATTTGATTTAAATTAAATTAATAATATATCAATATTAAGCATTCCTTACTTTAGAGATATTATTATTGTGTCACCTAGTTTGAAGTCACCTAGCATTCCAATCTTGGTTTGCTATATAAAACTAGTTTGAAGTCACCTAGTGTAAAGCTATATTGAACCCTGATCATTTGAATGACTAGATTTTAGACTAGAATGAATCACCATATGTTGGTAGGTCAAAAAAATAGCATTTGTTAAAGAGTCAACATGGGTAGAATGCTACACTCCTAAATATATGTCAAATATTTTGATATTATCTAGCACAAGCAAATTGTTCTACCACTGCTATTTTAATGTTATGTACTATAGTCACCCATTTCTACGATAGTGAGCAATTGCCTTCACCACACAACATTTCAGGGTGTCATAACAAGACCTTATATGTATAAATTCATCTAGTCATAATGTCTTGATAGACATGTATAGAAAGTAGATTACACAATTTACATCTATACACATACATCTGTTAGATGAAGCATGCTTCCCCATACAATGGAGATATATGCAAACTATTTGATTATCCAGTGAACTATATTAGGGAAATAGAGTAATATCAAAACAAGTACAAAAATTTCCATAAAGCAATAATTATTTAAAGAAATAAATGTTTATATATATGAATTGAGAAATTATTTATATTATATGTTAAAACAGCCAGGGAATTTATATGATTATAAAGGAATAATTAAGAAATTTATCAAAAATAATTTATTATTACTAACTAGTGAAATAGAGGTATAAAGCAATAATTGTTAGTGTTTAGAGCTCAATTGGTTACTTTTGTATAAGCAACTAAACACGGAATTAAACCAGAAGTAATAAGTAACTAGAAATCAGAAATAGCAAAGAATAGGAGATACGAGAAACAACCAATCTTGTATTAAACTTTTCCAGAAGGAAATACAATGAAGAAATCTCTTTCTCCTCACACCTCGAAGATGCATAGTAATTCTCCCTCAAGAGTTCTCTTTCTCTCTCAATCAATTACAACCAATTCAATTACTTGAATTATTCCCACTTTGAGACAATCAACTCAATTGTTGTTGTACTTGCTATGAGGATCTAACCCTATTATATAGTAAACTACAACACTAGGGTTCATGAGCCATGCATTCTCCACCGTTAGATCCACCTCTTAATCAAAGGCTAAAATCTATTCTGCCAAAAATAGAAAAATAGACTCAAGACTAATTTTAGTCTTTACATGCAAACTAATTGTTCTCCTAAAAAATAGAATTTTGAAAATGCACAGATGATCGATACCAGTCAGTGTCTGTCTGGAGATGACCGATGCCTAATCGATGTCAGTTACTGTGTAGCTAAAGATAACCGATGTCGGTCGACCCCTAACTAATGTCGACAGGTTATGACTGATGTCAATTACTGTGTGACCCAGTAACCTCCACATTTTCTCATCAGTGAAGCTTTTAGCTCCACATCTCAACAATCTCCCACTTGGAGATAAACAGCTACTCCTATACCTATACAGCAACATCCTCTAGCTTGTTTCTCCTTCTTCAAGTTCAATCTTGAAGACCAACAAAAGTTGAATGAAGATTCAACTTATCCTTTATTACTGGCTTTGTTAACATATCAACAGGGTTCTTATCTGTATGGATCTTTTCCAGCTTCAACTGACCATCCTCTGATACTTGTCTAATGAAGTGGTACCTAAGCTATATATGTTTGGTTCTTGAATGAAAGGCTGAATTCTTTACCAAATGAATTACACTTTGACTATCACTGTACAATCTGCAACTCTCTTGCTCCTTTTCCAACTCTTCCATGAACTGAGTCATCTAAATAATTTCCTTGCTAGCCTCTGTGACTGCAATGTATTCTGTCTCTGTAGAAGACAAGGCAACAACCTTCTGTAACTTTGAAACCCAGCTAACCGCCGTTCCACCAATAATGAACACATATCTTGTGGTGCTTCTCCTACCATCCAAGTCACCTGCCATATTCGAATCTACATACCCATGTAGAGAAGTGTTTGACCCTCCATAGCATAAATGCCTACTGCTGGTCCCTCTCAGATATCTGAGAATCCACTGAACTGCTTTCCAATGTTTCTTTCCTAGATTGGCCATAAACTTGCTGACAACTCCCACTAGTTGGGCAATATCAGGTCTAGTACATACCATTGCATACATCAAGCTCCCAACTGCTAAAGCATATGGAACTATACTCATGTACTCACCCTCATCATGTGAGTTAAGACATTGTTCTTTGCTCAACTTGAAGTGTCCAGCCATAGGTGTGCTTACTAGTTTTGCATCCTGCATATCGAACCTCTCCAACACCTTATTCACATAATCCTTTTGAGACAAAATCAAACTATGATTTTTCTTGTCTCTCTTAATACTCATGCCAAGGATTTTTTTTGTTTCTCTTAAATCCTTCATGGCAAATGTGTGAGCTAATTTTACCTTAAGCTCAGTAATTTCTTGCATTTGTGAACCTGCAACAAGCATATCATCTACATATAGTAATAGGATAATATAACTACCATTATCCAATCTGTTAAAATAAACACAATGGTCAAATTGACATTTACTAAAGCCATGCTCTGTCATAAACCTGTCAAACCTCAAATACCATTTTTTTGGAGCTTGCTTAAGACCATATAAGCTTTTCTTCAACCTGCACACAAGTTTCTCCTTACCTTTTACCTCAAAACCTTTCGGTTGATCCATATATATCTCTTCATCCAAATCTCCATGAAAAAATGTTGTCTTAATATCAAGCTGCTCAAGGTGCAAATCCTCAATAGCAACTAAAGACAATACAGTCCGAATAGAAGTCATCTTTACTATAGGAGAAACAATTTCACCAAAATCAATACCTGGTTTCTGTGCAAATACCTTTACTACCAACCTGGCCTTATGTCTCAATTAACCATTCTCTCCTTCCTTTAACCTGTAAACCCATTTTTTTCAGTGCTTTCTTTCTGACTGGCAACTCAACCAAATCCCACGTATAGTTCTCTTCCAAGGAATCAATTTCTTCATTCATGCAATGCTCCCACTATTTCCAGAATTCTACCTGCAGTGCCCCATCAAAACTTTCTAGTTCTCCACCATTAGTGAGCAAAAAGTAGTATAAAGAAGGGGAATAATGAATTGGAGGTTTACTTACCCTTTCAAACCTCCTTATGGGCATTTGAGACTCATTTACAGCTTGTTGTCTGCCCAAATTTCCTTCTAATAGTGACCGATCTTGATCATCTTTGATCAATGCCAGTCTGCACTTGACCGATGCCAGTTCCACCTGATTGACGCCATCGATGTCAGTTTCTACTTGACTGATGTCAGTTTCTACCTAACTGACGTCAGTTTCTACCTGACTGACATCGGTTTCTATCTGACTGACGTCAGTCTCTGTGTTTTCCTGTGAGTGATGATTTTGGATTATAACCTCTTCCAAATCAAGATTACCTTGCTCAAAATTATTCAGCCTCTTGAGCTAATCACTGTACATCACCTTCTCATTAAAAACCAAGGCTTTCCATTTCTTAAATGTGTCAAAAACATCAGATTTCTTCTTTATGCAATAAACCCATACCTTTCTTGTAGCATCATCAATGAAAGAAACATAATACTGTGATCCTCTAATAGAAGCTACCTGAACTGGTCCCCACACGTCTGTGTGAACAAGCTCAAACTTGTGCTTCTTCTTTGTTGACCCAATTTTGAGAAACCTCACTTTCTTCTATTTCCCAAAAATACAATGCTCACAGAAATCTAGATCTATGCTTTTCAAATCTGAAAGCTTACCTTTTGACTTAAGAACATTCATTCCCTTCTCACTCATGTGACCAAGCCTATAGTGCCACAACTTTGCATCTACATCTGAAGTAGATAAAATAGAAGGAAAATAATCAGTAATACAAGTAGATAGATAAAGTGTACCTACTCTCTTACCTCTGGCTAATACAAGTGCACCCTTGAAAACTTTCCAAGATTTAGCTATGAGAGTTATTGTGTAACCCTCATCACCCAACTTTCCTACATAAATTAGATTTCTCTTCAGGATGGGTACATGCATGACATCTTTCAACACCCATGTGTTGCCATTCTGCAATTTCAGCTGCACCTTTCCTTTGCCAACATTTGACAAGGCTCATCATCCCCTAAATAAACTTTTCCAAAGTCTCCATGGACATAATCATTGAAAAAATTTCTATTTGGGGTTGCATGGAAAGAGGCACCATAATCTAAAACCCAAGATTCTATTTTATTATCTAAAGAAAATATAAGAGCAACCTGTGCAACAATACCTACAACTTTTGCTTCTTTATTACCTTCACGCTGATTTTCTTCTTTATCCTTCAACCAACAATATTTCTTTGCATGCCCTTTCTTTCCACAATTCCAACAGGTTATTCTTCCATTTCTAGATTTGGATCTCCTTCCCATTTTTGACCTTGATTTCCCTTGCTTGCCCTTCTCTCTTTGCCTTCCCCTGCTTACACTTAAAACATTACCTGATGTTTCCCCTGTGTTTTTCTTATGAATTTCTTCATTCAAAATTACACTAACAACATCATCAACTTTCAAGATATTTGAAGTAGATGCAGTATTACTAACTACCATTACCAAACTATGCCAACTTTTTGGTAAAGAGCATAAGATTAAGAGAGCCTTAATTTCACCATCAAAAACTATTTTGACTAAATTTAGCTGATTTACTATTGCATGAGAAACATTAAGATGACTAGATACAGATCCACCTTCCTACATTTGCAAATTAAATAATTGCTTCATAAGATATACCTTATTCGAAGCTGAGGGCTTTTCATATAAATTTGCCAAAGTATCCATTAACTCTACTGTTGTCTTTACCTGTGATAAGTTGGAAATCACAATAGATGCCAGGCTCAACCTTATAGATCCAAGAGCCTTTCTATCAAGAACATTCTATTCTTCATCTTGCATATTTGTGGGCTTCCTTAAAACTCCACCCAATGATAAATATAGATCTTTCTGATACAAATAATCTTCAATCTGCATCCTCCATAATTGATAATTCTTGCCATTGAATTTCTCCATTCTTAGTTTACTTTCTTCTGCCATTGCTTTACTCCCACTTAATCAGAAATCCCTGTGAGTGAATTCTGTAATCAACAAACACTAGCACACTCTGATACCACTTGTTAGTGTTTAGAGCTCAATTGATTACTTTTGTATAAGCAACTAAACACATAATTAAACTAGAAGTAATAAGTAACTATAAATCATAAATAGCAAAGAATAGGAGATACAAGAAACAACCAATCTTGTATTAAACTCTTCCAGAAGGAAATACAATGAAGAAATCTCTTTCTCCTCACACCTTGAAGATGTACAGTAATTATCCCTCAAGAGTTCTCTCTCTTTCTCTCAATCAATTACAACCAATTCAATTACTTGAATTATTCCCACTTTGAGACAATCAACTCAATTGTTGTTGTACTTGCTATGAGGATCTAACCCTATTATATAGTAAACTACAACACTAGGGTTCATGAGCCATGCATTCTCTACTATTAGATCCACCTCTTAATCAAAGGCTAAAATCTGTTCTGCCAAAAATAGAAAAATAGACTCAAGACTAATTTTAGTCTTTACATGCAAACTAACTGTTCTCCTAAAAATAAAATTTTGGAAATGCACAGATGACTGATGCCAGTCGGTGTCTGTCTGGAGATGACCGATGTCAGCCGATGCCTAACTGATGTCAGCTACTATGTAGCTGAAGATAACCGATGTCGATCAACCCCTAACTAATGTCGGTAGGTTATGACTAATGTCGGTTACTGTGTGACCTAGCAACCTCCGCATTTGCTCATCAGTGAAGCTTTTAGCTCCACAACTCAACAATAATGATTTCCCTATGTGCTTAATTATCCAGTGATATTTAAATTTATTTTTCATAATGCAATGAACTATTTGCTTTGGATTAAATGAATAATATATCAATATTAAGCATTCCTACCTTAGCGATATTATTACTGTCTATTCATTAGAAATACTGCAATTGTATAGTGATTAATAAAGCATATTACTTATAACATATAAACTATAATTTTTAGTTATATATCAGTTTATAAAGCATATCACTTATACTATACAAACTATACCTGTTAGTTATATAGTGATTTATAGTGATTAAATGTTCCTAGATCAAAATTATATAGTGATTATAGTAATTAAATGCAACTAGATCACTTCATTACTAAACTAGAGCATTTCATTAAGCATTTATCTACTATATTATTGCCCATAAATATATATTCAAATCACTGATATGTTAACCTATATATAGATCATTGTAATGATCTATTTAGGTCACCTCTCGAAACTAATATAATCTACCTATATGTATACAAAATTTTGTATCATATCCACTATGATTTTCTTGAGTTTATAAAGCTCTAATCTGCAATACCAGATCACTGCAGTATTATTCCATACATCACTTAGTGTATGTTCTTATATAATATAGGTATCAAAAATTGCTACATGAATATAATATTTCTTATTTATATTATTTTTACAGTGACTTACACTTATATTATAAATATCTACACTTATCTATGATGACTTACTCTTATAAAACATACACTTAGATAAGTCACTTTATATTTTTCTGCCTTTATATTAAATTCCCATAGAGATATGCAAGGAAATAAATATCTACAGTGACTTCATCAACATATTTATAAAATTGGCTCTTATATAAGAATACCTAAGTCATTGCATTCCTTTTAAATGGATCACTGCATTTTAATTTATTTCATGCACAAACGACCATAAAAATCTTGGTTTGTTGTATAAAACTAGTTTGAATTTGCCTAATGTAAAGCTAGATTGAAGCCTAATCATATGAATGACTAGATTTTAGACTATAATGAATCACCCTATGTTGGCAGGTCAACAAAATACCATTTGTTAAAGAGTCAACTTGGGTAGAATGTTACACTCCTAAATATATGTTAGATATTCTAATATTGTCCAAGTCAAGCAAATTGTTCTACCACTACTATTTTATAACAAAATATATATATATTTATTTGTTTCAGCTCCATTATCTATACAGGCAAGGTGGGAGTTGGTTGATGCCTAAGTAAGGCTCAATTTTTTTTGCATTAAACAAATTTTACTTAGGACACCTAGAGGTATATTCTTTGCTAAAGTAATTCCATATCAAATAGTTTTCTAAAGCAAACACATAGAAGTTAAGGTTCTATCATAGCTAAAGTGCCTACCTGGTAGCCCATTTGTTTGACTTTACTTCCTCTCAATCTCTAGCAATGCCTCTTCACTTTTGAGAATCCTCTGAGTGTCATGCCTTTTCTTCCTCTTTACTGATATTCTCCATATTATGATAAGGGCATAGTTTTTTCTTATAATTTTTTTTTGTTTTTGTTTCTTTCTTTTGTTTCTTTTTTTTCCATTATTTTTATAATTCCTTCTTTATTTTTCTTATTTTTAGAATAATTTTTTTCTTTTTATTTTTTATTTTTTTATTCTTTTCCCATTTTTTCTTCACAAATGGAAATTTCCTAAATTTTATTTATTAATTAAACAAATCCATAATTTACTAATTAAATTAGCATAACTAGATGCTATAGCAATTTAATGCTGACCTCATAAATCAATAATACAAATTTAATCTAAATATGCAAACCATGTTTTCTACTAGCATCTAATGACCAAACATGTTAATCACATAAACAAGTTCCATTAAACTATTTAGCCTATACTATCAAATCATGACAAATAACTATTTCATGTAAGTATAAATAATCATATGTGCAAGCCATTTATTATGCATTCTAACATGTTCTAGCTATTATGGTGTGTGCAAGGTTCTAGCCAGTTTCTCTGTCATCCTTTGACATATCGATCTACATCACCCTCTCTGATGATTCTCTCCCTCCATCACTCTCTAAGACATGATTTCTCCTATGCTAACCTCATAACAAATAGGTAGTTAAACCATAACAACATGATAAACTTACATCATAAAGTATAGCTAAAATAACAAATGAACATGTTTGTAATGTAAACATATACACTACATCTAACTCATATCAATGCAAACATGTAACATTAGCAATATCTTATTATCCCATAACAACATATATCTCAAATCTTAGTTAAAAGTAAACAAATCTAAATTTGCCAACTATAAATATCCATGGATAATCAAATAGTTTACTTAGCGAGGAATCAAGATGTAACATCCATCAAGGTATTAGACGGAGTGATTAAGGAAAGAACATGAAAGAATAATTACCCTTTTATCATAAGACTCATTTTCAACATAATAATCTGGATCATCCTCATCCTCAAATGAAACAAGTGCTTTTATTTCTTCATCAGAGACAATAATAGGTTCCTTTGTGAAAAAAATAAAAAATGATGATCACTATCAAGTTTCATACCAATTTCATAATATTGAAAACCCCACATATTAAATTATCCCATATTACCTTCTCCATGGGACGAGGTTGTCCATGTACACATAAGGAGGTTACAGAGCATGGTTTCATCCATTCAATTCCTCTGCTCTTCTTATGGATGGGAGCAATGCATCCGTTCTCCTTACCATTATTGTGCTATAAAAGTAATACACTAATTATAATTGAACAAAATAATATGGACATATAAATATAGCAAATTAATAAAAACTTACCACCTTCCCTAATTATTCCCTTTTTCACTGATGTTGTTGAAGGAAGTTAGGGAGGCTTCTCCTAGGTTGGGCATGCTCGTCACGCTCCAAATTTTGTTTTAAAAGGATGAATAAGTTATAATTTTAAATCATGATTGATCACAAGAATAAAATAGTTAAAAATTTAATACAATCAATTCACGGTACTAACATTTTCAACTAGGGGAGACTGAAGTCCAAGTTCGGCAACATTAACATCTTGCATTGGCTGCAAACCACCAAGGGTTGTTTATATCCAAGTTTAAATTAGAAATAATAAATGGTTAGCATTGTGTGTAACTTATAATTTATTAATAATTAAATCAATTAACCTAAAAGTAAACAATGTTTTCATATTACCAAATTAATGTCATTTACTTCAGCAAACATGTCTTTAATTATTTGGGTTGGCATCTCTTCTACTCCATCAGACGATTGTCCAAAGCTATACAAATTCTTCATTCCTAATTCAGTTATGCCATGTAATTTTATTGGAGACCATTCTACTACCAATGAGTGAATACTCTCGAAAGGATCACAACATGTTTTGGGTCATAAACAATCACAAAATACACTGATAAAATAACATACACCATTTCATACACATAATATTAGAGCAGTGCATTATATGTCCAATTTATACATGGAAGGATTTGGAACCCTATTATGTGAACATTTTATATCATGATTTAACAATTAAAATATCTGATAAAATAAAACATACTTACTTGGAGCTACAGTGTTTTTCATTTTGTCTACCATGGCCAGAGAAGTAAGGCATGAAAAGCTAGTTGAGAGGGAGTGTATGCAGAGTGAGGGCATTCATATCTAGTGATTGACAATGTTATTTAATCTTCCTCGCAAAACTTGGAAAATTATGAGGTAAATAATCAAGATATCAAACTTTTTCAATCATTGTATACAAGTAAGAAGAAAATATCTTGTATGATAGTGAACAAAATAGGGTTAAAAGTACATTATGATGGTAAAATGGAAAAAATTTAAATATCACACTATTACCTCCACCACCATCATGGATTCCATTATAGGTTACACCAAACGATCCCAAAACATGACATTATTACACAACATAATTGGCTTAGTTGTTAAAACTAAAAAAAATTAAGATTAAGATTATCTATCAATTTTAGTGCAAAAATCTAAAATGTTGCATATGATAAATTATAAAATTTTAAATATAATAAAATACAAGTTTAAAAAACACAATGTTGTCCATAGTGAACATATTACTTTAAAAAACATGTTATGCATTTCATTGCTTCCCCATCTACAAATGTTAAGGTTGTGTGATTCTTAGATTCTAAACTAATATTATGCAAAATAGGATTAAGATTCAACAATGTAGATAATCCAATTCATTATAGGTACCCAACCAGTATAGAAAATGCCTCCTCTGGGATGCTCTTACGAATGTGGTGCATGCTTATAGAATTAGGTAATAAGCACACACACACATTTAGAGGTCTAAAATGAATAGGGTAATGGAAAATGAGAAATGGAATAGGGTAAAGTCCTGTAGGTAATTGAGGATGAAAGAAGTGGGGCTAATTATCAAAGGGATAATGGGTTAATAAAAAGGACCGAGGGGAGGGACCCTTAGAGTATCCAATAGACACATGGAGGTCATGCTGATAATTGACCTCTATGTCCTGTTAGAAACTTCTTCTGCCCTAAGAGTATCTAGTAGGCACATGGAGCTCGCATTGATAGTTGACCTCCACATGCCTGTTAGATATTCCATCTACGCTCTGAGTATCCATCATGCACATGGAGGTCATGATCATAGTTTACCTCCACATGCATGCTAGATACTTTGTTTACCCTCCCCCCTCCATCTATTCCATTGTCTCTTTATCCCTATGATGATGGGCCCCATTTATTACATCCTCAATTCAAGTGTAACCAATTGGTAAGTTCTTACATTTAATTATCCTTCACCTATCATTTTCCTTAATTATTCTTAATAGATGTTAGCCCTGACATGAGTGATGCACTTTGACCAATTTGGTGGGACTCATAGACACGTCAACCAAAAATGGGAATGTTACTGCTAATTAAGGCATTCCCTCCTCTAGTTGTGAGCATAACCAGAAAGTAGTTCAACACTTAGGCCAAAATGCATCAAGATAAAGTCATAGAGAAGTGGGATATGACTAGTTAGGGGTCAATTCCAGTGTGAAAGTCCATGCCAATCGTGAGTGCCTCAACTAGCTAATGTGTTCACATTGTCATTTGCATTATTGCCTAATGATCTCTTGCATATGTAGGAAAGGAATGGTGTAATGGAAAATGAACATTGGTATAGACTTTAAACAAGGGAAATGAATGTAAGTAATAATTTAGTGTTTAATAGATATTAATATTTATTTTTCAACTAGTGTTTGCCTTAACTGCTATTTTTTTCCTTAACATGTTGTTGATGGATGTTATCCCAATCGTGAGCACTAGAAATTCGATTTGGTAATCCCCAAAGACATGTCAACTGGAAATGTGAACATACTAGCTATTTAAGGCACTCACATTTAGCATGGACTTACACACTAGATGTTGACCCCTGACTAGTCATATCCCACTTCTCTATCACATTACCCCAATGTGTTTTGGTTTAAGCATTGATGTTCCTCTTAGTTACTCTCACAATCAAGGATGTACAATGTAAGGCCCATCATATGAGGGCTAATAGGCTAACAAATTAGATGGAAGGAAGGGACCCTAAGAGTATCTAGCAGGCACATGGAGGTCATATAGATAGTTCAAATCCATGTGCCTATTAGATATTTTTTATACCCTCAGAGTATTTAGAAAGAACATCGAGGTCAAACTAATAGTTGACCTCCACATGCCTATTAGATACTCCATCCATGCTCAAAATATCTAATAGGTATGTGGATGTTAAGCTAATAGTTGACCTTTACATGCTTGTTGGATACTCCATCTACCTTCAAAGCATCCAATAGGCACATGGAAGTTACATTGATAGTTGACCTACATGTGTGTGCTAGATACTCTGAGTCCCCTCCCTCTCTGTCCATTCTATTGGCCCATTATCCCTCAAATAATGGGACTCACTTTGTACATCCTCAATTATGATTGAAACTAGATGGTACGTTTAATGTGAGCTTAGAATTAAGGATATATTTAGTGGGCCCCATCGACTAAGGGCTAACAGGATAATGTAAGTAATGATAAATAGAATATTAAATCATCATTTTAAAATCTCATAACCCTAGTGATACTGATAGATAAAGTATCCAAAGGGAAATGTGGACATCAACTACCAACTTGATAGCCAATACTAAACATATCATCTAGTTATGCTCATAATGGAGGGTCTAATAATTGATCCAACCTAAATAATTTATGAGTAGTGAATGTCAAACATTCAACATGGATGACCATGATTGCAGTTGACCTCTGCATCCCCATTAGTTACTTTGTCTACCATCTACTATCTACCTGGGTTAAACTTCATAACTTCATTACCATCTATAAGTTTTATGTGTGTATGGTTCATAATGAAATGTAACGGGGGTTCATAATCCCTAATGTGTGGCATAGTATTTTACATTCGTATTCAAAGGTTGGGTGTGCATGTGACCATGAAAATGCATTATTATAAAGTGGAATAATAGTAAGAAAGTGATCATGACAAAGACACTTTTGTTTCTTCCATAAGAAAGCATCCATATTTCCTCATTTAAACATTTATTATTGATATATAGTCACATTGTAATTTTATACAACCACATGATCAAATTTACAAGAATGTTTATCCACTTTCTTAGAGGTAAGGGAAGACTCATAGCCTTTACATTCTTTGTAATGGTATAAACATATCAAGTATTTAGATTTTATTTAAAAAGAAATCTGTATATATATTCATTACTTGTATATATATTCATTATCTATACAATAAACTTTATAATTTGTATATTATTCTTAGATATCCTACATATAAAGGAATTTTACCTCTATAAAATTGTATTCTAGCTTTATACTATAAAGGAATTTGAATGTTTAGAATTTTGACCCCTGATCTATTCGCACTATTGTCCATCTTGCTACATTAATGATTGAAAGCAATGAATGGTGTACTGTTGGTTTATTCACCATATTGTCCATCTACATACATAAAGGAAAGGAACCAATGAACAATTAGTTTGTATAAAGGTTTATTGTTGGTCATTATCAATACTAAGTATTATCTTAAGCATTGGGGATACTACTAACCTTCACATAAAAACTAAAATGATCAATCCTGCTACATAAAGGAAAGGAACCAATGAACCAATAGACATCCCATTATCATAGAAAGACAAGCAAAAATGTGTTACTATTATACAGTATATCATTATACATAATGTAAAAAATGTAAAGGGTATTATACAAATATAGACAAGCAAGATGTAGGGCATTATACAAACTATAATAAGATGGACAATAACATACCGTTATTTAGACTGATTATTCAGTGGTTCCTTTCCTTTATGTAGGTAGATGTAAGTCAACACTCATCTTTGAATGGCATATCAATTTAGTTTGTGTAATATATTTGGGTTTGTTTTATGTTGATTGTATTATTGTCTGCATGAAAAAATTAATGATTAGTTTATTGAATAATTTGTGTAATTATGATATGATAAATATAATTTAGTGAATACACATGAATTAAATGCATAATAATTATTGGATATGTAACATATAAATTAATGTAAAATCTATATTTATGTGTTCTAGCTAAACACTAGTCACACAAAACTCCAACAATGTCCCCAAAACATTAATTACTTGAAGCAGTCAATAATACAGCTAATGGGTTAGCATGATATTTCTATTATTAACGTTATATATTTATGAACAAAAAGGAACACCAAGTGTTTTACAACCCCACAAGAAATACCAATACTGAGTACTAAGTTAAGAGAAACATAACACATAGAGAGAAACATAATACTAAGATATCCACCACCTATGTGAGTCTTTCCATTAGCAATAAGAATTTAAACATTAGAAACATCCATTCATATCACCATTTGAGGGAATTAGCCAAGACACAAAAGATAGATGCATATTTAAACACATAATAGGGTAAGATCCTAAAATCATTCCAAATAGGCATACCATAAGGGGATTCAAGCAGTTGATAATACAATCAATGGATTTCCATGAGCCTTCTATTATTAGCTTGATTGAATTATCAAGAAAAATGAACATAAGTATTTTTCAAGCCCATCCTTCATATTAGAACAATTATGATTGAAGAACTAAGGAGTATTATGTAAAATGTATTGTTGTATGCATGAAGGAATTAATGAATAGTGAGGGCATAAACATTCATTAAATGCATCATTTATTTTACGTGTTTGTGTAATTAATATATGATACATAGAATTCATTGAATTCTTAATTCATTCAATGTCAGTTACTAATTCAAATAGGACTCACATTCCTATACTCTTTCAATTAACAACAACAAATTAAACTTTAGAGTGACATAGGTGGTGGATATCTTCTTAGTGGATCATGGATATACTCGTACTATGTTATGTTTATCTCTATGTTATGTTTCTCTTAACTTAGTACTCAATATCTAAGTTGGAAAATATAGATGAACATTTAAACACAAAATACGGTAAGATCCTAAAATCATTTCTAAATAGGCATACCATTAGGGGGTTCAAACAGTCAACATTACAGTCAATGTTTAATTCCATGAGGCTTCTATTAAGTTGATTGAGCTATGAAGAAAAATGAATACAGTAAGTATTTTGAAATCCCACAATAAACAATTATACATGCCCATCCTTCATATTAGAAAAATTATCACTAAATAACTGAGGAGTATTATGTTGATTGTATTATTGACTGTTTGAAGGAATTCATGATTAGTTAAGGCATAATCATTCATTTAATGTATAATCATTATTTGCATTGTTGAATATCCAACCTTTGAGTATAAAATCATTCCCAAATAAGCATACCATTAGGTTGAAGCACTCAAAAATGCAGTCAATGGGTTTCCATGATCCTCCTATTATTAACTTGATAAGTGTGTTGCAACCCCACAAGAAAGACCAATATTGAGTACTAAGTTAAGAGAAACATAACATAGAGAGAAACATAGTACTACGATATCCACCACCTACGCGAATATTGAGTACTAAGTTAAGAGAAACATAACATAGAGAGAAACATAGTACTACGATATCCACCACCTACGTGAGTCTTTCCATTAGAAATAATAAATTAAACATTAGGAACATCCATTCATATCACCATTTAAGGAAATTAGCTAATACACAAAATATAGATGCACGTTTAAAGATAGAATAGGGTAAGATCTTAAAATCATTCCTAAACAAGCATACCATCAGGGGGTTCCAGCAGTCAACAATAAATTCAATGGTTTTCCATGAGACTTATATTATTAGCTTGATTGAGTTATCAATAAAAATTAACAAAAGTGTTTTGTAAGCCCATCCTTCATATTAGGACAATTATGATCGAAGAACTGAGGAGTATTGTGTTGATTGTATTGTTTCCTGCTTGAAGAAATTTATGATTAGTGAGGGCATAAGCATTCATTGAAAACATAATTAATTTTATGTGTTTGTGTAATTAGGATATGATACATAGAATTCATTGAATACATAATTCATTCATTATTAGTTACTACTTCCAACAGAACTCACACTCCTATACTTTGCCTACTACAACAAGGCATTGGTTGTGTTGATAACTAGTTCAACCCCTGATGGTGTGTTTATTTGGGAATGATTTTAGGATCTTAACCTGATTTTTGAAAGAGACATGCATCTATATTCTATTATTGAGCTCATGATAATGACGGTTATAACTATACTTTACTATATGTACACAATAGGGGTCAAATTTCCAAACATTCAAATTCCTTTATAGTATAAAGCTAGATACAAAGGTATAGAGCAAAAATAAACTAATGCCACAAGAAAGACCAATACTGAGTAATAAGTTAAGAGAAACATAACACATAGAGATAAACATAGTACTAAAGATTTTGTATTATTGACTACTTGAAGGAATTCATGATTAGTTCAGGCATGGGTTGTTTTATGTTGAGTATATTATTACCTATTTGAATGAATTAATGATTAGTTAGGGCATAGTAATTCATTCAACACACAATTTAATTTTATAGGGCTAGAAGATCTCCCCCTATCTGCTAGCATTTACCTAACCGCTATTGTGGCATTATCTATGACCACTCCTAGCCCCAACGACTTAATCACAAAGAATGTTACTCTTCAATGCAAAAAGTGAAATTCAGATTTCATTATTTTCGAACCTCACACCACTTTGTGATCTCTTTGGAACCTCCCCTTCCCCATTTCCCCTTCCTTGAATGCTACATATAATTCATTGAAAACATTATTCATTTAATGGCATGAACCCCAACTGCAAGATTGTTAAGGCATTGCCCCTATCCCACCGACGTAGTCAAGAGGAAGAATGAACACATACAAATGTGTCAAAATTCCAAAGATTTAAAACCATTTATAGTTTCGAAATTCCAAAAATTCCTAGGCATTTGAATAGCTAAAATTTCCAAACATTCTTGGGCATTTTGAACTTACCTAGTGAGGGAGCTCATAAACTAATTCCAATAATGCTAGGTGAGGACAGGGGCTCCTGCTAATGCCACTCAAGGGATCCAAGGGTCCCTATTAGTGCACACATGATTTTAAATATTAATAAGTGAATATATAGGAACAATTATTTCATTTTTAATTAGAGTTTTGGTAGATCCAACACCTTAACAATCATGGTTCAGGCAAATGACAACAATTAAGGTTGACGAAGGGGGTGCGGGGACAAATAATGGTAGGTCCAATAGATGGGTAAGTGTCTAGAATGGATGTAAAATGAAAATGCTACTTCTAGCTACACTCAACAATCTCCAGAGTGTATTACAACTATTTAGTATTGTTGACCAAATTTGACTTTTTAGTCAAATTGGGGCACCTATAGTAAAAAAAATGACTTTATAGGTCTATAGGGGGTATAATATGAGTGGCATGAAGTATATTACATGGTAATTAATCTCAAATGATGTTATATTAGCTTTGGTCAATTATTTTTTTATGTCCATTTATCATTTTGGGTTATTTTAGGGGTCAAAAAGGTGTATTTAATGATTTGTACATATTTATTAGGAAATTTGAAGGTTATAAATATGATTTCATGTCCCATGTGTCCATATAATTCTTAATTAACTGAAAAAACTAAAATATGGTAGGTTATGCAGAAGAAAAGATAGTTTTGTTAAAGAAAAAGAAGAAAATGGCACTTGTATGGCCTCCTTGGGATGTGTGCCTATTATGAAAGGTTGAAATATGACTCTTAAGTTCCCCCATGCTTAGTTACATATTTTTTTATTTTTAGGTGTCATTTCTTACTCAAAACCGTTCATCTCTCTTTTCACCCTTTTTGGCAAGCAAAAGTGACTTTCAGGGTTTTGCTTGGTACATCCAGTAGGAAGGGTTTAAGGTCAAAATATTTTGGGTGGTTGTTGTACACTAAAATAAATTAATATACATATAAATATATTTAATAATGATCAATTCTAATTTATTAATCATCGGTTTGAAGTCGACTATTCAAATCTGCTTACTTGTCCGTGTACCCTGTAGGTTTCTCTTATTTGGGAGATTCCATATAATTTAACTTGTTGATTTTTATTATAGATCATATTATCTTCCTCCTCTAATGTTTTTAATGTTTATTTTCATCTTTAAAGTTGATTTGATAAGTCTAATAGCTTATTTTGTAGGAGGGTGCCACCATGAGCAGTTTTAGTCAATTTTTCACTTGCAAGAGTTTGAATTCAATATAGAGGCTTTCGTGTGAATACAATATTTTTGTATTTACATGTATTAATTCAATTTTTAATATCTCCTTTCCTTGTTTGGCCTTATAATTCCATGTTTGGATCAAACTCTCAATCCTTTGTCATACTCACAGTTTTCTGCCCATCCTCAGTCTCAATCATGATTTGAAAAGCTATGAAAATGTTCATGGTGGTGTTATTAAAGTCTAAAGGTTTTAAATAGGCTCTTGGAGCATAAGCAATCTGGAGGAACCCAAATGAGATCATAGAAAACATGAGATGACAGTCAACACAGTCACTCACAGTTTTCTACCATTAATGCTTACCTACATATTTGTTTCAAGTGTCTTAAAATATGTATGATGTATTTGAAAATTTTAAGATAAGTATACAACCCATGAGAGGCTTAAATAAATGTATACTTCCTATTGACTATATCACTAAATGGTCACCTATAGGCAGCCCATAAAGAGTTTAAAAGCCATTATGAGGTGTTGTTAATGATTTGAAGATCTGTTTGAGACCCCAATAAGTTTAAGAGATGTTATCATGCATGTTTGAAATTATAAGTAGATAATCAAGAAGAAATTCCAAATCCAAAAGGAGATGACTGAGTTATGGGATTTAGTCCCTAAAAAGGGAAAACAAAGGTCTAGAGGTTTTTGAGAGTAACATATAACATGTCTTCATGAACTCCTGATGCATCCTAATGATCTTAACTGGTAGTCTCTAGCATAGAGAAGGACCTTGAAAAGTTTGAAGGGAGATTCCAAAATTTTTCATTTAGACACTAAATTCCAATAGTGAAATCTACAGGCTTGATCCTAGAAAGGCCTTTTTCACCAAGTTTAAAATTTAGACCATGCCTCCTAATTAGTGGTTTCTAATGTTTGAAAGGACTTTTTTTATCCTAAGGATAATCATAGAAAATTGATCTACTATTGTTTTACCTCTATTCACATCCATCAATATGTATAATAATCCATTGAGTACCTATAGGCAAGACAATGGGCAGATGATAGTTGACTCAATTTTGATGTCTAATTGATGCTTTAGGACATTCAAAGGGAATGTTAGATCAAGATGTGTAGCTTGTGACATTATATGGCTTCAAGGAAAGTGCATCCACATCATGAAAAAGATCATTTGAACCACACACACCTATAGGCAAGGTCCTAAAAGGGCAGGATGTCTTAGTCAGGCTTAAGGGCAGAGTACACAGTCAACTATTATTAATTGGTTTTGAGAGTTTTTTCAGCCTCCAAGTGTGAAGTGAAGCAGGGACCTCAATGAGTTTGTCTTGAAAATTTTCAATGAGTCCTATGCATTGTCTTCAATGCCTAGATATTACAAAATAGACTACATGGGTCAAATAAGCTAGACACAATGAAGGTAACACACTCAGTCTTGATTAGGCAAAGAGTGTAGAGAGCGTGTGGGAGGTTAAAGAAACAAATGGAGATGAATTCACCTTAAAAATATTATCATGATGTTCTTATGAATTTACCATGATGTTATTATGAATTTACCATGATGGAGAACAAGCAAAGAAAGGTTTTCAAGGGAGAATACACAGTTGTCTTTTGACTGTTAATACACAGTGCTTTCCCTAAGAATCTGTCCAAAGATTCTAAGTATTTTAAGAAGTCAAATGACCTATCCAAAGGTTAATTTTTGGTAGAGGACATAATTATCACCTTGGGAAGCCTTTTAAACAAAAAACCTATATATAAAAACAAGGGAAGTACCCTCTATTTTGTCTCAAACAGAGGGTACTTCCCTTGAGAATAAGCCCTACAGTTTAGAAGAAAGTACACAAGGAATGAGCTCAGAGTTGTTTGAACATTGTATAAAGGTGTGAAATGTTGAATCACATCATGGAAAATATGATTATTATTTCACATAAGATAAAATTTCCATTTTGAAGGTCTAAACCACCAAATATGCAGGCAACCTGTTAAACAGGGTTTGAGCCTAGTGTCAAATAAAGAGCCATTCATACTTACAGCCTTAGGTAGGATCTATAACAAGTTTGGACATGTTTATAGGGTGAATTTAAATGTGTTTTAGCTATTTAAATACAAATAAAACCAACATGGATATCCAACACACCAGAGGTTGTAGGCAAGCCATTAAGCATGGTGAGACCTAAGTTCAAACGGAGGACCATTTTCACTTCCGTCATAGGATGAGAATTATTACTCATTGATACATGTTATTGAGAAAATTTTAGACATGTTCAAAATTCAAACTTGTAGAGGGTGTCATGAAGAAGCCATTTTGGCTCAAAACCCATCTCAGACTTGTGCAAGATGAGGAAATGGGCTTGATAGAACAAGGTTAAGCACTCATATCTTTCATGAAGCATTGCATGGATGGAAAATGAGTTAAGGGAGGTTATTAGGGTCCCTAAAAATCACCCTTGGAGAATTTGTTCATAGTTTGGATGTCAGATCTTTATGAACAAAGCTTAAGACTCAAAATAGGCCGAAAACCCTAGTAAACCCTCAACCTGGACCAGTTTGGAGAAATGGAGTTGGATATGCATTCTAATGGCACATTTTGACCATAAACATATTTAAAATTTAAAATTACTCCCTCAAGATACTCCACATGCCAACTAGTTGTAAAAAATTATATGAACATAGTACAAAACATGGTTTTACTCACTATTTTGTGTGTTTTGTAGGTTGTATGAAGTTTCAAGAGATGAAAATCACATGGATGGAAATATTAATACTTAATATAAATATTCATATAACTCTCATTCCTTAAAATAGATTATAAGTGTCCTAATCAAGGGCTTCAAATCATCTAGTCAAAATTGGCATAGTAGACAAGCTAGGGAGAAGTGTGAAAACTTTAAGTGGATGGATTTTTAATGTGTCCTTGATGCTTATAAGTCCATGGAGGGCCTTGAAACTTTTAATCAATTCCTTCCCACATATTTTCATGGAAAACTAAATCCAAATTTGAGGCCAATTGTGCAGGGTGTAGGAAAGATGAGTTTCTAGACAACAGATGATGATGATTCACTTTTAGAGGTTTATAGAGGACCAAGAATGCAACCAATGCATAGAGAGGAATGTATGAGAGCCTCACATTCCATTTAAATCATTGGAATTTATCCTAATTATTTATATTACATTCAAACAAGTCCAATCATGAAGGCAATTTTGTGATCTAAAATGAGGAGTTTCTTGCCACTTTTCATGATGTTTATGACTTGGATTGACATTTGTACCTCTAGACCTTGCATGGTTCATCCCATAACTTATCCACATGCACAAGTAACTCCTTATATCAGCTTGACAAGTGTCCTTGTGACCCTTGTACTTCTCTCTTCTCTTTTCTCTCTCAAGTTCTATAAGAACTAGCCATTTTGGCATTGTATGGGATGCTCCACCTGTGTATGGTGAAGCCCTGCTCAAATGTATATCTTTTGATCAATAAGATAATTTATTGTTACTTCTTTTATGAATATTTTTATTTTTTTCAATTGGATGATGAATCTTTCTTAGTGAAAACTATGGATTTTTTAGCATGTCATTCCATTCTTTCACTTATTTGCAACCTCTTCTTGCAGGGCATGTGAAGTGTTCCAAGAGATGTTCATGGTTTAAGTGAGTTAGTATATTAATTAGTGCCCTCATAGGCCTCTTGTCTAGTCCTCATAGCTTTTCACATTCATCCATAACCTCACAATGTAGGTTTGATGTGGGAAGATGAAGATTGGAGAAGTGTATGTTCAGTTTGTCATTTGATTTCAAGTGTAATATGTATATGGTTGGATGTCATTAATCAATTTGGTGTATCACCTCCTTTAGGTTAGTTTGATTTTAGTTATCCTTCTCCCTTTTCACCCCCAATTTTAGTAGTAGTTGTAATCCAAAGTGGTACATCAAGGGAGCTAGCCCTATCTAGAGATTCACATCATTCCTTGGGCTGCCCACAAGCCTAGAGGTGATTCCATTGTGCCACTTGATTAAGGAGATATTTGCATCTCGTCAAAGGGTGAAAATCCAAGTGACAATAGGTACATCTTTGCTCACTTAATTCTTTTTCTTTTCTCAGGTAATTGACTATGAAAATCAAGCTTTGATCTTAAATCATCAGCCAAAGATCCATTTTCTCTCCTCTATGGATTATTGATTCTCCTCCTCCCATTTGTTATATGAGAGTGTGTGTTTGATTTCTTCAGGGAATGCATTAGGCACCATGGCATAGAGAACTTGAGAATGATTAGGTTTAATGACATTCATATCATCTTTTTACAAACACCGCTCTAGTTGGTTGAAAACTTTTGGGAATTGGTCTAAGCCCTTCATCATTAAAACTTTGGCTTTCAGGCCATATTCTTGAGTCAATCACGCTTACGATGATATATTTTCTATATGCAAAGTATTATTACCATAATGTAGAGGTAAAGGAGGGAAAGGTCCAGGAACTTGGGTGAGTGCATAGTGGGCATTTTCAATAATGCCAAAAAAGTAGGTTAGGGAGAGGTAAGTTTCTTCTACATAATGCTATGAGATTGAGATGCAACCAAAACCCATTTTGTTTATTTTACCCAATATTCTCTGTCATTTTCTACATATCCTATCTTGAAATCACTACTATTGGGTGAATATTTTGTCATCAACTAACTGAAGACAAAATGGTTATATCAGCCATAGTGTAATGAGATAAATCTCTCCTCTCAGCAAGGGGAGGTTCCCTATAAACTATCACAAACTTAATTTAAACTAAAGATTAACTCAGGGGTGAGATCAGATCATCCATTTCTCTTTTTTTAGAAATGATGTTTACAAAATAAAGGAAAACTTCCTTGATATTAGCTGAATTCACAAGAAACCTATGAGAGCACAAAGCCTATCACTGCTTCTCTTGCCGATTTATAACTTATATCACAGTAGAATGAGGTGCAACCCAAAGTCTTCACCCAAAACTACAACAAAGTATATGATCACAAAAGATAAAATTAGTTCAATGCCTTTCCAATATCCTTTGTTTTAAGACACTAAAACACAAACTAAAGATAATTATAGTAACACAAAGTCTCCATAATCAACTTTAGGACATCTCCCAGATTATTTTCACTCACTCTACTTATTTAATCAAATAGATAAGATTGTATTAGGAAAAGGACATAAGAACAATTTCCCACACATACAAATTATTTCAATACAAAGTTTGAAAGGTCACTTGCTTTCTCCTTGATAAAATTTGATTTACAATCTGAGCTCAAAGTCTCAAAATGCCTTTCAATTTTGGCAGAGTTTTACTTCCAATAACTCAAAAGATTTCTCCTCAAAATAAAAGAGGCCCTCTTTATTTATAGGGAGAGACCTTGAGGAATTTTTAGGAAAAACCTAAATACTTTGACCTAGTCAAAGATAGGAGTCCTTTTTGACTTAGGACTTCCTATATTTTTGCATGTAATTACATATTAAAAAAGTACATGTAAAAATGTCCAAAGTAGTTGCAAAAGTACATATGAAAAGTAGAAATTAAACCAAAGAAAAAAATGTTTCAATTTGTATGCCCATCTTTCTTCATGTGAGCATCGTACATAGTGAAAGTTGCTTACATCCCGATATTGTCTGGATTAACGGTGTTCTTGAAAATCATCTTAGCTCTAACCATGGCATCTCTTACTGTTGTGACTGATTCTGCATGACTAGATAACTTAGTTTTCAAATTATCTAGAGTTAACTGATTATCCATAATATTGCTGTCAATTATCTTCTTCATCTCGTAGCTGGGATTGCTTGACTTAGTTCTTTCTACAAACTCAGCCATGTCCACATGACCAATCTCTGTATCTCTAATGTCTTTGACATTAGAAGTAACTGAGGTGATTGGAAAAACACCTTGATATTTATACTTCATTGTCTTTGACCTCTTTAGAGAAAAATCAGTCATCTGAAAGGGCTTCAACCAAAAGGATGTTGATGAAGAAGGATCCACAAAAGAAACTGCAATAAAAGTCACGATCATGCAATTAGGAGAAATACTGGCAATTGAGGAAAATTACATGTCGATGATCATGACTTAGGGATGCACCTGAAAGGGCTAAAGTGCAAGCAGGTCAAAAAACTAGAGGAAAGTGGGTTTAGAAAAGTAAACTTAAAAATATCCTAGAGTTAGAAAAATTCAAGAGGATGTTTGCATGAGTGGCGAAATTTGCCACCCTTGCATATTAGGGACATTTGCATTTGCTTTGGCAGAAAATTTCACTGCCCTTGCACTTTGTTTAAAAATGTTTGCTATAACTTGCAAGCGGCAAAAAATGTCGATAATGCAAATGGTTGGATTCCGTGGGAAGTTTCAGGTGATTTTCAACAAGACTTGGCGAGGGTAAACCTAAGTCAAGTTAAGACACCGACTCAATATGCAAGATAACCTAGGGCATGCATGAAAGTTTGGTGGAATTAGCTGCTAATGCTCACAAGGGTAAAGTAAAAACAAAATGAGGGAGAACTACTGAAAACAAAAACCAAAAAAGAAAAGCCTAACTTAAAGGAAAAAGAAAACTCAAAAAAATGAAAACTTAGAAGCAAAAAAGACTTACCGGTAATGCAAATTCAAAATCTTACTCGTTTGTGTGGTTGAATGATTGCAGGGAGGAGTCTAGGAAACTTAAAATGAAAGAAATAAAAATTAAAAGGCATTAAAAATCCCCAAAATGAGTTTTAATAACTCGGCACATGCGGCCATAAATGTCGTGCAAAAATCAAGATTTTTGGAAAATCTCTGCTTGGGCGGCAAAAATTGCCTCCCTTGCATATGCCAGAGGAAATCCATGCATTGGTGGCAAAAAGTGTTGCCAATGCATGGAGAAAAGAGAAAAATGCAAGAGCAGCAAAAAATGCTACCTATGCATCAAGGAAAAAAAAAACATGCAAGAGCAGCAAAAAATGCCGCTTATGCATTGAGAAAATGAAAAACATGCAAGAGCGGCAAAAAATGCCGCCTATGCATGGAAAAAATAAAATACATGCAAGAGTGGCAAAAAATGGCGCTTATGCATGGAAAAAATAAAATACATGCAAGAGTGGCAAAAATGCCGCCTATGCATGGAAAAAATAAAATACATGCAAGAGCGGCAAAAAATGCCGCTTATGCATGGAAAAAATAAAATACATGCAAGAGTGGCAAAAAATGCCACCTATGCATGGAAAAAATAAAATACATGTAAGAGCGGTAAAAAATGCTGCCTATGCATGGAAAAAATAAAATACATGCAAGAGCGGCAAAAAATGTTGCTTATGCATTAAGAAAATGAAAAACATGTAAGAGCGGCAAAAAATGCTGCTTATGCATGGAGAAAATGAAAAACATGCAAGAGCGACAAAAAATTCCGCTTATGCATGGAGAAAATGAAATTTTTTTAACACCTTAAAAATGATCAAAATTGACATTTTGATTAGATAAAGATTACAACTGGGTTTCACGATTTCTAAGAAATAGTGACGAGGGAGTGTCACAAACTTTCCCAGGATGTCAGTCAACTTCACTTGAGATCAAGAGAAACTTGTCTTGAATGAGGAACTTAGAGTGTAGATTATGAAATGGATAAGTTTCTTAGGGGTTGTCCACAAAATGAGAGTCGTTGATTTTGGGAACAACAACTACAAAGGATTTTTTTTTTTTTTTTTTGTTGGTGAATATCTAATAGAATTTTTTCTGGTAAGACAAGGTAGGGCATAGCTTGATGCAATGTTCCATGCATAACACTTTGTGGAACTTGATGCTTTGAGCAATTTTTTTTGTAGCACTGGTAGATAGTCAGGCTTCACCAGCACACACTACCAATGTAGTGCTTGCATCATTGCGCCTTGGTCCACCATAGTCAACACTAGATCTAGCAAGTGGTTAACTAGAAATTTGACAAGAGGGTAGAGTTGGGGGTCTAATGTTGATCGTGGTGGGCCTGGGGGCAGTGACGCATGCACTACCACTACATAGATAGTGTGTGCTAGTTAAACCTAGCTATCATAGATTGACTACCCCCCTGCTCATTTTTATTTTTGATCCCTAATATAGGAAAAAAATGTGATGGGATAACATAAACTTTATGTTGTTGCTTGATTAACCTACTTTTGTGGGTAATGTTACATAAGCTTTTTTTTAAATGGAAAATTATCATGACGAGCTTGTGGTTGATGTTAGGAAAATATAGGAAGAGAGCATCAAGGATAATACTATGGATCACGATTCTGTAAGAAAACAACAAGGTGATATATGGGGAAACTACTATATACCGTATCCATGTATTTGAGCCAATAAGAAGTGGTTAAATAGAATATGCCAAACCTGTGGACATGAACCAATAGGAAGCATTTAAAAAGAATATCCTAAACGTGAGATGAATCTTTGGTTCGTTCCCCTTAATTACATCGCCCCTTAATGAAAATGCCTCCGAAGTAATTAGGGACCTAAAGAGATGGGGCTGGACTCTGGAATTATGCAGGTATTTTTAGTTCCTATTTATATTTATATGTTATGAAGCTGACTACAGAATGGTTACTATTTATATTTTTAAGTTCTAACCTTGATTCACCTGTAGATTTGACACTTGTGGATTGGAAAAATAAAATAAAATCATCTAACCCTTAACTTAAAAATCCCTGAGAGGAAACCCACAACTATAAACCATAAGGCTAACTGACAAGCTTGGCATGTACTTCCTATAAAGACACACATAATCTGGGAAGAAAAAATACAAGCTAAACAATTGAATGCCATTCATAAGAATCAACAAAAATCACAGAAAACCAAGACAACATTAAACATCAATATCATTCCCTGTATTATAACATTAAACAAAATTATGATCGAAGAATTGAGGAGTATTATGTTGACTATATTATTTCTTGCTTGAAGGAATTTATGATTAGTGAGGGCATAGGTATTCATTGAACACATACTTTATTTCATGTGTTTGTGTAATTAGGATATGCTACAGGATTTATTGAACACATAATTCATTCAATGTCATTTACTACTTCCAACAGAACTCACACTCCTATACTTTGCCTCCTACAAAAATGCATTGACTGTATTGATCACTGCTTCAACCCTTGACAGTATGTTTATTTGGGAATGATTTTAGGATCTTAACATATAATGTGCAAGAGATGTGCATCTATCTTCTATTACTGAGTTCATGCTAATGACGGTTATAACTATACTTTACTGTATGTACACAATAGGGGTTAAATTTCCAAACATTCAAATTCCTTTATAGTATATAGCTAAAATACAAAGGTATGGAGCACAAAGAAACTAATGGCACAAGAAAGACCAATACTGAGTACTAAGTTAAGAGAAACATAACACATAGAGAGAAACATAGTACTAAAGATTCTATATTGTTGACTACTGGAAGGAATTCATGATTAGTTCGGGCATAGGTTGTTTTATGTCGAGTATATTGTTGCTTGCTTGAATGAATTAATGATTAGTTAGGGCGTAGTAATTCATTCAATGCATAATTTAATTTACTAGGGCTAGATGCTCTCCCCCTATCCATTAGCATTTACCTAACCGCTATTTTGGCATTATTCGTGACCACTCCTGACCCCACTGACTTAGTCACAAATAATGTTATTCTACAATGCAAAAGTGAAATTCAGATTTCATTATGTTCAAACCTCGTGCCACTTCGCGAGCTCTGTGGAACCTCCCCTTCCCCATTTCCCCTTCCTTGAATGCTACATATAATTCATTGAATTCATTATTCCTTCAATTGCATGAAACCCAACTGCGTGATTGTTAAGGCATTGCCCCCATCCCACCAATGCAGTCAGGAGGAAGAATGAACACATACGAATGTGTCAAAATTACAAACATTCAAAACCCTTTATAGTGTCAAAATTCCAAACATTCCTAGGCATTTGAATAGCTAAAATTTCCAAACATCCCTGGGCATTTCAAACTTACCTAGTGAGGGAGCTCGTAAACTAATTCCAACAACATTGGGTGAGGACATGGGCTCTTGCTAGTGCCACTCAAGGGGTCTGTGGGTCCTTGTTAGTGCATGCATGATTTGAAATATTGATAAGTGAAGATCCAGGAACAACTATTTCATTTTCGACTAGAGTGTTGGTGGGGCCAACACCTTAACAATCGTGGTTAAGGTAAACGACAACAGTTAAGCCAAACAATAGTAATTAAGGCCGATGAAGGTGGTGCAGGGATGAAGAATGGGATGGGGCCCAACAAAGTGGTTAGCATCCAATGTGGCAATAAAATGCAAATGCTACTGCTAGTTACACTCAACGATCTCCAAAGCTTATTTCAACTCTTTGGTACATCTTTGCTCACTTCTCAATTCTTTTTATTTTCTTAGGTAATTAACCAACAAAATCAAGCTCTATTCTTAAATCATCAGCCAGAGATCCATTCGCTCTCCCTCTTTGTCGATTCTCGATTCTTCTCCTCCCATTTCTTATATGAGAGTGTGTTTGATTTCACCAGGGGTTACAATAAGCACCATGGCATGGAGAACTTGAGAACGAGCAGGTTTAATGACATTCATATCTTCTATTTACAAATGCCACTCTAGCTGGGTGAAAACTTCTGGAAACTGGTCCAAGCCCTTCATCATTAAAATTTTGGCTTTCAGGGCATATTCTTGAGTCAGTCACACTTACGATGATATATTTTCTATATGTAAAGTATTATTGTTGTAATGCAGAGGTAGAGGAGGAGGGGGAAAGGTCCAAGAACTTGGGTGAGTGCATGATGGGCATTTTCAATAATGCAGAAAAAAAAGTAGGATAGCGAGAGGTAAGTTTGTTCTATATAATGGTATGAGATTGAGATGCAACCAGAACCCATTTTGTTTATTTTCCCCAATATCTCTTTGTCATTTTCTACATATCCTATCTTGCAATCACTACAAAGGATATTTTCTTTTTTTTTTTGGTTAGTGATTATCTAATAGAATTTTGTCATGGTAAGACAAGGTGACATAGCTTGATGCAATGTTCCATGCATATCACTTTGTGGAACTTGATGCTTTGAGCAATTTGTTGTGCAACACTGGTAGATAGTCGGGCTTCACCAACACACTACCGACGTAGTGCATGTGTCATTGTGCCTTGGCTCACCACAGTCAACACTAGATCTAGCAAGTGGTTAGCTAGAAATTTGACAAGAGGGTAGAGTTGGGGGTCTAATGTTGACCGTGGTGGGCCCGGGGGAAGTGACACACGCACTACCACTACGTTAGTAGTGAGTGTTGGTTGAACTTGGCTCTTGTAGATTGATTATCCCCCTGCTCATTTTTATTTTTGATCCCTAAACTTATTGTTTGTTGCTTGATTACCTTGCTTCTGTGGATACTGTATCATAAGCTTTTTTTTAAATGGCAAAGTATCGTGACGAGCTTGTCGCTCATGTTAGGAAAAGACAAGAAAAGAGCCTCAAAGTTACAACTGTTGAACATGATTCTATAAGAAAACAACAGGTTGATATATGGGGAAACTACTATATATTGTATCCATGTATTTGAACCAATAAGAAGCGGTTAAACAGAATATGCCAAACCTATGGACATGAACCAATAAGAAGCGTTAAAAAAGAATATCCCAAACGTGAGACGAATCTTTGGTTTGTTTCCCTTAATTATGCTGCCCCTTAATGAAAACGCCTCCTACGTAATTAGGACCCTGAAGAGATGGGGCTGGACTCTGGAATTGTGCAGGGATTTTTAGTTCCTATTTATATTTATATGTTCTGAAGCTGACTACAAAACGGTTACTATTTATATTTTTAAGTTCTAACCTTGATTCACCTGTAGATCTGACGCCTGTGGATTGGAAAAATAAAATAAAATCATCTAACCCTTAACTTAGAAATCCCTGAGAGGAAACCTGCAACTACAAACCATAAGGCTAACTTACAAGCTTTGCACGCACTTCCTATAAAGACGCACATAATCCGGCAAGAAAAAAATACAATTTAAACAGTAAATGCAGTTCATAAGAATCAGCAAAAGTCACAGAAAACCAAGACAACATTAAACATCAATATCTCACAATGGAGGTGGATCCCTTACAACCAGCTCCTCATCCGGTAACCGGTTTACAGATCTGGGTGATTCGATGGGAAAAAACATTAAGCATTTTAATGAATTTCATAAACAAGGTAATAATTTCAATCACTCAAAATGCTGAAACAAATATTGATGGATAGCTGGCAATATGTGGGGCAGAGAATTGCCTTCCCTTTGAAATGGGCGGTGGCGATGAAACTTAAAAAACCTTTTTTAATATCGACGGATCGCACGTGGGGCCCAGAAGGTTAGGTCTCCTAATTTTATCTAGGGTGCCGTAGGTGATGTTATTCCATATTATTATTCTTTTGAAGGTGGGAATCATTTGACTAATTAATTTTAATTCCTTGCGTAATAAAATTCTTTCATAAGATATAAAATTTTATCTAATTTAAAATTTAAATATTAAAAAATATTTCTTTACATATTATTATAGATTATTTTAAATACAAAAATAAAAAATCCATTTCAAAAATGACAATTATAACAAATGTTTATTTAGAAAATTAATTAATTTGAGATCATTATTACAATTTAAAAAGGTTAATATTGTATGTGTGGTTCGTTAGTATTGGTGGTTAGAAGATGCAACTAGTTTTTAGATTTTATTCTATTTTTAGTTTGACCAAATTTACCTTTCGTAGCGTTGCAGGGCAAGTTGTCAATATAAACAATAAACCAAATAAACGATGCATGTCACATCAAAATTTGTTGACAACAGAGTCTTTGGATGAGGTTTGGAGCCCTCTTAAAATAAAACTATAAAACCTCTTCTATTATCATGTACTCTCATGACATGATTTTGTGATGTGTAATTTGTGTAACCTCTTCTAGCGAGAGGGGTTCGTTGCGCTCCATCCTATGCCTTCATTCTCGATCTATTGCTATCTAGGTAGGGGTGGTCCACCAAGCCCATATATAGATAAGGGGATCCTTGGGGGGAGGAAGATGATAGATGTAGTTTGTGGGTGGTGACTACAACTACACTACAATATAAAGTTGTGCTAAAGGCCATTCCATTATTCTAAGCATGTTTTGGTGGGAATATTGGATATATAGTTTGTCATATGCCTATATAGAGTGATTAGTGGGATCCCAGATAAATGGGTGGTTGTTGTTTGCCTAGCTATTTTCAGTCAAGGGGGGAAGGGAAATATGAAAGGTGCTAGTGTTTAGAGAGATAGGGAGTCGAAAAGTAGGCAGAGATATATATGGGGAGTGGTATTTTGTGGATGGAGGGCGGTATCTATAGATAAGATCTATAGCCATATCTACACCCCTCATGTGGGGTGTGTCATAAATCCATTGACTTGAAAACATTGTGTTATGTTTGATTTTGATTAGCATGAATAGGCCATATCCCATATCCATGTCAATTGTTTCATGATTGTTGATATTTCTGATTGAGATGGAACACACCAAATCAGGTGAAAGGTCTTCCTAGGGTAATTTGTCATCTCCAGTTTTGTTTCAATGAAAATGAATATATTGATAGAAATAACTACCCTGTGTATACACATAATATTTTCAAACTTTATCACTTACTGACACTTTGTATCTTGCAAGAACCTGTCGAGTCTCAATCTCTCTGAGTGCACGCCTTAAGGGGTGCACCATAAAAGGGGTGGGCAGACCATTGGTGCTTTGTAAGATTGTTGTCTCTTTTGTCACTTGCCATCTACACACTTGTCTCTTAAAACCATTTGCCCTAAGCTTATTCTTCTCTTTTATACCCATTCCAATCATTTGTCACATCTTTATCCTCATTTTCCTTGCCTTATCTCCTTTTGATCAGTGGGTTGTATTAGGTCGACTAGAACAACCCTGTATTATTGAGGGGTATTTTTCACTTAGGAGCTTGTTAGACCTTGGCTGACCTAGCTTGAGACTTGGTGAATTATTCCTTGAAGACATACAGGGTTGACTGGGTTGACCCCACACAACTGACACATTTGAAAGGATTTAGGGTAAGATTTGCCTATATATACAAGTTCATTTCCCACCATTTGAATATAAAGAAGCGAAGAAGAATAAGTGTGAATGAACATCTTCTATTGACCATTTTAATTGAGAAGTAAAGCTTAGGGTTCTATACTTTCTTTAGAGATACAGATCTTGTCTTGTGGAGAATTCTTTTGGATGTATTATCAATAGGTTGTGTAGCCTAGATTTGATTTGTCTTTTTTATCCTTACATATCACAATAATATTTTGTGAAGCACCTTGGCCGACCTAGCTCGAGATTTGGTGAATTATTTCCTAAAAACATACAGGGTCGATTGGGTCGACCCCATATGATCGACACATTTGAAACAATTTAGAGTAAGATCCACCTATATATACAAGTTCATTTCCCGCCATTTGAATATAAATAAGCAAAGAAAAATAAGTGCAAATGAACATCTTCTTATTGACCATTCTACTTGAGAAGTAAAGCTTTGGGTTCCATACTTTCTTTAGAGATACGGATCTTATCTTGTGGAGAAGTCTTTTGGATGTATCAATAGGTTGTGTAGCCTAGAGTTAATTTGTCTTTGTTATCCTTACATACCACAACAATATTTAGCGAATCACCTTGGCCAAGGGAGAGATTGAGACTCAGTGAGTTCGTCTTTAACGTAAGTATTCCTAATTTTATTTCTCCTTCATAAGAGTAGATAGATAATGCAATTGTGTTTCTCTTCCATGTATTAGAATATTGTATACATTGACTGAGTATATGTTTTCTATACATGTTTAGTTTAATTTAATTTCTAACCCCCCACTTTGTGCCACAAGCTTTGGTGAGAACTAGATTAGATATACTTTCTTGTTATTAGAATAAATGAAGTATCAAACCTAGGATCCCCTTAGGATTATTACACGATTATGTTAGACTGTAGGATTTGAAACCCTTCCTACCATAGTGTATTGTGATAAGTGATCCCCTAATCGGGTCTTATGGATCCCCATATTGGTCATATTTATGTTTAACAAATGCATTCCCAATCGAAAGTGTAAGTATGCTCTATCTTCTCTAAGCCAAGTTTGATTTATAGATATGATGCATTTCTGATTGCATACATTCTGATGAACCTGATGTGAACTAACCCTTGTAAGATTTGTTAATTGATTTAATTCTTTTATCATTATTTTTATCATATATTTTTCATACTAGATCGATTACATTGACCCAATTCTAATCTCTGTGTACAAGTTTTTAAGTACAAGTTACTAGATCGATCCAGTCGACCTTAAAGAGTTTAGGCACTCAGCAATATGTTTCTACAGAGCTGGATCGACTCAGTCGACCCTGTTAACAAAATTTTCAAGCATTTCTCAAGGTTCTTTGATAACAATCTTCTTTTCTGCATCGCTGATCCACCAAGGTTCCTTTTTATTCTTCTATCTCTTTCTTTACAGTCTTTCCTTTCATAGTTTGTAGTCTTCAAATCTACCCTTGTATAGTCAATTGGATCGACCCTATCGACCGAATTCTGTATTCTATGTGTTGTCTGAATAACTAGGTCAACCCTGTTGACCCTATTCATTTTTAGTCCTTTGCTTTTGGTAGTACAAAGTCGACCCTATCGACCTTATTCTGTATCCTATGCATACACTATCATTAAAAATGACACTATACCTTGTTTCAGATTCAAAATTAACCCTTGTATGCTAGTAATTAGCTCACATATTTCACTTTTTGTTGCTTGCATGCTTAGAATAGATCACATAGTCTAATTATGTGGTTTTTCAATATATCATTTAGTTTCACTCTTTTATATTTTATGCACACATGACCAAATCACAAAATCTAAACAAGCATTTTAATATTTGACTACCTAAAGCTAACCTACTTGGATTTTATCACCAAGAGGGAAGTTGCCTTGATGTTCTGGTCAAGTATAAAGTGTGGTTAATGGTATATTCTAGTTAAGCACTCGACACCCTTATCACTGCAGTGTGTGAAGTGAGGGGGTAGGCCCCAATACCAAGTTTGTATCATTACCACTACATATCCCTTTCAACTCAAACTACTTGAAAGCATCCTTAGATGGCATTCCGATTCCTTGCTTACAACCAACTTTCCATCACATTTAAAATCATATTCTAATAATCTAACAAACATTCAAGTTGACCAACTAGTTAGCTTTTACTTTCCAAGTTGATTGTTTGCTCTTTGTTCAATTGTATTTTCTATTGTGAAAACTTGCATTAGCCAGCCTTGGTGCAAGGTTTTGTGTTGTGTGCCTTAATTATATCAAGCTCATTGATCCAATTGATTTCTTGTTTCCCTTCAGTTCTTGATTTTAAAAGTACATTGTAAATTTTTTCTTGTTTTTACCTCTCCTCCTTGACATACTAAGTCGACTAGGTCGACCTAGTATCTTTCAAAACTGCCCCCTAAACATACTAAGCTGACTGGGTCAACTTAGTATCTTTCTGAACTTCCTCCTAAACATACTAAGTCGAATGATCGACTTATTATCTTTCTAAACTTCCTCCTGAACATACTAAGTTGATTAGGTCAACTTTGTATCTTTTTTAAATTCTTCATTAGCATACTAAGTCGACTAGGTCAACTTAGTACCTTCTGGACCAACCTTGTGTAGTACAAAGTTGACCCAATCGACCCTGTTCACTCTAGGTTAATCATGTCCCTCGTTTTGGCCACTTTTGTCCCTGTTTTTCCTCCTAGATTTTTGATATCCAATCCTACTTGGCATCATGAAGCCTCTTATCAAATTCTTTCTTGATAACCCATTCCAAATGTACATGGTTGTTCCCTCCTACCCCGCCTGCCCACCATAGAAGATAACTCTTTATGGTGCAACTCTTCATCACATGGTTCTAAGTCTTTTCAATCTCTATCCACCCCTTACCGTATAGTAGATCCAGAAAACCCTGTTAGACAAATCCCAAACCATGACAATCATATACCTTATACCACTTTTACACCTTCTAAACCTAGAATTCGTAAACTCATCAACCCATCTACATCAAATGTTGAAACATCACATTATGTTCTACCTCTTACAACCAATGTTTACAATTCTCTTGTTACACCCATAACAAGATCACCAAGCCTTATCACTTCCCAAAGTAACATGGTTGAAACCATTCAAATTGATAATCTAGATGGTTCCCAATTATTCAGAAACCTTAATGATAATACTATTTACACTCCTAGCAAGAATGGTGGCTTTACCAAGCTTCCTTCTTCTTCTACCACACTTAAGACAACTAACACTAATGTTGGGAATCCTCCACCTACAAAGAATCCTCCTCCCACCAACACTAACAATCCTCTTCGTAACAACACTAATACCCCACCTTCAAACCCACGTATTGATACGACTCAACTTCTTACACAAGTCATACAACAAATGAACATCATGCAAACAACTAACACTTCTCAAATTATGAACATGCAACAACATTTACTACACATGACTAGTCAACCACCTCAAGTCATCATGTCTCAACCAAATCTAAATTTTATCCTTCCTCCCCCTAGAGATGCCAATTGGAATATCATCCCTTAACCTTCAATGAATAACAAAATGCTTCAACATCTTCAAAATGAAACTTTAGTCCCATTCATTGCATCCATAGATATTGGAAAAATTTCTCCAACTATCACATATAATGAGACTAATGACCCTACTATCTTTTTAAAGTTTTTTGGTAATCTCTACAAAGAATGGGTCCAAACTAACACCTTTGCTACCACCAAGCTCTTAACCAAAACCTTTGTTGGTGATGCACTTGAATGGTACAACTAATTTTTAAGATATTTCATCTCACAACTAGAAGATTTAGTCAATGCTCTAGTGAGGGAATTCCAACATGATGACCACCTTGAAAATTACCTTAGCCATTTCATCAATGCCAAGCAACTTCCTAATGAATCTGCTCATACTTTCATCAAATGATGGAAGTCTCTCACTCATAAAGTGGACCTTAACATGAATGATGATACTCTTTTAAAACTATTTGTCACTACTCTTAAAACTCCCCTTCAATACAAAGTTCGAACCTTTTCACCTAAAACTTTATAAAAAGCTTTAGACCAAGCAAAAAGGCAAGACTTTCTTATGACTCAATTTGAATAATATCAAATAACTACTTAAGCACCTTTCCAATCATTTTTTCATAACATTGATTCAGCCAAGCATCCTAAATCTCAAAATGGAGCATCCGATTCAGCGAATTTTAACCCAACCCACCCTCCCTTGAGTCTAGAATAACTTAAGAAGAAATTTCCATCTTTTAAACCCATGAGCTTTGATCCTTCCAAACTTCTTCCAAAATGGTACAATCTTAAAAAAATTTATTGGTGGCATGCTACTATAGGTCATTCTCATGAGTATTGTCGTGATCTTCACCAATTTCTTCTTTCTTCCTTGCTTGGTCCACATTTTAATCTTGATATTCTCACAAAACAACGTTATCAAGACTATCTTCAAATTTCTCAAATTCAATCTCAAGAACCACAATCACATCAACATCAACTACTTAATGATAAACAAAAATTGTCCCATACCTACACCTCATCCACTAATTATATTCAAACCATAATTGATCCTTCTTCCTACACCAATAAAAAAATGATAACTAACATAAACAACTTTAAACATATCATTATATTCATTGACCTTGAACCTCTTATGTCACATAAATCAAAGAAGTACCTAGTTCAAATACCTACTCCAAAACATATCATACACGGTCCTCCTTTACTTCCTTTACCTCCTTATACCTCTCCTACACATCATATGTCACATTCAACCTCCTTAAAATGTGAAAAATCAACACATTTACCTATCTCCAATGCAAAACATTTTAACGATTCAATATTATCTTCCCCAAAAAACAAAGCCATTGCACCATCTACATACATTGATGGATAGCTGGCAATATGTGGGGCAGAGTATTGCCGTCCCTTTGACGTCTTAGGTTAAAATCATTACGGCTCCCTGTGAAATGGGCGGTGGCGATAAAACTCGAAAGACTTTTTTTAATATCGACAGATGGCACATGAGGTTTTCAAAATGAAAAATCATTTGTTTGCAAATTGCACCTCTGATATAATTATTTGATTTTTACTTCAACTTCACTATCCCCAAGTCATAAATGCTGTGGTATCTTGCCAAAAACATCGAACGGTGTCCATCTCTTCTACAATCGCCAACTAAGCAAACACCGTTGATTTCGTGCCCATTGTTTGCTGAGGTTTTATTTTGTTTTGTTTTTTTAAAATTTTATGTTTGATTAGGTCTTCTAGTTTTATCTACGGGCCATATTATTATTCTTGTCAAGGTAAGAATCATTCGACTTAAATTTTCTAATTGGGTAATAAAAATCTTTGACAAAGATATAAAATTTTATTTAATTTAAAATTTAATTTAAAATTTAAATCTTAAATATTAAAAAAAAAAAAATTTCAAATATTAAAAAATATTTATTTACATATAATTATAGAATATTAAAAATATAAAAATAAATTTCATTTTAAAAATAATTATTATAACAAATGTTTATTTAAAAAATTAATTTGAAATTATTATTACAATTTAAAAAGGTTAATGTTGCATGTGTGGTTTGTAAGTATTGGTGGTTAGAAGATGCTACTAGTTTTTAGATTTTATTTTATTTTTAGTTTGGCCAAATTTACCTTTCATAGCGTTGTACGGCCAATTACCAATATAAACAATAAACCAAATAGATGATGCATGTCACATCAAAACTTGTTGACAACAAGTTTTGTGGATGAGGTTTGGAGCCCTGTTAAAATGAGGCTATAAAACCTCTTCTATTATCATGTATTCTCAGGACATGATTTCACGATGTGTAATTTATGTAACCTCTTCTAGGTAGAGGGGTTCGTTGTGCTCCATCCTATGCCTTCATTCTCGATCTATTGCTCTCTAGGCAAATGTGCTCCACTAGGCCCATATATAGATAAGGGGATCCTTGGGGGGAGGAAGATGATAGCTATAGTTTGTGGGTGGTGACTACGGGTACATTACAATATAGGGTTGCGCTAAAGGCCATTCCATTATTCTAAGCATGTTTTGGTGGGAATATTAGATATATAGTTTGTCATAGCCTATCTATCTCATAACAAGGTCATTTTGAGTGATTAGTAGGATTCCAGATAGATGGGTGGTTGTTGTTTGCCTAGCTATTTTTAGTCGAGGGGGAAGGGAAATATGAAAGGTGCGAGTGTTTAGAGATATAGGGGGCCAAAAAGTAGGCAGATATATATATGGGGGATGGTATTTTGTGGATTGAGGGTGATATTTATAGATTATATCTATAGCCATATCTATACCCCTCTTGTGGGGTGTGTCATAAATCCATCAACTTGAAGACGTTGTGTTATGCTTGATTTTGATTAGCATGAGTCGGCCATATCCCATATCCATGTCCATTGTTTCATGATCGTTGATATTTCTGATTAAGAGGGAACAAACCAAATCAGGTGAAAGGTCTTCCCAAGGTAGTTTGTTATCTCTAGTTTGGTTTCAATGAAAATCAATATATTGATAGAAAGCATTATCCTATATATTGAACTATATAACTTGGCTATTCTAGATTGGGCTCTCTATCTAGATGGTATTTGGAGCTTGTTGATTGATTGGAATTGACATGTGGGCCCTATATCTAGATGGGGAACCCACTATATGATTGATTAGGACCTCTCCCTTTATCTAGATGGGGAGCCTATGGATAAAGAGGGATTGAACTGATGCATTAGGCCCTCTATCTAGATTGGATTGAGCATATAGATAGTCACTCATATTTGACTGACTATTCTTGATTGGAATATCGAGTGCTCATTAGAGATAGGACCAGCTATGAGCATCTAGGATTGATTGAGCATATAGATAGTCCCTCATATTTGATTGGTTATTCTTGATTGGGCCCTCTCCCTCCATTTTATGTTCCTTTACTTTCCTTTCTTTTATATATATGGGGATGGGGATCCTACTAATTCAGATCGACAAATATAGACCTGACCAAATATGAGGCTATATATAGTCGACCAAGCCTACCAATTGATTGAGATAAATATAGATAGATATGTTTGATTGGGATTAAGATAGATAGACTGACTATGATTGATTTGGATTGACCAACTATGAGGCTATATATAGTCGACTACAAAGCATGATTCAAAACTTCATTTCTCATTCAATCTATCATGAAGCAATCTTTCCTTGTCAACATCATAAGTTAAGTAGGTATGGCATAACTAAGCAGGTAGGGAAAGAATATATGCAAGCTATAGATCGGGAAACAAGCTTCCATTAATAGATAAAAATCTATTCTAGAAAGGAAAAGTAGGTATGACAAGAACAAAGCTATATATCAGGAATGAATCTTCCCTTACCTTATTGGGTAGGGTATAGCTAAATAGGTAGAGTAAGAACAAAGCTATCTATCAGAAAGTAAACTACCCTTGATAGCCATGCCTTAATCTAGAAGCAAATCAAAACTAGATACAAGGAAGGTAAACTTCCTTTAATAGTTGTGCCTTACTCCCTTGATATCCATCAAAAAGGAAATATTCCCTTGATATGTTATTAGGTGAAGAAAAGATAGATATAAAAAAGGCAAGCTTCCCTAGCCCTACTCCTTGGCATATATGAGGTAGGTAGGGAAGATTCCATTGCTTGAATAGGTAGGGAAAATTTTATATCGGGGTACGGCCTTCAAGTTGGTGCCCCATATATATCTATGGCAGGGCCCCTACTCCTATGTTATCCTTTGATATATTATATTGGGGTCCAGGGAATACTCAGAGTAAGACAAGAACCCAGTTTGACATTTAGGGCCCATAAAGCCATGTCCATACTCTAATTGGTCCCTCCTTAATACACTGTATTAAGGCATATGCCCTTAATTACATTTATATATCAAGTTTGTCATAAATCATGTTGGGTATAGATCGAGTTGGGTTGGCCAACACACTTTATTGGCTACCAGATTGGAACACACTCTACCATATTGGTAATCTCCTATCTATCTACATATATAGACGTGGATTGCCATATCGATGTTTGAATCCCACCAGATAATTAGATGATATATTTGAGTTCCTTATTTATGTGAAAGAGGATGAGTGAAATAAGATTTTTTTGGGCCTTATTTGAGTGAGCAAAATTTAGAATTGAAACATAAGCAAATCGAGCACAAGTGGGAAGCTATTGCACCCACCATTATAACAACCCCACTGGGTGATAACTAGAAATACGTTATTTAAAAAAAAATTAAAGATACATACTATAATTAGATTACACCATAAGAATCTAAGCAGTGATCATACTAAATATTCTAAGTGTGATAAATGTAATACAAATACATGACATATTAACAGCTGCTAATCACTATCAACATATGGAACATATCATCATACAAACATAGAAAGTAATTACAAATATCCAACCTCTATTGGTACAATACACAACCACTATTGTCAATCCACAATAAATAGGTAATTATAATTCTTCATGATAATGTTTCCAATAATAGATATAATATAGTACAATGTACATAAATAATATACATGGATCTCTGAAGCATGAGTTCCCTAGACTCTTTAGTATCCCTAGCAATCTCAAGTGTCTTCTCAATAGTAGTACTATTATGGGAAGGAAGAACATCATCTAAGCATTTTTTGACACCAACCATAGACCAATTATCCACACACTAATCCCATTAGGGAATGGCCCTCCCTTCACAGATGAATAGATAGTGATGGCATGGGAATCTATCGAGACAAGAAAGTACCCATGTGATGTATGATTTATAAAACTAAATATGCAGTGTATCATAGAAGACCCATTCTATTGCAAGATATCACACAAACATGTAAATCATACTAATAAAATGATAATGTCTCACTAAACATACTCTGGGCAAAGTTTTAAGAATAATAAATAATAGCGATCTATAGATCAATCAAATTCATACACACTACTTAATCAAATTGCTTTCATCTGGCATTATGATGCTAGTAAGCGAGTGAATTCTGTCTCAATCCTTACTTAGTATCAACAATGTGAGATTGGTCAAATATAATTTAACCACAAGATTCATACAATTTACATCCTACTATTAATAATATCACATAACATGCTAAACATAGGAGTAATTAAAACATACATTTATTCCATCAAATGTATGAATGAATCTTACATTATTATCTATCTCATACTAGAAATAATGACTACAATTTATACCACCTGGGTAAAATACATATTTAATTATAGATTTTAAAAACTACAATTAATTTTCAAACGTACTACATCTTATGATAACCCATATTACCGTAGTCTAGTATTCTAAGATATAACTACTATGTTGTCACAATCAGTCATATAAAGTAGTCTTAAATATATGGAAACATAAGCTTCTATTCAATCAACTAAATATTACAAAGCATTTTATAGTTGCTGTGAAACACATAATATTCTATCCTAGCATTCATTACACTTTGTATGCATGAATACATAAAATCCTACTGTTATAAAACATGCTATTCAAATAAATAACCAACTCACATATATTTGGTCTATCAAACATGTGAATGAGTTCTAGGTATATGAATTTTAGTTTACTATCACCCGGGTATGACATTTATTTAAACTGTAGCACTCTATGACATCCCATAATATCATAGTTCTTTGTTTATGAATATGACTACATAATTATGAATAACTAATCTTAAAATTCTAATAAACAACCAACCCATAATCATACATAATAAACTAACAAGTATGATTTTATACCACTTGAGTATATACCCTATGGTTAAACAACATACTATAACTTATAGGCACGCATCACGATGCACTATTAAATGCTAAATATTTTTAAACACTTGTATATATTAATACCCTCATAATATGTACCACACACAAGTATTCAGTGTTGTGTGTGTGTGTGTGTGTGTGTGTGTGTGTGTGTGTGTGTGTGTGTGTGTGTGTGTGTGTGTGTGTGTGTAAACAGTCAGTATTAGCCTTTCTATAACGTTAGATAACACAACCAAGTTATACCTCGTATTGACATAATTCAACAATTTATTACTCTTCTAAGAGACTTTTTTCATATCGTTATATTCTCTCATCCATTGACAACCTTATGACTTATTTTAAACATTCTTTTAGTTATAGGTATATTTCCTATATATAATTAATTATACATCATAATATGTTCCACACATAAGTTTTCACTATTGAATATATATGTGCCAATAATCATTCTAATCAAGATCTTTATAATATTTCAACCATTTTTATAATTTTCCTATTCATAAAATACATTGGTGATGTATTAAAGATATTAATACTTGCAAAATATTAATGAACAAATTATCATAGATAGCATAATATTTATAATCATGTTAAATCATCATTATTTATAACATTCAAACACTCACATAGTTCCTTATAATTGTCTATGCATATTATCCTATACCTTTGTTACGACATCCAAATTATGGAAACAAATGGTAAGTGTCTTGTTACCCATAAATGGTCTATAAATTATGATATTAGATGACTATTGACATTACCACATGTAACATACTCATTAAACATCCATGGTTATGATTATACCACATACTGATAAATTAACACATATTGTCATTATTAAGTCATTAAGTATCACTCTTAATAAGGTTAAAGCTCATATAGATAGGATGTTTACTAGTTATTGTAGTATAATCACCCATTTTTACGATAATGATCCATTACCTTCACCACATGACATTTCAGGGTGTCATAACATGACTTTGTCCATATAAATTTTGCTAATCATAACGTCTTGATAGACATGTACAAAAAGTAGATTACACAATTTACATACATACACTTAAATCCATTAGATGAAGCATGCTTCCTCACACATTGGAGATATGTGTAAAGTATTTGATTATCCAACAAACTATATTAGGCAAATAGAGTAATATTAAAACAAATACTAACATGTCCATAAAGCAATAATTGTTTATATATATGCATTGAGAAATTCTCTATTTTATATGTTAACATGACCATAAAATTTATACGCTTATAAAAGAATAATTAAGAAATTTCTCAGAAATAATTTATTATTGCTAACTAGTGAAATAGAGGTATAAAGCAATAATGATTTATTTATGTGCTTAATTATCCAATGATATTTAAATATCCTTATCGTAATGCAAAAAACTATTTGCTTTGGATTAAATGAATAATATAGCAATATTAGGCATTCCTAACTTAGCAATATTATTACTATGCATTCATTAGCAAATATTGCAGTTATATAGCAATTCATAAACCATATTACTTATACTATAAATATTGTAACTGTTAGATATACAATGATTTATAAAGCAAATCAATTATACCATACAAATTGTATATATTAGTTATATAGTGATTAAATGTAATTAGATCAGTTATATAGTGATTAAATGCAACTATATCACTTAATTACTAAACTGGAGCGCTTCATTAAGCATTTATCTACTATATCATTGCCCACAAATATATATTCAAATCATTGATATGTTCACCTATATACAGATCATTATACTGATGTGTTTAAGTCACTGCTCTAAAATAATATAATCTACCTATATGTATACATAATTTTGTATGATATCCACTATGATTTTTTTGTGTTTACAAAGCTCTAATATGCAATACTAAATATCTGCAATATTAATCCATACATCACTCGGTGTATGTGATTATATACTACAGGTATCAAAATTTTCTACATGAATATAATATCTCTTATTTATATTATTTCTAGAGTGACTTACACTTATATTATAAATATATACACTTATCTACAATGACTTACACTTATAAAACATACTCTTAGAGAAGTCACTTTATATTTTCTACCTTTATATTAAATTCCAATTGAGAAAAAATCTATAACGACTTCATCTACATATTTATAAAATTAGATTTTACATAAGAATACCTAAGTCATTGCATTCCTTTTAAATGGATCGCTACATTTTAATTGCTTCTATGCACAAACTGCCATATAAATCTTGGTTTGTTGTATAAAACTGGTTTGAAGTTGCCTAGTGTAAAGCTAGATTGAAGCCTGATCATTTGAATAACTAGATTTTAGACTAGAATGAATTGCCCTATGCTGACAGGTCAACAAAATACCATTTGTTAAAGAGTCGACTAGGGTAGAATGCTACACTCCTAAATATATGTCAGATATTTTGATATTATCCAACTTATGTAAATCATTTTACCACTGCTATTTTATAACCACAAATACATATACTTCTTTGTTTCAGCTCCATTATCTATACAAGCAAGGTGGGAGTAGGTTGGCACCTAAGTAAGGATAGAAATTTTTTGCATTAAACCAATTTTACTTGGGATACCTAGAGGTATATTCTTTGCCAAATTAATTCTATATCAGATAATTTTATAAAGTAAACACACATAAATTAAGGTTCTATCATGGCTAAAGCACCTATCTAGCAACCTATTTTCTTGACTTTACTTTCTCTCAATCTCTATTAATTCCTCTTCACTTCTGAGAATCCTCTGAGTGCCACACCTTTGCTTCCTCTTCAATTATAATCTCCATATAATGATAAGGGCATAGTCTTTTCTTATAAAATATTTTTCTTTTTCTTTTTCACTCTTTTTTTTCATTATTTTTATATTTCCTTCATTATTTTTCTTATTATCAGACTAATTTATTTATTTTTATTTTTTTGTTATTTTTTAAATCTTTTACCTTTTTTTTTTTGTAAATGGCAATTTATTAAATTTTATTAATTAATTATACAAATCCATAATTTACGAATTAAATTTGATACCCAAATGCTATAACAATTTAATGTTAACCTCATAAATAAATAATTTGGATTTAATCTAAATATGTAAGCCATGTTTTCTACTAGCATCTAACGACCAATTATGCTAATCACACAAACAAGCTCTATTAAATGATTTAACTTATACTAGCAAATCATGACAAATCACTATTTCACGCAAGCAAAAATAATCACATGTGCAAACTATTTATTATGCATTCTAACATGTGCTAACTATTGTGGTGTGTGTAGGGCTCTAACCAATTTCTTTGTCACTATCTAACATCTCGATCTAATTCACACTCTCTGATGATGCTCTCCCTTCGTCGTGATCTGAGTATGAGTTCTCCTACATTAACCTCACAACAAACAGATAGACCATAAAAACATGATGAAATTATATCATAAAATAACTAAAATAATAAACTAACGTGCTCGTAATATAAACATATAAACTAAAAATAACTCATAACAATGTAAATATGTAACCTAAACAATATTCTACTGTCCCATAACAACATATATCTCAAAGCTTAGTTAAAAATAACCAAATCCAAAATTTTCAACTATAAATATCCATGGACAATCAAATAGTTTGATTAGCAAGAAATTGAGATGTAACATCCTTCCTCCAAAAGTTAGTCATCATCTCAAATGACTCTTATTCAAATAAAAATTCTGAATTAAAAATATTGTTTAACATAAAATGGTCATAGTAAAAAGTATCAAATCAAGAAATAAATGCGAATTCACATGTAGAACTCATCATAGTTCTCCCAAGTAGTACTATTCTTAGAGTATTGATCTCACAAAACCCTACTCTGTGACACCTGACTATTATGCAAATAAGGTTTGTGAGTGTCACTTACTCTAAAGGGTTCTATCATGACCATTCTAGAGTCCAGAATCGACAAGACAAGCCTACATACATATCTCACTGAAAGTTTCACTGACTTCCCAAAAGCACATGAAATCATCATAAATGTCAAAGCCAATGACCAAGGAGAGTTTTACAAAACCTTCTATCCCCTCTACACATCTCTCTAACCTAGAGATTATTTTTCTCATTTTGGAGAAAAGTATTTAGGGAACCTGGTAAAAATGTTTTATATATAAGTTAATACTATCGTTACTGCACATAGCTCCTGATAAGTATAACATGTCATTACTACCACTACCCCACAAAGCTCTTGAAAAGTATGATGATGAATAGGAACTAAAAATACTACATTTTCAATGTTTTCAAAATTAAAGAATAATCATTCCATAATATCTATGTGTATGGCTATATGAGTGAATTTGACAAGTCTATCTATCAAATCATGGATTTGAAAAGTCCATCTGTTGGATCCAAACTTAGTAACTACTAAGTCAATGTGAGGGTAAGTAGGATCCACTGTTATTAGTTAATACTCATGTTTCAAATTCACCATTCTTCCCTTAAGTATCCATGACCTAAATATCTCTAACATGTGCACAAGGTTCAATGAATCATAATTATATACTAACATATCATAGAAAGTAATACTATCTGCTAAATATTTTTAGATGTACCAACATACATACAAGAGAAATCATACAATCATTTTATAATTATATTAAGTTGCCACTAGCCAAACATAACTAATATCATATTTCACAACTTAACCTATATCATTATATTCATAGTTAAGAAAAAATATTGTTAAAATTAACATAACATACAAAGGCTAAGGATCACACCATCCTTACAACCATATAAAGGAATAAGTGAGACAATGTCTCCCGACTTGCTCGGCTAGTACTCAACAAGTTAAAAGTTTATCTCAATCTTTTTTAGACTAACAAGATGTTCTACACATCCTATACCCTACTCGTTCCCAATGAAGGTACATAAATTTATGTTCAAAACAACATGCTATAAGAAAAAGAGAATATTATCAATATAATAAGGGGTATATAATAACATAAAAATTATAATCAACTTATAATTCTTAATCTAGAATTAATATAAATTCAAGGTTTGCCACTCCATGTGGTATAAGTTTATAAGTAGATAAAGTAGTGACTTAAAAAGTCACAAGTGGAAAGTAGAGAAATAACATCTCAACAACAAAACTCTTAAATACCCTCTCATGGTAAAAAGAAAACACTGCAACTTAAATTGCTAAATCACTACTCACTTACTAGTCTTGTATGAGTAGTATTATAATCTATTTCCACAACTGGAAGGAAATTTTTAACCACATAGATGCATCAATCCATTCCATTTATACAAATTCTCTATAAAAAATAAGTATAAGACACTATTCTATGAAATCCAAGGAATAGGGTCCAAAACAACATTTCAAAATCAAGTTTCATGATCAAGAAAATAAGAAATCTCTCAAGGGCTTATAATGATGTCAAAAGAGAGTGAATGAGTAATAATTCACCTCTATGATAGCTATGAGAGATGATTTTTTTTTTCTAATTTCGCATAGATATATGGGGTACCAACACATAAGTAACTCCTAACACACAATAATTCTCAACCAAGGCATCTACACTCTATTACAAGAAAATTCTCACTGTACTAGGTGGTACTAAAATAAAAATGGTCTTATAAGATTTTCCACTCCTAGGATTTGTGTATATAAGACACAAAACTAATGCATAAATACTTAAGTGAGAAGCAATCCATGATTTTTAAACACTCATAACATGAAACACAAATGGTGAAGGTGACTCGATTACCAATAAAGATGTAATCATACTCAAGGTGCTCGATCTAAATGATCATAAAATACTATAGGAATCTCTTATTCATGACTCAAAACTATGTTAAGCACTCACCTACCAAACATAGATTACAAATAACACCATTGAGACACTCGATAAACCAACCCTTTACAACTATTAGAGGGTACAATTACTCCTAAGGTACACACTCAATGTTTCACACAACATTTCAAGAATGTCTCAAAACTCCAATCATGGTGTAACATGGTTTTATATTGAGACACTACAAATCCAAAATACCAGTAAAATATTTCATACCACTAGGTTCACACTGGTGAACAAAAGGATACAAAAATGTGAATGGACTCATTAGGTCCTAGAGTTTGAGCCAAAGCTCTTATACCACATGTCAAAACCCCATTGGGCACTAACTAGAAATACATTATTTAAAAAAAATTAAACATACATATTATAATTAGATTACACCATGATAATCTAAGCAATGATCATACTAAATACTTTAAGTGTGATAATTGTAATACAATTCCATGACATATAAACAATCACAGATCACTATCAACATATGGAATATATCATAATACAAACATAGAAATTAATTATAAATAGCTAGCCTCTACTAGTATAGTACACACCAATTATTGTCAATCAACAATAAATAGGTAATTATAATTATTAATGATAATGTTTCCAATAATAGATACAATATAATACAATGTACATAAATAAGATACATGGCTCCTTAGAGCATGAGTTCCCTAGACTCTCCAGTATCTTTGGCAATCTCAAGTGTCATCTCAATATTAGTACTGTTGTTAGGAGGGATAACATCATCCGAGCACTTTTTCACACAAATCACAGACCAACAATCCCATTAGGAAATGGCCCTCCCTTCACATATGAGTAGAGAGTGATGCCATGGGAATCTAAAGAGACAACCAAGTACCCGTGTGCTATATGATTTTTAAAAGTAAATATGTAGTGTATCACATAATACTCGTTCTATTATAAGATATCACACAAATATATAAATCATACTCATGAAATGATAATGTCTCATTAAACATACTTTGACCAAAATTTTAAGAATAATAAATAATAGTGATCTATAGATCAATCAAATTCATACACACCACTTGATCGGATTGCCTTCATTTAGCATTGTGATACTAGGAAGCCAGTGAAGTCCGTCTCACTCCTTACTCAGTATCAATAATAAGAGATTGGTCAAACATATTTAACCAAAAGATTCATACAATTTATATGCTACTAGAAATTATATCACATAATATGTTAAACATAGGAGTAATCAAAGTATACATTTATCTCATCAAACATATGAATGAATCTCACATTATTATCTATCCCATATTAGAAACAATGACTAAAATTTATACCACTTGAGTAAAATACACATTCAACTACATATTTGAACAACCACAATTAGTTTCCAAACATACTACACTCTATGAGAACCTATATTACCATAGTCTAGTATTCTAAGACATAACTACTAGGTTTCCACAATCAGTCATATAAAGTCATCTTAAATACATGGAAACATAAGATTCTATTCAAGCAACTAGATATAACAAATCAAGTCATAGTTTCTATGAAACACATAATATTCTATCCTAGCATTCGTTACACTCTCAAAGGTTGTATGCACACATACATAAAGTATTACTAAATGCCATAAAACATGTTATTCAACGAAATAACCAACTTGCATACATTTAGTCTGTCAAATATGTGAATGAGTTCTAGGTATATCAATTCTATTTTGCTACCCCTTGGGTATGACATATATTTAGATTGTATTACTCAATGACATCCCATAATATCATAGTTCTTTATTTATAAACACAACTACATAATTACGAATAATAAACCAACAAATATACCCATAATTATAAATAGTTCTAAGAAATAATTGACCCATAATTATAAATAATAAACCAACAAATATAGTTTTATACCATCTAGATATACCCTATGGTTAAATTGCATACTACTATAACTTATAGGCACACATCATGATGCACTATTATATACTAAATATGTCAAAATGCTTGCACATATTAACACCCTTATAATATGTACCACACACAAGTATTCAATATATATATATATATATATATATATATATATATATATATATATATATATATATATATATATATATATATATATATATATATCATACACACACACACACACACACACACACACACATAAGTCAATCATAATCTTTCTAGTAAGTTAGATAACACACAACCAAGTTATACCTCATATTGACATAATTCAACAATTTATTACTCTTCTAGGAGACTGTTTTCATATGGTTATATTCTCTGGTCCCTTGACAACCTTATGAGTTATTTTAACCATTCTTTTATTTATAGGTATATTTCCTATATATGATTACTTATACATCAAAATATGTTTTACACATAAGTTTTCACTACTGTATGTATATGTTTAATAGTCATTCTAATCAATATCTTTATAATATTTCAACCATTGTTATAATTTTTCTATTCATAAAATACATTAGTGATCTATTGAAGATATTAATACTCCCATAATATTAATGAACAAATTATCATAGGAAACATACTATCTGTACTCATGTTAGATCACCATTATTTATAACATTCAAACACTCACATAGTTTCTTATATCCATCTATGCATATTTTTTATACCTTTGTTATGATATCCAAATTATGCAAACATGAGGTAAATGTCTCGTTACCCATAGATGGTCTATAAATTATGATATTAGATGACTATTGATGTTAACACATGTGACATACTCATTAAACATTTGTGGTTAGGATTATACCACATACTGATAAATTACCACATATTATCATTATTAAGTCATTCGATATCATTATTAATAAGGTTAGGCCTCATATAGATAGGACATTTACTAGTTCTTGTAGTATAGTCACCCATTTCTACAATAATGAGCCATTGTCATCACCACATGACATTTTAGGATGTCATAATATGACCTTGTCCAAATAAATTCAACTTGTCATAACATCTTGATAGACATGTATAGAAATTAGATTATAAAATTTACATACATACACATACATCAGTTAGATGAAACACACTTCCTCACACACTAGAGATAAATGCAAACTATTTGATTATCCAACGAACTATATTAGTAAAGTAGATTAATATTAAAACAAGTATGGAAATTTCCATAAAGCAATAATTGTTTAAAGAAATAATTGTTTATATTTATGCATTGAGAAATTATATATATCATATGTTAACAAAACCAAGGAATTTTTATGCTTATAAAGGAATAATTAATAAATTTATCAAAAATAATTTATTAGTGCTAATTAGTGAAATAGAGTTACAAAGCAATACTGATTTCTCTACGTGCTTAATTATCCAACGTTATTTAAATTTCCTTGTCATAATGCGGTGAACTATTTGATTTGAATTAAATGAATAATATATCAATATTAAACATTCCTAAATTAATGATATTATTATTGTGTATTCATTAGCAAATACTGCAATTATATAGTGATTTATAAAGCATATTACTTATACTATATAAGCTATAATTGTTAGTTATATAGCGATTTATAAAGTAGATCACTTATACTATAAAAATTGTAGATGTTAGTTATATAGTGATTAAATATAACTAGATCAGTTATATAGCGATTAAATGCAATTAGATCACTTCATTACTAAATCAAAGTGCTTCATTAAGCATTTATCTACTATATCATTGCCCATAAATATATATTCAAATCATTGATATGTTCACCTATATATAGATCATTATATTGATTTGTTTAGGTCACTGCTCTAAAATAATATAATCTACCTATATGTATACATAATTTTGTATCATATCCACTATGATTTTTCCAAGTTTACAAAGCTTTAATTTGCAATACTAGATTGCTGCAGTATTAATCCATACATCACTAGGTGTATGTTATTATATACTACATGTATCAAAATTCATTGCATGAATATAATATCTCTTATTTATATTATTTTTATAGCGACTTACACTTATATTATAAATATCTACACTTATCTACAATGACTTACACTTATAAAACATACACTTAGATAAGACACTTTATATTTTTATGCCTTTATATTAAACTCCCATAGAGATACACAAGGAAATAAATATCTACAGTGACTTCATCTACATATTTATAAAATTGGCTTTTATATAAGAATACCTAAGTCATTGAATTCTATTTAAATGGATCACTACATTTTAATTGCTTCCATGCACAAACTGCCATAAAAATCTTGATTTGTTGTTTAAATTTGGTTTGAAATCACCTAGTGTAAAGCTAGATTGAAGCATGATCATTTGCATGACTAGATTTTAGACTAGAATGGATCACCCTATGTTGGTAGGTCAATAAAATATCATTTGTTAAAGATTCAACTTGGGTAGAATGCTACACTCCTAAATATATGTCAGATATTTGATATTATCCAGCTCAAGCAAATTGTTCTACCATTGCTATTAGCATGTTGTGTACTATAGTCACCCATTTCTATGATAGCAAGTCATTGCCTTCACCACATAACATTTTAGGGTGTCATAAAAGGACCTTGTCCATATAAATTCAGCTAGTCATAATGTCTTGATAGATATGTAAAGAAAGTAGATTACACAATTTACATACATACACATACATCTATTAGGTAAAGCACATTTCCTCACACACTGGAGCTTTACGCAGATGTTTTGATTATCTAGCGAACTATATTAGGCAAATAGAGTAATATTAAAACAAGTACATAAATTTCTATAAAGCAATAATTGTTTATATATATGTATTGAGAAATTCTATATATTATATGTTAACACGACCAGGAAATTTTTATGCTTATAAAGGAATAATTAAAAATTTCATCATAAATAATTTATTAATGCTAGTGAAATAGAGCTATAAAGTAATAATGATTTCCCTACATGCTTAATTATCCAATGATATTTAAATTTCCTTGTCGTAATGCAATAAACTATTTGCTTTGGATTAAATGAATAATATAGAAATATTAAGAATTCCTACCTTAGTGATATTATTACTATGTATTCATTAGAAAATATTGTAGTTATATAATGATTTATAAAGCATATTAATTATATTATATAAACTATAATTATTAGTTATATAGCAATTTATAAAGTAGATCACTTATACTATGCAAACAGTAGCTGATAGTTATATAGTGATTTATAGGGATTAAATGTAACTAGATCAATTATATAGAGATTATAGTGATTAAATGAAACTAGATCACTTCATTAATAACTTTAGCGCTTCATTAAGCATTAATTTACTATATCATTACCCATAAATATATATTCAAATTGTTGATATGTTCACCTATATACAGATCATTGTACTGATCTGTTTAGGTCACTGCTCTAAAATAATAAAATCTACCTATATGTATACAAAATTTTGTATCATATCCACTGTGATTTTTTTGAGTTTACAAAGCTCTAATCTGCAATACCAAATTGCTACAATATTAATCTATACATCACCTAACGTATGTTCTTATATACTAGAGGGATCAAAATTTGCTACATGAATATAATATCTCTTATTTATATTATTTTTACAACTTATACTTATATTATAAATATCTACACTTATCTACAGTGACTTACACTTATAAAAAACACACTTAGATAAGTTATTTTATATTTTTCTACCTTTATATTAAATTCCCATAGAGATATGTAAGGAAATAAATATTTATAGTGACTTCCTTTGCATATTTATAAAATTGATTTCTATATAAGAATACCTAAGTCATGTCATTCCTTTTAAATGGATCACTGCATTTCAATTGCTTCCATGTAAAAACCACCATAAAAATATTGGTTTGTTTTATAAAATTGGTTTTAAGTCACCTCGTGTAAAGCTAGATTGAAGCCTGATCATTTGAATGACTAGATTTTAGACTAGAATGAATTGCCCTATGCTGGTAGGTTAACAAAATACCATTTGTTAAAGAGTTGACTTGGGTAGAATGCTACACTCCTAAATATATGTTATATATTTTGATATTATCAAGCTCAAGCAAATTGTTGTATCACTTCTATTAGCATGTTGTGTACTAGATTCACCCATTTCTATGATAACGAGACATTGCCTTCACCACATGACATTTTAGGGTGTCATAACATGACCTTGCCCATATAAATTCAAATAGTCATAATGTCTTGATAGACATATATAGAAAGTAGATTACGTAATTTACATACATACACATACATCCATTAGATGAAGCATGCTTACTCACACACTAGAGATATATGCAAACTATTTGATTATCCAACAAACTATATTAGGCAAATAGAGTAATAATAAAACAAGTATGGAAATTTCCATAAAGTAGTAATTATTTATATATATGCATTGAGAAATTATCTATTTTATATGTTAACATGACTAGGAAATTTCTATGCTTATAAAGGAATAATTAAGAAATTTCTCAGAAATAATTTTTTATTGCTAACTATTGAAATATAAGTATAAAGCAATATTTATTTCCCTACGTGCTTAATTATCCAGTGATATTTAAATTTCTTTATCGTAATAAAATGAACTATTTGCTTCAGATTAAACGAATAATATAACAATATTAAGCATTCCTACCTTAGCGATATTATTATTGTGTATTCATTAGCAATATTGTATTTATATAGCGATTTATAAAGCATATTACTTATACTATATAAACTATAATTTTTAGTTATATAGCAATTTATAAAGTAGATCACTTATATTATACAAACTAGATCACTTATATTATACAAACTGTAGACGTTAGTTATATAGCGATTTATAGTGATTAAATGTAACTAGATCAATTATATAGTGATTATAGTGATTAAATGCAACTAGATCACTTCATTACTAAACTAGAGTCATTCATTAAGGATTTATCTACTATATCATTGCCCATAAATATATATTCAAATCGATGATATCTTATCCTATATGCAAATCATTGTACTGATCTATTTAGGTCATTGCTTTAAAACAATATAATCTACCTATATGTATATAGAATTTTGTATCATATCCACTATGATTTTATGGATTTTACAAAGCTCTAATCTATAATACTAGATCGCTACAATATTAATCCATACATCACCCGGTGTATGTTCTTATATACTATAGGTATCAAAATTCATTGCAAGAATATAATATCTCTTATTTATATTATTTTTATAGTGACTTACACTTATATTATAAATATATACACTTATCTACAATGACTTAAACTTATAAAACATACACTTAGATAAGGCACTTTATATTTTTATGCCTTTATATTAAATTCCCATAGAGATATGCAAGGAAATAAATATCTATAGCGACTTCATTTGCATATTTATAAAATTAGCTCTTATATAAGAATACCTAAGTCATTGCATTCCTTTTAAATGGATCAATGCATTTTAATTGCTTCCATACATAAACTACCATAAAAATCTTGGTTTGTTGTATAAAACTAGTTTGAAGTCACCTAATGTAAAGCTAGATTGAAGCTTGATCATTTGAATGACTAGATTTTAGACTATAACGAATTGCCCTATATTAGCAGGGCAATAAAATACCATTTGTTAAAGAGTCGACTTGGGTAGAATGCTACACTCCTAAATATATGTCAGATATTCTGATATTATGCAGCTCAAGCAAATTGTTCTACCATTGATATTTTATAACCTTAAATATATATACTTATTTGTTTCAGCTCCGTTATCTATACAAGCAAGATAGAAGTAGGTTGATACCTAAGTAAGGCTAGAAAAGTGTTGCATTAAACAAATTTTACTTGGGACGCCTAGAGATATATTTTTTTTCCAAAGTAATTCCATATCAAATAGTTTTTTAAAGCAAACACATAAAATTTAAGGTTAAGGTTCTATCATGGCTAAAACACTTACCTGGTAGCCTGTTTGCTTGACTTTACTTCCTCTCAATCTCCAGTAATGCATTTTCACTTCTAAGAATCCTCTGAGTGCCACGCCTTTTCTTCCTCGTCAATGATATTCTCCATACAATGATAAGGGAGTAGTCTTTTCTTATAAAAGGATTTTGTTTTTGTTTTTTTTCTTTCTTTTTTTTTCCATAATTTTTATATTATATTTGCTTCTTTATTTTTCTTATTTTCAGACTAACTTATTTCTTTTTATTTTTTTTATTGTTTTTGTTATTTTTATTGTTTTCCCATTTTATTTTCACAAATGGCAATTTCCTAAATTTTATTTATTAATTATACAAATCCATATTTTACTAATTAAATTAGCATACCCAAATGCTATAGCAATTAATTCTAACCTCATAAATCTATAATATGAATTTAATCTAAATATGCAAACAATGTTTTCTACTAGCATCTAATGAAAAAACATGCTAATCACACAGACAAGTTATATTGAACCATTTATCCTATACTAGAAAATTATAACAAATAACTAGTTCATGCAATCATAAATAATCATATGTGCAAACCATTTATTATGCATTCTAACATGTGCTAGCTACTATGGTGTGTGTAAGGTTCTATCTAGTTTCTTTGTCATCCTTTGACATATCGATCTACATCACCCTCTCTAATGATTCTCTCCCTCCATCACACTCTAAGACATGAGTTCTCTTGCATCAACCTCACAACAAACATGTAGTTAGACCATAACAGCATGATAAATTTACATAATAAAATATAGCTAAAATAACAAACCAACATGTTTGTAATGTAAACATATACACTACAACTAACTCATAACAATGTAAATATGTAACTTAAAGAATATCCTATTCTCTCATAACAACATATATCTCAAATATTAGTTAAAAATAACTAAATCCAAATTTTCCAACTATATATATCCATGGATAATAAAATAGTTTGCTTAGCGAGGAATCAAGATGTAACATCTAGCAAGGTATTGGAGGGAGTGATTGAGGAAATAACATGAAAGAATAATTAACCTTTTATCATAGGAATCATTTTCAACATCATAATCTAGATCATCCTCTTCCTCTAATGAAACAAGTGATTTTATTTATTCATCGAAGACAATAATAGGTTCTTTTGTAGGAAAAATAAAAAATGATGATCAATATCAAGTTTCATACCAATTTCATAATCTTGAAAACCCCACATATTAAATTCTCTCATATTAATTTTTCCATGGGAGGAGGTTGTCCATGTCCATAGAAGGAGGTTGTAGAGCACAATTTCATTCATTCAATTCTTTTACTCTTCTTATGGTTAGGAGCAGTGCATTCATTCTCCCTAAAATTATTATGCTACAAAAGTAATTCACTAAGTATAATTATAAATTATAATTGAACAAAAAAATATGGACATTTAAATATCACAAATTAATAAAAACTTACCACCTTCCCTTATTATTCCCTTTTTCACTGATGTTGTTGAAGGAAGTTAGGGAAGCTTCTCCTAGGTTGGGCATGCTCATCATGATCTACATTATGTATTAAACAGATAAACTAGTTATAATTTTAAATCATGATCGATCACAAGAATAAAATAGTTAAAATTTAAATACAATCAATTCATGGTACTAACATTTTCAATAGGGGGAGATTGAAGTCCAGGCTTAGTAACATTAACATCTTGTGTTGGCTACGAACTACCAAGGGTTATTTGTATCTAAGTTTAAATAAAAAATGATAATTGGTTATCATTGTGTGAAACTTATAATCACCTAAATAATTAAATAAAGTAACCTAAAATTAAAAAATGTTTTCATATTACCAAATCAATGTCATTTAATTCAGTTAACATGTATTTAATTATTTGGGTTGGCATCTCTTCTACTCCATCAGATGATTGTCCAAAGATATACAAATTATTCATTCCTCATTTAGTTATGCCATGTAAATTTATTAGAAAACATTCTACTACTAATGAGTGAAGGCTCTCAAAAGGATTAAAACATGTTTTGGGTCACGAACAGTCACAAAATTCACTGATAAGATAACATACACCATTTCATAGACATAATATTAGAGCATTGCATTATATGTCCAGTTTATACATGGAAGGATTTGTAACCCTATTATGTGAACATTTTATATCATGATTGAATAATTAAAATATCTAATAAAATAAAACATACTTACTTGGAGCTATAATGTTCTTCTTCATTTCATCTACCATGGACAGAGAAGTAGGCATGAAAAGCTAGCCAAGAGGGAGTGTATGTAGAGTGAGGACATTCATATCTAGTGATTGATAATGCTATTTACTCTTCCTCACACAAATTGAAAAATTATGAGGTAAATAATCAAGATATCATACTTTTTCAATCATTATATCCAAGCAAGAAGAAAATATCTTGTACGATAGTAAACAAAATAGGGTTAAAAGTACATTATGATGGTAAAATGGAAAAAAATTTAAATCTCACACTATTACCTCCACCACCACCACCATGGATTCCATTATAGGTTACACTAAATGATCCCAAAACATGACATTAGTACACAACATAATTGGCTTATTTTTCAAAATAAAAATAAAAATACTTAAATTAAGATTATCTATCAATTTTAGTGCAAAAATCTAAAATGTTGCACATGATAAATTATAAAATTTTAAATATAATAAAATACAAGTTTAAAAAATACAATGTTACGCATAGTGAACGTATTACTTTAAAAAACATGTTATGCATTTCATTGCTTCCCCATCTATAAATGTTAAGGTTGTGCCCTACTTAGATGCTAAATTGATATTATGCAAAATGGGATTGATGATTCAACAATGTGGACAATCCAATTCATTGTAGGTACCCAACCAGTATAGAAAATGCCTCCTCTGGGACAATATTACGAATGTAGTGCACACTTATAGAACTAGGTAATGAGTACACAAGCTCATGCAGAGGTCAAAAAGGAATAGGGTAATGGCAAATGAGAAATGGAATATGGTACATGCCTATGGGTAATTGAGGATTTAAGAAGTGGGGCCAATTATCAAAGGTATAACTGACCAGTGGAATGGATGGAGGAGAGGGACCTTCATAGTATCCAATAGACACATGGAGTTCATGATTATAGTTGACCTCCATGTTCCTGTTAGATACTTCATCTACCCTCAGAGTATCTAGTAGGCATGTGGAAGTTGAGCTGATAGTTGATCTCCACATGCCTATTGGATATTCCATCTACCTTCAAAGTATCTATCATGCACATGGAGGTCATGCTCACATTTGACCTCCACGTGCATATTGGATACTCTGTTTACCCTCCCCCTTCCATCTATTCCATTAACTTGTTTCAATCTGATGATGGGCCCCACTTATTACATCCTTAATTCAAGTGTAACCAGTTGGTAAGTTCTTACATTTAATTATCCTTCACCCCTAAAATTTGGCTTAATCATTGTCTTTTTCCTTAACCAATATCATTTGACTTAACTATTGTTAACAAACATTAGCCTTGATGTGAGTGTTGGACTTTAACCAATTTGGTGGGATTCACAGACACATCAACCAAAAATGCAAATTTTATTGCTATTTAAGGTTATCCCTCCTCCAATTGTGAGTGTAACCAAAAAGTACATTCAATAGTTAGGAAAAAATACACTGGGGCAAAGTGATAGAGACATGGGATGTGACCAACTTGGGGTCAACATCCAGTGTCGAAGTTCACGTCAATTGTGAGCACCTTAACTAGCCAGTGTGTTTACATTGTCATTTGCATTATTGGCTAACAAACTCTTGCTATCTTATTGAATCGTTTGTGTAATTATGATATGATACATATAATTCAGTGGATGCACATGAATTAAATGCATAATCATTGTTGGATATGCAACATATAAATCAATGTAAACTCTATACTTATGTGTTCTAGCTAAACACTAGCCACACAAAACTCCAACATTGTCCCCAAAACATTAATTACTTGAATCAGTCAACAATATAGCTAATGGGTTAGCATGATATTTATATTATTAATGTGATAGGTTTATGAAAAAAAAGGAATACCAGGTGTTTTTCAACCCCGCAAGAAAGACCAATACTGAGTACTAAGTTAAGAGAAACATAACACATAGAGAGAAACATAAGACTAAGATATCCACCACCTATGCAAGTATTTCCATTAGAAACAAGAAATTAAACATTAGAAATGTCCATTCATATCACCATTTAAGGGAATTATCCAAGTCAAAAAAGATAGATGCACATTAAACACATAATAGGGTAAGATCCTAAAATCATTCTCAAATAGGCATACCATCATGGGATTCAAGATGTTAACAATACAATCAATGGATTTACATGAGCCTTATATTATTAGCTTGATTGAGTTATCAATATAAATAAACATGAGTGTTTTTCAAGCCCATATTTAATATTAGAACAATTATGATTGAAGAACTAAGGAGTATTATATTAACTGTATTATTGCATACATGAAGGAATTAATGAATATTGAGGGCATAAACATTCATTAAATGCATAATTTATTTTGCGTGTTTGTGTAATTAGGATATGGTACATAAAATTCATTAAATACTTAATTCATTTAATGTCAGTTACTACTTCAAATAGAACTCACACTCCTATAATCTTTCAATTAACAACAACAAATTAAACTTTAGAGTGACATAGGTGGTGGATATATTCTTAGTGGATCATGGATATATTAGTACTAAGTTATGTTTATCTCTATGTTATGTTTCTCTTAACTTAGTACTCAGTAGTTGAGTCACAAATATAGATGCACATTTAAACACAAAATAGGGTAAGATCTTAAAATAATTTTCAAATAGGCATACCATTAGGGGGTTCAAGTAGTCAACAACGCAGTTAATGTTTAATTCCATGAGGTTTATATTATTAAGATGATTTAGATATGAAAAAAAATGAATACAGTAAGTATTTTGAAATCCCACGATAAACAATTATACATACCCATCCTTCATATTATAAAAAATATCACTGAAGAACTGAGGAGTATTATATTGACTATTTAAAGGAATTGATGATTAGTTACGGCATAATCATTCATTCAATGCATAATCATTATTTACATTGTTGAATATCCAACCCTTGAGCATAAAATCATTCCCAAATGAGCATACCATCATGATAAATCACTCAACAATACAATTAATGGGTTTCCATGATCCTCCTATTATTAACTTGATAAGTGTTTTGCAACACCACAAGAAAGACTAATACTTAGTACTAAGTTAAGAGAAACATAACACAGAGAGAAACATATTACTAAGATATACACCACCTACGTGACTCTTTATATTATCGACAAGAAATTAAACATTCAAAACATCCATTCATATCACCATATAAGGTAATTATCTGAGTCACAAAAGATAGATACACATTTAAACACAAAATAGGGTAAGATCTTAAAATCATTCCTAAATAGGCATACCATTAGGGGGTTCAAGCAGTCAACAATACATTCAATGGTTTTCCATGATCCTTATATTATTAGCTTGATTGAGTTATCAAGAAAAATTAACATAAGTGTTTTTCAATCCCATCCTTCATATTAGGATAATTATGATTGAAGATTTGAGGAGTATTATGTTAACTGTATTATTACTTACTTGAAGGAATTTATGATTAGTGAGAGCATAGACATTCATTAAATGCATTATTTAGTTTACGTGTTTTTGTAATTAGGATATGCTACATAGAATTCATTGAACACATAATTCATTCAATGTCTGTTACTACTTCCAACATAACTCACACTCCTATATTTGGCCTCCTACAATAAGGCATTGACTGTATTGATAACTACTTCAACCCTTGATGGTATATTTATTTGGGAATGATTTTAGGATCTTAACCTATTCTCTACAGGAGACGTGCATCTATATTCTATTACTAAGCTCATGTTAATGATGGTTATAACTATACTTTATGGTATGTACACAATAGGGGTCAAAATTCTAAACATTTAAATTTCTTTATAATATAAAGCTAAAATACAAAGGTATAGAGCACAAACAAACTAATGCCACAAGAAAGACCAATATTGAGTACTAAGTTAAGAGAAACACAACACATAGAGAGAAACATAGTACTAAGGATTTTGTATTGTTGACTACTTGAACGAATTCATGATTAGTTCGGGCATAGGTTATTTTATGTTGAGTATATTGTTGCCTGCTTGAATGAATTAATGATTAGTTAGGGCATAGTAATTCATTCAATGCATAATTTAATTTTATAGGGTAGGTGCTTTCTCCCTATCCACTAACATTTACCTAACTGCTATTGTGGTGTTATCTGTGACCACTCCCAACCCCATCGACTCAGTCACAAAGAATGTTATTCTACAATGCAAAAGTGGAATTTAGATTTCATTATTTTTAAACCTCGTGCCACTTCATGAGCTCTACAGAACCTCCCCTTCCCCATTCCCCTTCCTTGAATGTTATATATAATTCATTGATTGCATTATTCATTCAATGGTATGAACCCCAACCGCATGATTGTTAAGGCATTGCCCCCATCCCACTGATGTAGTCAAGAGGAAGAATGAACACATATGAATGTGTCAAAATTCCAAACATTCAAAACCCTTTATAATGTCAAAATTCCAAACATTCCTAGGAATTTAAATAGATAAAATTTCCAAACATTCTTGGGCATTTCAAACTTACCTAGTAAGGGAGCCCGTAAACTAATTCCAACAATGTTGGGTGAGGATATGGGCTCCTGCTAGTGCCACTTAGGGGGTCTGATGGTTCTTATTAGTGTGCACGTGATTTAAAATATTGAGAAGTGAAGATCCAAGAAAAGCTATTTCATTTTTTACTGAAATGTTGGTGGGGACAACACCTTAACAATCATGGTTAAGGCAAACAACAATGGTTAAGCCAAACAATAATAATTAAGATTGATGAAGGGGGTACTAGGATGTAGAATGGGATGGGGCCCAATAGACAGGTCAATGTCTAACATGGCAGTAAAATACAAATGCTACTGTTAGTTACACTCAATGATCTCCAAAGCTTATTTCAAATCTTTGGTATATCTTTGCTCACTTCTCAATTATTTTTCTTTTATCAGGTAATTGACCTATAAAATCTAGCTCTAATCTTAAATCATCAGCTAAAGATCCATTCTCTCTCCCTCTCTGTCAATTCTCAATTCTCCTCCTCCCATTTGTTATATGAGAGTGTGTGTTTGATTTCACTAGGGATTGCAATAGGCACCATGGCATAGAGAACTTGAGAATGAGTAGGTTTAATTAGATTAATATCTTTTATTTACAAACACTACTCTAGCTGGTTGAAAATTTTTGGGAACTATTCTCAACCCTTCATCATTAAAACTTTGGCTTTTAGGCCATATTCTCAAGTCAATTACACTTATGATGATTTATTTTACATATGTAAAGTATTATTGCTGTAATGCAGAGGTAGAGGAGGAGGGGGAAAGGTCCAAGAACTTGAGTGATTGCATGGTGGCATTTTCAATAATGCAAAAAAAAGTTGGTTGGGGAGAGGTAAGTTTGTTCTACATAATACTATGAGATTGAGATGCAACTAAAACCCATTTTGTTTATTTTACCCAATATCTCTAAGTCATTTTCTACATATCCTATCTTGAAATCACTACAAAGGACATTTTTTTTGGTTGGTGAATATCTAATAAAAAATTTTCATGGTAAGATAAGGCAGGGCATAGCTTGATGCAATGTTATATGCGTAGCACTTTGTGGAACTTGAATGCTTTGAATAGTTTGTTATGCAACATTGGTAGATAGTCGAGCTTCACCAACACACACTACTGATATAGTGCATGTGTCACTATGCCTTGGCCCACCACAATCAACACTAGATCTATCAAATAGTTAACTAAAAATTTGACAATAACATAGAGTTGGGGGTCTAATGTTGACCATGGTGAACCTAGGGGCAGTGACGCATGCACTACCACTACATCAATTGTGCGTGTTGGTTAAACTTGGCTCTCATAGATTGAATATCCCCCTACTCATTTTTATTTTTGATCCCTGATATAAGAAAAAAATGTTATCCCCCTGCTCATTTTTATATTTGATCCCTGATATAGGAAAAAAATGTGATGGGATGACATAAATTCTATGTTGTTGCTTGATTAACCTCCTTAAGTGGGTAATGCATCAAAGATTTTTTTTAAATGGCAAAGTATCATGGTGAGCTTGTGGCTGATGTTAGGAAAAGATAGGAAGATAGCCTCAAGAATACAAATATGGAACATGATTCTATAAGAAAACAACATGTTGATATATGGGAAAACTACTGTATACCATATCCATGTATTTGAACCAATAAAAAATGGTTAAATAGAATATGCCAAATCTATGGACATGAACCAATAGGAAGTGTTTAAAAATAATATCCCAAATGTGACGTAATTTTTTTGTTCATTAGCCTTAATTATGCCATCCTTTAATGAAAATGCCTCAAATCATAGTCACCCATTAAATTGGCAGCCATTACAGGTTTTCATCTTTAAAGGTACAGACATGTTAGAAAATTCTTCGATAGAGACTCAGTTCAATCTCTATGGTAAAATTGTCTACCAAAACTTCAGAGATGAATGAAAAGTCATTTGTTTGCAAATTGTGCCGATGATATAATTATTTGACTTTTACTTCACCTTCGCTGTCCCCAAGTCATAAATGGTATGATATCTTGCCAAAAACATCCAAGGGTGTCCATCTCTTATATCAAAAACATCAAAAGATATAATTTTTTATATAATTTAAAATTTAAATCTCAAATATTAAAAAATATTTATTGACATATTATTATAGAATATTTAAAATATAAAAATAAATTCATTTTAAAAATAACAATTATAACAAACATTTATTTATAAAATTAATTTATTTGAGACTATTATTACAATCTAAAATGGTTAATGTTGCATGTGTGGTTCATAAATATTGGTGGTTAGAAGATGCTACTAGTTTTTAGATTTTTTTTTTTTTAGTTTGGCCAAGATTACCTTTGATAGCATTACAAGGAAAATTTATAATATAAACAATAAAACAAATAGATGATGCATGTCACATCAAAATTTGTTGACAACAGGGTCTTTGGATGAGGTTTGTAGCCTTGTTAAAATGAGGCTATAATTTTTTTATATTATTATGTATTCTCATGACATTACTTCATGATGTGTAATTTGTGTAACCTTTTCTAGGTAGAGGGATTCATTGCGCTCCATCCTATGCCTTTATTCTTGATCTATTGCTCTCTATGCATGTGTGCTCCACTAGGCCCATATATATAGATAAGGGGATCCTTGGGGGGAAGAAGATGATAGTCGTAGTTTTTGGATGGTGACTACGAGTGCACTACAATATAGGGTTGTGCTTAAGGCCATTCCATTATTCTTAACATGTTTTGGTGGGAATATCAGATATATAATTTGTCATATGCCTATCTATCTCATAACAAGGTCATTCTAAGTGATTTGTGGGATCTCAAAAAGATGGGGTTTGTTTTTCACCTAATTATTTTCAGTCAAAAGGGGAAGGGAAATATGAAAGGTGCAACTATTTAGAGAGATAGGGGTCAAAAAGTATGCAAATATATATGGGCATTGGTATTTCATAGATTGAGGGTGATATCTATAGATTAGATATATAGCCATATCTATACCCCCTATGGGGTGTGTCATAAGTCCATCAACTTGAAGATGTTGCGTTATGTTTGATTTTGATTAGTATGAGAAGGCCATATCCCATATCCATATCCATTGTTTCATTACCATCAAAACAAACCAAATCAGATGAAAGGTCTTCCTAGGGTAGTTTGTTATCTTTAATTGTGTTTAAATGAAAATGAATATATTGATCGAAATAACTATATTATATATAAAACTATATAACTTAACTATTCTATATTGGGCCCTCTATCTAGATAATATTTGGAGCCTGTCGATCGATTGAAATTGACATATGGGCCCTATATCTAGATGGGAATCCCACTATACAGTTGATTGTGACCTCTCCCTTTACCTAGATGGGGAGCCTATTGATAAAGAGGGATTGAACAGATACATTGGGACCTCTATATATATTGTATTGAACATATAGATAGTCCCTTAGATTTGACCAACTATTCTCAATTAGAATACTGAGCGCTCATTGGAGATAGGATCAACTATGAGCATTTGGGATTGATTGAGCATGTAGATAGCCCCTCAAATTTAATCGATTATTCTCGATTGGGTCCTCTCCCTCCTTTTTACATTCTTTTCCTTTCCTTTCATTTATATAGATGGGGATGGGGATCCTACCAATTTAGATTGATAAATATAGACTCGACTAGATATGAGGCTATATATAATCGATCAAGCCTACCAATCAATTGGGATAGATACAAATAGATATGTTCAATTGGGATTAAGAGAGATAGATTGGCTATGATTGATTTGGATTGAAAAACTATGAGGCTATATATAGTCAGCTATGAAACATGAATCAAAACTTCATTTTACATTATAACTATCATGAAGAAATCTTTCCTTGCCAACATCAAAGGCTAAGAATGTAGGGTGTAGCTAAGTAGGTAGGGAAAGAATATATGAAAGCTATAGATCAAGAAGAAAGCTTCCTTTGATAACTAATAATTTATTCTATAAATGAAAAGTAGGTATGATAAGAGCAAAGTTATATATCAGGAATGAAGCTTCACTTGCCTTATCGAGTAACATATAGCTAAGTAGGTAGGGTAAGAACAAAGTTATTTATTAAAAGTTAAGTTGCCCTTGATAACCATGCCTTAATCTAAAAGCAAAGCAAAGCTAGATACTAAGAAGGCAAACTTCCCTTGATAGTTGTGTCTTACTCCCTTGATATCCATTGAGAAGGAAATATTCCCTTGATATGTTATTAGGTGAAGAAAATATAGATATCAAAAAGGTAAGCTTCCTTGACCCTACTCCTTGACATATATGAAGTAGGTAAGGAAAGATTTCATTGCTTGAATAAGTAGGGAAAGTTTTATATCGAGGTAGGGCCTTCAGAATGGTGCCCCCTATATATCTATGGTAGGGCCCCTATTCCTATGTTATATTTTGATATATTATATTAAGGGCTAGGGAATACTTAGAGTATGACAAGAACCCAATTTGGCCTTTAGGGCCCACTAGGCCATGACCATACTCTAATTAGTCCCTCTTCGATACACTAGATTAATGCATATGCCCTTAATTCTATTTATTTATCAAGTTGGGCATATATCAGGTTGGGTATAGATCAAGTTGGGTTGGAAAACACACTTTATTGGCTACCAAATTAGAACACACTCTACCAAATTGGAACACACTCTACCAAATTGGTGACTACATATTTATTTATCTATATATATAGGTGTAAATCACCATATCAATCTTTGAATCCCACTAGACAATCAAATGATATCTCTAATTTCCTTATTTGTGTGAAAAAGGATGAGTGAAAGAAGAGTTTCTTTGGGACTTATTTGAGTGAGAAAAACTTAGAATTGGAACACAAGCTAGTTGAGCACAAGCGAGAAACTATTGCGCCCACTATCAAGGTAATGGAGGGAAGCTAGGTGAGTAATGGGTTTGGTCTTTCCTATTTGTCATGTGGTTTTGAAAAATGCATGTGATGATCTTGAAGCATTTGGAGAAGACAAAGTGATGGGGTGATAATTTAATTGAATGCCCATTCTCATCCTTATAGGAAAATAGACATTTCATTAGAGGGGTCAACTGGAAAAATAGAGGAGAAGACTATAATTGCATGATATTTTCATTGTCTTTGTGTAGGAAGTCTGTTAGACTGCCATTACAAATGTAGAGGTCAGTGCATGAACTATAGTTGTTTGTTTGTTTTTTTCCTCCATGTTGTGTATGTAATAAGCCCAATATTAGCATTAATTGAATCTAATTTCCATTGTATTAATGCAAGTATTTTGATCTCTATTATGTGAAAATCAACTATTTGACAAAATGCATGTGTGCCTATCTGTGTTATTGATCCTTTGTAATGTGGGAGTTAATGTCAAACCTTAAATGGTCTCCCCTCCTCGTGTTTACACTAGGAGGAATGAGGGAGTGAGTAGGGATGATGAGGGAATATGAGGGATTCATTAAGGATGATGAGGGGTAGTGAGGGTCAATGAAGGAGTGATTAGGGATGATAAGGGGGTTATTAGGGATGATGAGGGATGGTGAAGGTCAATAAGGGAGTGATTATGGATGATGAGGAATGAAGATGGAGTGATTAATGATGATGAGGAATGATTAAGCAATGATTAAGGATGATGAGGGTCAATGAGGGAGTGATTAGGGATGATGAGAGATCTATTAGAAATGATGAGGGATGGTGAGGGTCAATGAGTGAGTGATTAGGGATGAGAAGGGATGATCATAAATGATGAGGGATGATGAATCAGTGATTAGGGATAATGAAGGATGGTGAGGGTTAATGAGGGAGTGATTAAGGATGATGAGGGATGGTCAGGGTTGATGAGGGAATGATTAGGTATAATGAGAAATGAGAGAGAGATAAGGGGCAATGAGGGATGAGGAAGAAGTGATTATGGATGAGGGAGAGATGATGAGAAAGTGAAATTGACACAAAGTGGTCATTTAATGTGCATAAGTCATCAATTTGACTTATGCTACCCCAATCACACCACTTTGGATTGAATTCAAAGAGAGTGGTTTGTAAAATTTAATTTTGACTAACTTAGGACTCCTAAAGATGTCAACAAGTGATCTAAAGGTACAAAAATCTAACAAATAACTATATGTTTACCCAAAATGGACATCAATTACAAAATTAATGCCCTGAAATCCATAGGTTCAATACTAAGAGCTTGAGAATGCCTAAGTACTGACAATATTAGATTTTGAAAAACTCTCCCACATTGTAAGGCATGCAGTTGTGAGACCGACTCTATTAGACGGAGAGTGACCCTAATTTATTATATTTATTAAAATAAATTTAAATTATAAGAAATATTCCTTATATATAACATTTATTTTAGTAAACCAAAACATCTACCCCTTCCTATACATCTTCTTTATTCATTTGTGCAATGTCAAAATAATGTGTATCATGACACGTAATTGTTCCTAACACATTACACAAAAGACCCACATGCTCTTTCCAGTTTATTTTTTTTTATATATCAACATAACATGCATGTGTTATGTACTCGTAATGCATACATTCTATGTACTTGTAACACGTACATGTTATGGTCATAATGCATACACATTATGGTCATAATGAGTACACGTTATGATAATAATGCATACACATTATGGCTCAAATTTTTTGAGACTTACTTAAAATAACATGTACGTGTTATGGAAATAACACATACGTGTGATTATGATAATGTGTATGCGTTAGGGGAAATGTTCATGGAATTACCTCCCAATTCTGTGTACATACCCTTTATTGTGCATTTGCGCTCCTTGTCTATGTGTATCAAGCTATAAAATGGTTGTGATACTTGATAATGATAAATTTTAACTTGTTTTAGAATTCTCTTGACTTTGATTATGGATACTCCTTGTGAATTATTTTAATTTGAAAATAATAGGGTAGATTTTCTCAATGTGCAATAGTGTGTAAGCTTGAAAATAATGAATACCCAATGAGTAGCAAGGGCCCATAATGAATGATCTTTGATGTGTATTTATAGGTGAACCTTTTGATAATTTACAATATTCAACCATGTGAAACATGTAGAAAGACCCAAAAATGATTCTAATTTTGAAAATTAGTCATTATCTTGGGATGCAACCAACCTAAGTGGACAAGAGCACTAACACACTCCTATCTGCCTAGGAAATATTAGGGCCATATGTCCTCAGTTACAGACAATCTAAGGGTGATTTTAAGTAGTTTGAGAAATTAAATTTGAAGGTTATATATAATAGTGATAGAAAGACAAGGGTTGAGGCCCCTTCCCCTACTCTCTCTCACACACAGACATATGCCTTACAGGAATAGTGGGTAGGAGTCATGTATTTGTGTGCAAGTCATGGTTTTAGATATGTCAAAAATTAACATTGTCAAATACTTATGACTAGATTTATGTGTCTACATTGTGTAAAAATATTAATATTTTGAATCTTTTGAAGCCTTGAAAATCATAATTAGTATCTTGATAGTGCACCTAAGAATTGTATAATTCCTTACTTGTTTGATTGCTTGTTATTGAAATGTTTTAGGATAATTTATATATATATATATATAGAATTTAAAAATACAAATTATGGACCTATTTACATGTAAGTGGACACAAGAAAATATAGAAAACTAACAATCATAGGTCCACACATCAAAAATAATAAGAATGAAAGAAAAATGGCCCACTTAAAAAAGGGTCACAATCGATGGAACATGGATTGTGACTAGATCATAATTAATATACTATCGATTATGACCCAATCATAGAAACAATAAAAGAAAGATAGGAGGAGGCATCTAGACATAGATAAAAATAAAGGAGAGAAAAAATATAATAAAAAGAACAACAAGGGACAACGCAAAGAATAAAAGAGAGGCAAAAATACACAGAAAGAGGGCCAATAATTACTTAATTTGAACTAATTATCTATATGTACAAAACCATGCTAAAATTTTTATAATAACAAGCCTTGTATCATAATGTGTCTATATAATGACTCAATGCGATGTTTGTGTGTTTGATACATGTGTGTGTCAAAGTAAAAACAAAATGAAAAAGTGATACTTACATACTACTTTAGGGATTAAAAGATGAAAATTTTAGATTGGGGTGAATCCATGTTTTGTCATAAAAAATATAGTATACATACATAAACGTGAATGCATGAAAATAATCAATATCTTAGTGAAATTAATAATCAATGTGAAGTCAATAATCAATATAAAATTAAATAAATTAATCTAAAAATAAGCAAAGTAACAAATACATCCAATGGTTTGTGAACCATGTTTTCACTCATGGGAAGATTTTGGGTACTGAAACAGAAAATTAAAATATGGGAATTGAATTGACCTTTAATTGGATATTTAGAGGTCGAAGTCCCAAAATATTAAATTAATGTTGATGCAATGATGACTATTGACTTGCCATATTAGATATGAGACATTGATAGGTGATTCATAGGGGAAGGGCTTAAATTCTCAAAACTCCAAATCATCAATAGTCATCAATTTGTAAAGATTATATCCTTTTCATTGCTCACAGTATTGGAGCAAGAAGGAAAAAGCATTAAATGCTATCTTGAATTAGAGTGAACCATTGATCTCATGAAAATGATCTTGCCCATTCATTAGAATTTCATAGATGTTATGTATGATCAAATACATAATATCTGAAACAATGCATGTCATTGTTGTATTGAATTGTAATTACAACCATTGATCAATGTTTTGGAGATCTGTTAATATTTAAAGACATAAAATCTTAATGCAATGCTAGCCATTGATATTACATAGATTAATCTCGATTGTCTACCAACATTACGGGAGTTAGGGCCTTAAAAAAGAGGTGCAATTTCAAATCAACACCCACTATTGATATTATATGCTACAATCTTAGCCATCCTTCGATGAATCGGTGAGAAAAGACATAATGATATAGTCCAACCCCAATCCTGGCCATTCATTTCCATTTTGAGTAATAAATCAAGGATTATTGGAGTGTGCACTGAAATAACATTGAACATTAATTTATAACCACATCGACTTACAACCATTGATATGAATGTCAACAGGAGAAAGGTAAACAAGTGCCGCGATGCAGCTGTAGTACCTGCCCCAGCATAATATTCAGATTGTTTTATCTTGCTCCCAAATCTTCCACCAGTACTACCTCCACCATCAAATCTGCCACCAACACCTCTACCAGCACTGTTGGGATATGAAACACCGGAAGCACACAATTGATTACCAAAATACAAGCAACTTAATATGCGAAAATAACTAGAATCAACAAGTAACTAGAATCTAGAAATAACACAAGATATGAGAGACAATACACAACTTGTATTAAAACTCTTGCAGAAAAGAATACAATAAAGAAGATGCCACTTCTTCTCCACCACCTCTTCAGAGGCTTCCCACACCTCAAGTGAACAGTACTTCTTTCCTCAAAGCTCTCTCTCTTAGGTCCCAACACCCAACTCAAACACTGAGTTGGTGTTCACCTTAAACCTGTGCTCCACGCACACCACAAGTGCTCCATGCACTCCACAAGTACACAAACGTACTTCAAGTAGATCTTCCCTGAACCTGCAACAACCTGCACCTCAATAGACCTTACTTATGGAAGGATCTTCCTTGCCTTCCTCTTTGCTCTGAGTACACACCTGTACTCCAAGTAGATCTCTCCTGATACTGCTCCCTGTTGTGTTGCTGTCCTCTCTAACTTTGCACACCTACAAATCAATCTAGTTCTGCACACCTGTGAACCTTGACCTTGCACACACATACACCTGCATATCAATGATCTTACTTACCATGTAGATCTCCTATAGAAGCCATGCCCACCTGATGACCAAGATCATACACACATGAAGAACCCTGCTGATTCTCCAATCCAACACCCACCTTGGTACTGTGGCACTACGAGGAACACACCATTGCTCACCTCACACACAGAAGGAGCTTATAATAATGCTCTCTTACTCTCTAGCACAAGTTTATAATACAACAATGAGTCTATTATATAGATCTCATCCAAACAATAATTAGACACCTAATTACAATAATTAGATATGCAACTCTCAGTCTAAAATTAGCTCTTGACATGCAAACACTTGGTTCGTCAACCAACTGCCCGTAATATACTCGCAGCTCGAACCACAGGTGACTGACATCGGTCCCTGTCTATCTGGGGTCACCAACACCGGCTGACTTCTGACCGATGTCGGTTGCTCTCCTGCCTTATCCTGCCGATGTCGGTTGGCCTGACCGATGCCGGTGTCTATGACACTCTGCAACCCTTCTGCAACCTCCTCCTCTGTTTGCACTAGTGAAGATTTTAGCTCCATAACCTAACAATCTCCTACTTGGAGATAAATAGCTGCACTGTACCTATACTTGTACTCCATCTAATCTATTTTCTGGTTTGTATCCCTCTTCAAGCTCAATCATGAAGACAACCCACCACACAACCTGTGGTGTACCTCTTGTCATCCGAGTACCCTGCCACATCTGAACCTACAATCTCATGTAGTGAAGTCCTGACCCTGAATAACATGAATCCCTACTGCTGGTCCCTCTCAAATCCCTGAGAACTCACTTCCTCGAATTGGCTCCTAACTCTCTGACAACACCCACTGCTTGGGCAAACTCAGGTCTATACTAGACCTCATGTGATTTCGGACACTAAACTGTCCGGCCCTTAGTGTGCTCCGATTCTGCATCCTGAACCTCGCCAACACTTGAATCACATCACCTCCCACTAGAAACAAAATCAATCTGTGATCTCCATGTCTCCCATGCCAAAGAATTTCGCTGCTCTAAATTCTTCATAGCAAACCACTGAACTAATCTTACCCTTAGCTCAACAAAACCCTGTATGTGCACCCCTGCTAGTTAGCATACTATCCACATACAACAAAAAAATGATGTTGCAATCATCATCCCCCTGGTAAGACAAACCACAGTAGTTACCCTGACATTGACTAAAGCCATGCTTTGTCCTCCACCTGTCAAAACCTGTACCACTGTCCTGCAGCTCCTCAAGACCATATGACCAGCCTTTCGTCTCACGTGTCCGTTCTCTCTATTCTTCAACTAAGGTATCCATTCATCTCTATGCTTTCATCCCTGCTGGCAACCCTACCAAGTCTCCACTTGGTTCTGCATCATATTCCTGCCATGCTTCCACTGTTTCCTGGATCCTTCCTGCTTTGCAGTAAGCAACGAGTGTAAAGAAGAGGAACAATGAATTTGAGGCTTACTTACGTCTTCAGTCCTCCGTATGGGTGTTTGAGACTCCTTGACAGCGTGTTGTCCACTCAAAATTTGTTATAGTGACCGACCTCGGTCACCACACAGTCTGCATCCGACCGACGTCGGTTCCTGCGCCTATCCTGACTACCAACCCTGTCGACGTCGGTGTCTCCTTTTATCAACGTTGGTCCTCGTGACCGACGTCGATCTTACCTACTACCGACATCAATTATCCTACCGACGCCGGTACCTGTGTTTTCCTGTGAGTGATGACTTTTTACTCGCTAGCTCCTTTGAATCAATCCCCATGTCCAAACTGCCCTACTCAGAAGTATCCAGCCCAACCACTAGTCTCTGTCTGCCATCTCCTCCAAGAACACCAAGGCTTTCTAGTTCTTAAGCCTATCAAATATATTTGTCTTCTGCTTAAGAACACGCATCTCCTTTCTGCTCATGTGACCAAGCCTACGAAGCCACGTCTCTGCAACAAAAGAAGAATCAGTAATATAAACAAGTAGATAAAGAGTACCTATTTTCTTACCACCAGCTAATTCAAATGCATCCACTGTGAGAGTTCTCATGCATCTCTGATCACCCAACTCTTCTAAAAAAATTATCCATATCTCCAAACCTGGGACCTGCATGACCTCCTTCAACACCCATGTGTTGGCCGCCTGCAATCTTAGCTCCACTTCCCCTTTGCCAATTCTTTGGCAAGGCTCACCAACTCCTCTCCCTGGGGCTGCATGGAAAGAGGCAACCAAATCTGTTATCCAAGATTCAACTTTATCCAAGAAACCTCCCAGAGCATCATGTGCCACATCCCCTGCAACATCTGCTTCTTCAGTTCCTTCATGCTGATCTGCTACCAACCAACAATATTCTTTTACCTGCTCTTTCTTTCCATAGGACCGTAAGTGACCATCTGTGCTTTTCAACTCCTCCATCCTTAGCTTACTTTGATCTGCCATTGCTCTACTCCCACTCAATCAAAAACCCCTGAGAGTGACCTATAACCAAACACAAAACTGCTTCTTGCAACCTTAGCTCTGATACCATGTGTTGGGATATGAAACACCGGAAGCACACAATTGATTACCAAAATACAAGCAACTTAATATGCGAAAATAACCAGAATCAACAAGTAACTAGAATCCAGAAATAACACAAGATATGAGAGACAATACACAACTTGTATTAAAACTCTTGCAGAAAAGAATACAATAAAGAAGATGCCACTTCTTCTCCACCACCTCTTCAGAGGCTTCCCACACCTCAAGTGAATAGTACTTCTTTCCTCAAAGCTCTCTCTCTTAGGTCCCAACACCCAACTCAAACACTGAGTTGGTGTTCACCTTAAACCTGTGCTCCACGCACACCACAAGTACACAAATGTACTTCAAGTAGATCTTCCCTGAACCTGCAATAACCTGCACCTCAATAGACCTTACTTATGGAAGGATCTTTCTTGCCTTCCTCTTTGCTCTGAGTACACACCTGTACTCCAAGTAGATCTCTCCTGATACTACTGTCCTCTCTAACTTTGCACACTTGCAAATCAATCTGGTTCTGCACACCTGTGAACCTTGACCTTGCACACACATACACCTGCATATCAATGATCTTACTTACCATGTAGATCTCCTATAGAAGTCATGCCCACCTGATGACCAAGATCATACACACATGAAGAACCCTGCTGATTCTCCAATCCAACACCCACCTTGGTACTGTGGCACTAGAAGGAACACATCATTGCTCACCTCACACACAGAAGGAGCTTATAATAATGCTCTCTTACTCTCTAGCACAAGTTTACAATACAACCATGAGTCTATTATATAGATCTCATCCAAACAATAATTAGACACCTAATTACAATAATTAGATCCGCAGCTCTCAGTCTAAAATTAGCTCTTGACATGCAAACACTTGGTTCGTCAACCAACTGCCCGTAATATACTCGCAGCTCAAACCACAGGTGACCGACGTCTGTCCCTGTCTGTCTGGGGTCGCCGACGCCGACCGAATTTTGACCAACGTCGGTTGCTCTCCTTCCTTATCCTGCCGATGTCGGTGTCTATGACACTCCGCAACCCTTCTGCAACCTCCTCTTTATTTGCATCAGTGAAGCTTTTAGCTCCACAACCTAACAATCTCCCACTTGGAGATAAACAGCTGCACTGTACCTGTAATTGTACTCCATCTAATCTATTTTCTAGTTTGTATCCCTCCTCAACCTCAATCATGAAGACAACCCACCACACAACCTGTGGTGTACCTCCTGTCATCTGAGTACCCTGCCACATCCAAACTTACAATCTCATGTAGTGAAGTCTTGACCCTGAATAACATGAATCCCTGCTGCTGGTCCCTCTCAAATCCCTGAGAACTCACTTCTCCAAATTGGCTCCTAACTCTCTGACAGCACCCACTGCTTGCGCAAACTCAGGTCTTTACTAGACTTCATGTAATTTCAGACACTAAACTGTTCAGCCCTTAGTGTGCTCTGATTCTGCATCCTGAACCTCACCAACACCTGATTCACATCAGCGCCCACTAGAAACAAAATCAACTTGTGATCTCCATGTCTCCCATGCCAAAGAATTTCGCTGCTCTAAATTTTTCATAGCAAACCACTGAACTAATCTTACCCTTAGCTCAACAAAACCCTGTATGTACACCCCTGCTAGCTAGCATACTATCCACATACATCAACAGAATGATGTTGCAATCATCATCCCCCTGGTAAGACAAACCATAGTAGTTACCCTGACATTGACTAAAGCCATGCTTTGTCCTCCACCTGTCAAAATCTGTACCACTGTCCTGCAGCTCCTCAAGACCATATGAGCGGCCTTCTGTCTCACGTGTCCGTTCTCTCTATTCTTCAACTAAGGTATCCATTCGTCTCTGTGCTTTCATCCCTGCTGGCAACCCTACCAAGTCTCCGCTTGGTTCTGCATCATATTCCTGCCACGCTTCCACTGTTTCCTGGATCCTTCCTGCTCTGTAGTAAGCAACGAGTGTAAAGAAGAGGAACAATGAATTTGAGGCTTACTTATGTCTTCAGTCCTTCGTATGAGTGTTTGAGACTCCTTGACAGCTTGTTGTCCACCCAAAATTTGTTACATTGACCGACCTCGGTGACCACACAGTCTGCATTCGACCGACGTCGGTTCCTGTGCCTGTCCTGACTACCAACCCTACTGACGTCGGTGTCTCCTTCTGCCGATGTCGGTCTTACCTACTGCCGACGTCAGTTATCCTGCCGATGCAGGTACCTGTGTTTTCTTGTGAGTGATGACTTTTTACCTGCGAGCTCCTTTGAATCAATCTCCATGTCCAAATTGCCCTACTCAGAAGTATCCAGCCCAACCACTGGTCTCTGTTCGCTATCTCCTCTAAGAACCCCAAGGCTTTCCAATTCTTAAGCCTATCAAATATATCTGTCTTCCGCTTAAGAACATGCATCTCCTTCCTGCTCATGTGACCAAGCCTACAAAGCCATGTCTCCGCAACAAAAAAAGAATCAGTAATATAAACAAGTAGATAAAGAGTCCTTGTTTTCTTACCACCAGCTAATTCAAGTGCATCCGCTGTGAGAGTTCTTGTGCATCTCTCATCACCCAACTCTTCTGAAGAAATTAGCCATATCTCCAAACCTGGGACCTGCATGACCTCCTTCAACACCCATGTGTTGGCCGCCTGCAATTTCAGCTCCACTTCCCCTTTGCCAATTCTTTGGCAAGGCTCACCAGCTCCTCTCCCTGGGGCTGCATGGAAAGAGGCAACCGAATCTATTATCCAAGATTCAACTTTATCCAAGAAACCTCCTAGAGCATCCTGTGCCACATCCCCTGCAACATCTGCTTCTTCAGTTCCTTCATGCTGATCTGCTACCAACCAACAATATTCTTTTACCTGCTCTTTCTTTCCATAGGACCGTAAGTGACCATCTGTGCTTTTCAACTCCTCCATCCTTAGCTTACTTTGATCTGCCATTGCTCTACTCCCACTCAATCAAAAACCCCTGAGAGTGACCTGTAACCAAACACAAAACCGCTTCTTGCAACCTTAGCTCTGATACCATGTGTTGGGATATGAAACACCGGAAGCACACAATTGATTACCAAAACACAAGCAACTTAATATGCAAAAATAACCAGAATCAACAAGTAACTAGAATCCAGAAATAACACAAGATATGAGAGACAATACACAACTTGTATTAAAACTCTTGCAGAAAAGAATACAATAAAGAAGATGCCACTTCTTCTCCACCACCTCTTCAGAGGCTTCCCACACCTCAAGTGAACAATACTTCTTTTCTCAAAGCTCTCTCTCTTAGATCCTAACACCCAACTCAAACATTGAGTTGGTGTTCACCTTAAACCTGTGCTCCACGCACACCACAAGTGCTCTACGCACTCCACAAGTACACAAACATACTTCAAGTAGATCTTCCCTGAACCTGCAATAACCTGCACCTCAATAGACCTTACTTATGGAAGGATCTTCCTTGCCTTCCTCTTTGCTCTGAGTACACACCTGTACTCCAAGTAGATCTCTCCTGATACTGCTCCCTGTTGTGTTGCTGTCCTCTCTAACTTTGCACACCTGCAAATCAATCTGGTTCTGCACACCTGTGAACCTTGACCTTGCACACACATACACCTGCATATCAATGATCTTACTTACCATGTAGATCTCCTATAGAAGCCATGCCCACCTGATGACCAAGATCATATACACATGAAGAACCCTGCTAATTCTCCAATCCAGGACCCACCTTGGTACTGTGGCACTAGGAGGAACACACCATTGCTCACCTCACACACAGAAGGAGCTTATAATAATGCTCTCTTACTTTCTAGCACAAGTTTACAATACAACCATGAGTCTATTATATAGATCTCATCCAAACAATAATTAGACACCTAATTACAATAATTAGATCCGCAGCTCTCAGTCTAAAATTAGCTCTTGACATGCAAACACTTGGTTCGTCAACCAACTGCCCGTAATATACTCGCAGCTTGAACCACAGGGGACCGACGTCGGTCCCTGTCTGTCTGGGGTCGTCGACGCCAGCCAACTTCTGATCGACGTCGGTTGCTCTCCTGCCTTATCCTGTCGACGTCGGTTGGCCTGACCGACGCTGGTGTCTATGACACTCCCCAACCCTTCTGCAACCTCCTCCTCTGTTTGCATCAGTGAAGCTTTTAGCTCCACAACCTAACAAGCACTATCGCCACTACCAATTCCTCTTCCACATCCTCTGCAGCTTTCAACATCTCTGGTAAGTAAAATAACTGTCAAACCCAACACTGCGAGTATGGAATCGTTCTGATGTTAATTTTGCATTCTTTTGCACAGGAAAAAATTCTTAAGACATTGAAGAGCAGGAGTCAGAGTTGCAGACTATATCTGGTAGACAGGAGGCTTGAGAACAATGTTAATAGGGAGGTCGTTATCAAGATGACTAAGGTGGTATTCTAGTGCATTTAGGGCAATAACAAGAGGCACTTTTAAGGCAATACATCAAAGGTTTGTTTAGACAACAAATGCTTAGAAATTACAGAATATTATCCCATAAAATAGGTCTAAGACTTTCAAATGCAGATTGATCCTACACTTTTTTCCTTAAACCAATAAACCAGAGGTTTCAAACATAAATCTAAAATGGCTTACCAGATATCTGTGTCAGAGTGAATAGTTGCAAAATATAGGTCTTTGATTTGGTTATTGGTGATTAAATCTGTCGAAACGAAGAATCCTGGGTTGACTTGTTAATTTCAATAGATTTGACATGGGCAGCCATTTCTTCTATCCACGCCTGCTTATCCATAAGATTCATCGCACATTTTATCATCAGAACAATCAATGCATAAAAAATGAATTTCATTACAAAAACAATTTGAAAAGTATCATCCATGAAATCTAGAGCATATCTATAAATAGTTTTACGTCAACTCAAAGAAAACAATGGCCGACCTGAATGGTTCTCTGGGAAGTATCACTCTAGTAATGGGGCTTGTTCGTGAGCTCCCATGAAAAAATTGTAGACTTGTCCTTATATGCTACTCCTCTAATATTTTTCACTCTAGTCAAGACAACCTGCAGGAAATAAGAAAAACATGGTTAAGAAATTCAGTTGCTAGAATTAAGCAGTGTTGGCATAAATAATTCATGGTTTGGGTGCCATGTTGATGCCTACGGCACAGTTGGCCTTTGTTCAGAGTCCCTGCCATGCACTGAACGACCGAACTATGACTTAGGTGGAGATTTTTCTTTTTACAAATCATTGTTTTCCATTAGATGTGGCACTTGAAAAATTAATCACCAGTTAGTGACAACTAGAAAAATTAATAAAAAATAGAAAGTCATCCGTGAAACATTGAGATTTTAATTGGTTGGCAGGGAAGAGTTGACCAAGGTAAACGCAGGAGGCAAATACAATAGTACCGGGCAGGTACTAATAAGAGAAGATACTACATAAGAGAGATCTATAACTAGTTTAAACACATGAAATTTTATTGATCATATGACATGATGACACTTAAGACCACCCATAAAAAAATGGATTTAATATAATTGAACTGGCTCATTAATGGGAATTGGTAACAAAGATAATCATTTTATAGAAAACATGGATCAATCTGAGTTGATAAGATCAAATAATCAAAGGAAAATAATATTTTGTTGGGATATATGATTCTTTGGGTGGATTTTAACACAATAGTTAGATGGATTCATTTAATTTTGATGAGGTTGAAATTTATCGACGATTTATTTAATATCACTTATGATTTAAATTTTAAGGTAGAGGTGTTGTTTGTAGAAATTCTAATTTTTAGAGTTAATAGAAGGATTACATTTTTTCATGGATGGTGTTATGCTAGCTGCTTGTTAAGGTGTTGATGTTAAGATCAATTATTCTTGAATAAATGAATGATTTATGCTATTTATAATTTGTAATAATTTGACTTGATTTCAAAATTAAATCAACAATTCTTATTTGATTTTCCTTAGAGTTTTGCACTATATTTGATTTGGAATAATATTTACTATTCATGTTAGATGTTAGTTTTTGGATTGTTGTGATTTCAATAGTTATTTGAAACAATGACATAGTTGTTATTTGTATTCAAAATTCCATCTTTGCCCTTCACTCTATATTCTTTTATAATTTTTTTGTCAATAGAACTCAAATGTGTATTACATATGTATAGTGATATGAATATGTGTATAATTTTGATAGATTACACGTAATTTTTATGATAGACTATTTTTTGTAAAACTGATCTCTGGAATGGGTTTGTAAGATTTTGAGTTAAATTGTTTTCCTTGGACACCCTTCATAGTGGTTAAGGTCAATAAACTGTTGACCTTTTACCATTACAGTACTCTTAGAGACTGAACTTGAAACTTGATCCTTGGACATATTAAAAGTGAGCCTAAAATGAGAGGTTATTTATATTTCTAATTTTTGTGTGTATTAAAACACACATCAACAAAAAGTATGCCCCCTACATGAGATTTGGGATGAACCTATGAAGCACAAATCTCAAAAGAAATAAATTAAACACATCATGTGTGTGATGAGATATAATATCATTGATGTATAACATAGAAACATTTTTAATGGAAAATGTACAATAGGATGTTAGCTAACAAAAGCACATTACATCAATGTAAAAATGCATACAAGACAAATTTGACTTAAGTACAACAATATATCAATAAAAATAAATATTAAATGTGCAATAATTATGAATTAAAATATTTGGAATTGATGCAAAGATTTATTATATAAATACCCAAATTTTGACTTACCTCTACAATTTTAGAGACCAAAAATAGGTCAAAACAATTCTTGAGACAATTATAAACCAAACCCCAAAAACATACAATAATATGAGGATGTGCAATATTGAAGTGGGTTGATACTAGCTAATCACTGTGGAACATGTAAACACCTAACTTCACCTACAATAGTTGCAAATAATTCTACAAGTGGAGGAATCAAGAGATCATATGAATCTGATACTTCTAAAATTTATAAAGATCAACTCCCATTTGATCCTCAACATTATCTTCAGCTCCCAATGGTAATTGCTAATATGATGGCTATTATTAATCCAGAGGATTGGTCTAAGGTTCAAAAAAAAAAAGGGAAAGAAGACCATATTATGGATATGGGATTTGGCCATTTATGATTTTTTACTCCTCTGGTTTATTCTTGCTTGGTTCAACTTGTTTCTCGTTTCCCTCCTGAGACATGTATAGCGTCGTGTGGTTTGGCTTTCAAGGTGTGACTTTTCCACCCACCTTTTTTTATATGACAAGCATTATATTATTTCATGTTTTATTAATAAAAGTGCACTTTTCAAATTAAAAAGAAATCAATTGTTACTATAATAATATATTATTAATAAATTATAATATTATAGAGTATTATAGTTAGTATTGTTATATAGTATTATAATATAATAATATTATAATTATTATTAATATTATATTTTACAAATATTTTATCACTTAATATATAATAATAATAATAATAATAATAATAATAATAATAATAATAATAATAATAATAATAATAATAATAATGATATTTTATTAATCTTCCTAAAGACTAGGGATTAGGCAGCTAAGAACATTATCAATTAATTATATTACATGGCAAGTAAATTTGACACTAGACACTCCACCTTAGTAATGAATTTGACATAGTTAAGTTTATTATTTTCCAAGTAATGATTGAGATGGAAAAAATATATATTTCAATGTGGATATGCATGGAAATGTGTCAAAATATAAGGCACGTGTAAGCTGGTTAGGCCGCACAACTCTTTTCAAGTCTTCATCATTGAAACTTTCCATGAATAAATTTGAGAAGACCCTATTTTTTAAACATTTTCTAGTTTATAGAGATTTGAAATGTGAATGAGATAAATGAGTTTAATTTTATGGATGGGAAGCCCTCCTATGATTTATGGAAGGATAGGGAGGTGGATAATTTTACACCCTTAGGTGATTCTAAGCTTATTTTCTGCCAAGTCAATGGTGATTATCAATGCAAAAGTGAAAACCTCATTCACCTACCATCAAATTGCAACCATTCTTGCTAAGGATTTCATCTCTTTCACTTTTGATCCTATCCTTAGAGATCAAAACTCCATTGTCGATTCCCTCACTTCTTCAAAATCTCTCTTTTATCCCCACCAAGTTCTATCTGACCCTACTTTTCTTATACAAATAAGAAAATTCCCAACTTCAACTCAACCACTAGATTCACTTATCTACCACATCAAGGATATTACCATTCGACAAAGCCTAGGGTATAAAGACATTATTCAATTCTTTGAACATCAAACTTATCCTCCTAACTTAGACTCTCACAAAAAGACATGTGTTCATAATCAAGCTTTCAAGTATGTATTTTGTCAAAACATCCTTTATTATTGTAACGCTGAAGGTACCTTGCTCTATTGTATTATGCAAGATGAGGTCCTTCCTCTTCCTAAACAAGTACATGGGGCATTTGTGGTGGCCACTATAACAGACATGCTACAACCCATAAATGCCTATGCATGGGTTACTTGTGGCCTACTCTTGAAAAGGATGCAATCGAATTTGCTAAAAAGTGTACTCCTTATCAGCTTCATGATGATCTAATCCATTCACCTCCAGCTGATCTTCACACTATTGACTCTCCTTGTCCATTTTCCATGTGGGGATTCAATCTCATTGGAAAATTACCTCGCTCCCAAGATGGGCATGTTTTTATCATGAATACTAGTGAATATTTTACCAAATGGTTAGAAGCTATGCCCGTTGTTAATGTCACTAGTTCTACCATTTCTAAATTTATTCTTAATAAAATCATTTACCGCTTTGGTTTTCCCCCCATGCCATCATTTTAGATAATTGTGGTAACTTTAAAAATAAGCAAGTTAAACAATTTTATGCTAAATTCAAGATCAATCACAAATTTTCCACACTTTATGATCCACAATGAAATGGTCAAGTTGAGGCCACTAACAAAATCCTTAATAAAATTCTCTAAAAGATAATTTGTAAAACCTGCATGGATTGGCACCTTCATCTTCACCCTTCTCTTTGGGCCTATTGGACTAGCATACGTACTACCATTGGGTTAATGCCATTCTTTCTAATCTATGGTTATGAGTCAGTATTTCCATTGGAAGTTGAGCTTCCCTCTCTCCTTATATCTCTTTATGGTATCATTCTTGATGAAGAATTGCATGAAGCTCATCTTCATGCCCTTGATATCCTTCATGAACACCATCTTTCTACTTTATAACATAACTGCCAATATAAGGATCGTATTGCTAAATGACATAACAAATATGTTAAAGTCCACACATTTAATTTTGGTGATCTTGTCCTTACGCTAGACTACACCCATGATAAAGAAGGTAAATATTCCCAAAAATGGTGGGGCCCATATTTATTCAAAGATATTCTTGGTCCAAGTACTTACTACCTTCAAACTAATGAAGGCCATGTTTTCAAAGAGCCCACCAATGCACAATTCCTCAAGAAGTACTTTGCCTAAAAATATTTCCTTTTTTTCATGATTTTTATCTATTGTAGGTTTAATTTGCACCCTTGGAGAGGGTTCTTCAGGACCTTTCTAATTGAGCTACACAATAGGAACACACAGGTCACCTATGGTGGGGTTGAACCTCTGGAGAAGGCTGGCTTCCTCTTGATGCTCACCTAAACTAATGTTTACATAGGGAAAAGGGTTAAAAAGGGTTGATAAAGGCTCCTAAGAAGGCTAATAGGTGATGCACCAAAGTTAAAATGGACACTCATACAAGCTTCAACCCACACTAGATCAACAACAAGACAACTATATCTCACACAACCTCAAAATATCAGTAACTATATAAGTATTTTGTAGAAAAGGTTCTAAATAAAACACTAATCTAGACTTGTAAGCTAGCTTGAAAATATCTTCAAAGAGGAAAGTAGAAGGGCAACAAATTAGGAAGATTCTCCATTACAAATCTACCATACAAAATCATACTAAGAACTGATTGAAGATGAGAGATAGGCAAAGAATTGATCCTATTACTTTAAAAAGTAGTTCTTAAAATATTTTGATAGGGTTTAACCATATCAAATGAGTGCACTTTTGTATGAGTCTCAGTGAGTATCTTGATCCCCAAAATAATGAAAATTCTAAGAGTTTAGAACCCCAAAAATGGGAAAGAGATGAGGATATATAGGATAAGGGAGAGAGAGAAAGAAGTGGGAGACTACCTTTAGAAAAGGAACACATCATCCTAGATCATTAATTGGGTTCTAAGATGCCACCTTCTCCTCTAATGAAAGCTTTACCACCTTTTTGATCAATCAAAACACTTCTTGTGGCTTATCACGTGAAAAAATGCCCATAAGTACTGAGGATGCATTGAATGGACTTAGCCCCAAATCCCAACCATTAGATACTTTTCTTTGATCCCTAACACCATCTCTCACTAAAGACAAAACATTCATGCTCATGGATCTAATAGAATCATGGATCTATAGGCTTTAGACAATTGTTTGTTAAAAGAATGGCCATGTCAAAGGATGAGGACCCTTAACATAATCATAGATATCTGCCCTCGATCAAATCTCAGACTAGATCTTTTCTATAGATGGAAAAATAGTCTCTTTTATTGGTTTTCTTGTAGTCATTTATGTTGATGTAGACCTATAGACTACATAGCTTCCTTTGATCTTCATTAGGTCTAAAAGACCTATTTTATCTTCATAGAGATCTATTGGCCATGCTTTGGTTTATATTGTTTATCCTGGTTTAACCTAGATCAAGCTCGAGCTTGATTTATATGTTCTTTTTGCTAGCTTGGGTCTAACTCAGGGTCGGTTCCATTGTTTACTTAGATCAAAAAAATGACTCCTTGACTCTCGTTGAAAGCTATCCAAGCTCCCCATTTTCTAATTGGCTAAAAAAATTCCTTGAATCATTGACTTGTTGAACCCATCTCACTTCATTATATTTTCTTGTATGATAACATGTGAGCCATAATTGATCTTGTGCTTGACCTTTCAACTCTGTCTGAGTTGGTGCCATTTGTCACTTGCGTGTTTACTCTTGAAATCTTCTTGTCAGTCTGTTGCTTTACGTGTTTATGCCATGTGGTGTCCTTATGGGTCTTTCAATTTCATTGATCCTTTTAAATCATATGAGCTTCTGCATGCATGACACCTGCCATCCATGCGTTCATCCTTAGGTTCCTACTAAAGATTTGAACCCAAATGGCTATTTTGTGAGCTTAAAATTGATGTCTACATGGTCATAATTTTACATTTGTGAGGATGTATTTAATGTCTGATAAGCCATAAAATTTAATCTCACGTGGAATTTTGCTCTAGCTTTAATTTGACATTAGTTGAACATTTTATGTTTCTTGACCATCTTTGCAGATCTATATCTTAAAGTGAGAGAATGATGGAGGCACCAAAATTTTAAGAGATGTTCTTCTTACCAAAAGGAACAAACCCATTTGATCTAATGGTCTCAGGATTTTTCCAAGTGAAGATATTAAATTCTTAAGGTGGCTGGTCCATTTGATCCTACGTGACGTCCTGACTCAAAAATTGCTATGGAAAAATAATAGAATTTGGATGAAAGGCCAACTTTGGATCTCCATAAATTTTGATGTTCTTCGATGGAGGGATTGAAAGTTGGTGCATATAAACTTGGCACAAATTTGAACAACCCATATGACCAATTTTCCCTAACTTGGCCTTAGGTGGTAATGGTGATGTCAGCGAAGTGCCTACTTAGAAAATTTTCTATTAGACCAAATATGTCTATATGAACACAATGAAGAATCCAATGGACCCTTTGCATTTACACACTCATTCCAATCACTCTTGACACCCTATAGTGCTTGATGAGGCCACCAAATACTTCCTTTTATAGCCTCATCCATACCTAGTATATATCTTTTTCCATGTAAACCCCATAACTATCTGTGACTTATACAAACGAATGAATGAATTTATGATTTTGTATGTGCATTGATATATATATGTCATGTTATGGATTATTGATTCTTCTTCCTTGATTAGAATATACTTGTGTAACTTTATTTAACAAGCATTTTAAGGATAATGTAAGGCTGCAGGATGTTGCTAGGGCACAATAGTTACAAGATTCTCATAGCAACTGTAGGCTTCACCTACAGGTTGCTCATAGCCACTACATAGTGCTAGTAACAACTGTAAGATTCACCTACATGTTGTTTGTAGCAACTGTAGAGTGCCCACAATAATTGTAAGCTTCACCTATAGGTTTCCTGTAACCACTGCAAAGTGCAAGCGACAACTATAGGCTTCACCTACAAGTTACCCACAGCCACTGTATAAAACATAACTATTGTTGTGATAAAATTTTAAGGAAACATCCAGTTGTATTGGGAACCAAATGGATGATTGGAAAGGATCATAGTTGTTGTACAAACTCCCTACATATAAGGACATTTGTATGTGCTACCAAATATGAGAAAGATAAAGACAATGGGAAAGAGACAAAAAAAATAAAATAAAAAAATAATATACCTTGTCCTTAACCCAGTCAAGCCTAAAAAAAGTATCTTCAGTTACCAACCACTTGAAGGTTGATTGAGATAGTTTCTAAATTATTTGTATTCTTTCTATTTTGGTGTCTTTGGTTAAAATTTAATAAACTGCCTTCTGTATTTAATGGCAAAACCCAGATTAGATTAGGAGTTAGTTGGATAAATAATAGTAGAAGTATTGGAACTATATCAATTGAATTGAGAACATTGTAATCTTCTATAGAAATCTTTAATTGTTACATAATTGAGTAATGAGAAAGTTGATTTTGTAAGAAGTTTGTGAAATCTCTCATAGAAGGATTGGAGATTAGTTCTGAATGAGGAACATCCCCCTTAGAAGGAGTTGTAGTGAATATCCTGACCCTCTATAGTTTTAGTGTGTTTTATAAGTTGATTTTATTGTTACTTTGATTATATAGGTGTGATGCATGTGTGATTCATAAGTGTGAAGTAGTTCTATAATTTTGTCATAATAGTTTCATAATATAATTTTCTGGGGAATTCAACATAAGTTCATTATAATACAACTAGAAAAGTAAGTTGATTTATGAATCAATGATGCATATATAGTGTTGACATCCTTGAAAAACATACACACCCTAGGTTGATAATTAATGTTAATCAGACTCAAGAATCTGACAATCATTGGGTAATTAGTCTTCACAACATTTGACATCATTGTCTAGGAGTGTGTCAATTATTATTTTCTAAAATCAATCATTATTTTTCTAATATTGGTTAATGCAATATTCTACCCAACTGAGCAAGTCAAGTGAGGACACTGCGGTGTCTTATGCTAGATGTCTATGTTCTTGGGAATATAGTTCTAGCTAGACAAGTTGAATAAGGGAACTATGGTGTCTTATTCTAGATGTCTAAGTTTTTAGAAGTAAATGGTGCATAAGTTACTTAGTTCATATTTCTAGAATTTATTTCCAGCAAAAGTGATTTATTTTCTATAAAGCGTGCTTTTAATTTTTCTACTTTCATTTCCTATTTTCTAGGATAATTTTTTTTCTTTCATTTCCTATTTTCTAGGATAATTTTCTTGCTTTCATTTCCTACTTTATAGGATAATTTTTCCTCTTTCAGTAGATAATTTTATTTCTTTCTAGAATTAAAATTTCAATTCCTATTGTTTTGATTTTTGTGCTCCTTTATTTCCTACATTATTTTTACTTATTCTAAAACAACCCCTAGGAACACACAAAAGCTAAAAAAACTAACTTGTGTAGGAAGGGACAGGACAACTGAAGGAGTGGCATAACATTTATATAGAGAAAGAGATTCTTGAGGGAGATTCCTACCAAACAAGCCACAAGTTGCTACCAGAAAAGAACCACATATACTTGCATCAACTAAGAATCCTATTGAAGAATATACCATAAGCCAAAAGTCTCTTGAAGAAAATAACACTACAAATTGAAGGAGGTATCTTGCAGAAGAAGCACTACTAGCTTTGAAAAAGGAAATAAAAGTAGATGAAGCATTAGTTGAGCTAGTAAGAAGAAACAAAGGAGATAAACTACATGAACCATATACTCTAGAGAGTAACATATTTACAAAATTTCAACAAGGCTTTCTTGATCAAATCAAAGAAAGCTTAGGAGAATCTTTAGACCTTTCATCCAGTAAAAATACTGAAGATTAGTAGATAAACATTTACTATCATGCTGACCAAGAGATTGATACAAAATTTGAAGATGAGATCCTGAGTACCTTTGGTATCCAAATCACAATAAAAACCATCATGAATGGAGAAGGAGACTTTATGGATAACAACAAGACTCCAAACATAATTACTTTTGAATTTCCTATTCTAGTTGCAACAGTTGTAACACAAATGAAAATTTTTCCACCCTCAGCCTTGCCCAATTTTAGAGGTACAATATCAAAAGACTTAGATACATTTTTGTTTGAATTTGATATCCTTTTTAGAAGCTATGACTGCAGGTAGGATGCACCAAAATTGAAACTTTTCCGGCCATCCTCAAATACTCAACACTTCATTGATTCATGGGACTGGGTAGTAATTCAGTCCACACTTGGGGGGACATGAAAAAGAAAATTTTGACTAAGTATTAGGAATATATATGAGGAATAAATTATAGAAGAAATGATATCTTTAGGATGAATCAAGAAGGGGAGGAATCTTTAGAAGACTATGTTGAATGGTTCATGTTCAGTGTACAAAAATTCAAGAAAAGTGCACTTGGAGAAGAGCCTTTAAAAATCATCTTCCTGAGAGAAGTTCGAGAAGATTGTTTGGAAGCTTTAGATTTAATGAGTGGGGGAGATATCTCTCAAATGACATTCACTAAAATCAAAGAGTAGATCAAAAATTATTCTAGGTCTGCCATAAATGAAGTTCAGGGTAGCGAACTTCCACTGGTAGTTGCAAATGGCCTATCAAAATCTGAAGTTAGTAATTTGTTACAAGACATGAAATAGGATATCATTAGTCACTTGGCCACCCAACTAGATAGCCTACACTCAAGGCAAACACAAGCAACATTAGATCAAGCCTTGACCATTTATTGTCTAGATTGTAAGAAAAATAAAGAAGATTGTAGATGTCACGAGGTTCAAGCTAAAGTAGCTAACATCATAGCTGAAGAACCAAAAATAGTAAAGATACACACTATAAGAGGAAATGGTGACCAGGTTTTTTATGTTGAACAAAGAAGACCACGGGTTCAATGACCATCTTATTCAGGTATGGGACAAAATCCACCTTTTGTAAATTCTACCTCCTTTAATTCATAATTTAAAAATACTACTCCCAATTAGACTAGTCCTTGGATGAATGTCCCACCTCCTAATTCTAGTTGGTAGCCAACTCAGACAAGCTACCCCACCACCTCCTGGTAGCCTCCACAAAATGTATCCCCATCTTGGACACAAGTTTGACAACCACCCCAAGGTCCACCCTTCACAAAACAATGGTAATAACCCTAGGGAAACCTTTAAGGAGGATTCCCTCCACAACAACAATAATAACCTCCTACTCTTATGCCCAATACATAAGCTACACCCAAGCCTAACCAGCTTCATGTCCAACCCATGCAAAATCTTGTAAATAAGTTAGTGCTACCCACATTTAGTACTAAACTTATTCAATACCTGACATACACAATGAACATCAATGCAGTTCACCTACATTTAAGAAAAGTTCTATCACCCTTAGTACCATCCATAATAATGGAGTCAGATCATGAAACCCTAGAAGATTATGCTAACCCACGTCCATCTCCATAATAACTCTCTGAACCAGTAAATAAACCCATTGATAAAATAGTCCCACCATTGCCAAAATGTCTCAACCTTCAACACTATGCAATTGAACTTGATTTTGACTTCATGGGACAAGTCAAGAATCTTTACGTAAAAATTCCTATTTTCCAAGCCATCAAGGATGTACCCATATATTCTAAAGCTATTAGAGACCTTTGTCTATGAAAAATTAGAAAGAAGAAGAAAGATCTTGATACTGTGCATGTGACTAGCCAACTGACAGACATCATGATGGGAAACACCCTACCAAAAAAATATTCAGATCCAGGATGCCCAGTAGTAACAATCTAGGTCCATGACCAATAGTTATCCAATACATTGATAGACCTGAGGTCTGCCATTAATGTAATGACAACTAAAACCATACACAAACTACAACTAAATAACATTCATTCCACATCTAAAATGTTGTAAATGGCTGACAGGTCTACAGTCAGACCAGAAGGAATCATTGAAGGCCTTATCATTACTACATATTCTTGATAGTATCCTACATATTTCATTGTGTTGCAGCCTAAGTCTAACTTGGGTGGATACCCTCTTATCTTAGGACAACCTTGGCTTGCCATAACTGATGCCTTCGCCAACTATAGATCAGATAACATGATTATATCCAATGGTAACTACACTAAGAAGTTGGTCTTTTATCCACCCATACAACCATTTTTGACACCAGAGCATACATTATGGGTTGAAGAAGATGAGGCAAACTAGCCTCCCTTGATTCCTGTATTTACCATAGACCATGCATGTACATTGGATAATTAGGAGGAAGATAAAATTCTCTCTAATGTTCTTCAGTATAATTATCAAACTCATTCTACAGATCTCAACCACTTTCAATGTGTTGAGTGCCTATTTTTCAACCTTTGAGAATCAAATAATTTTGAAGCATTTGTGTAGGAAATATTCCACTAGCTGTTGCCTCATAGCTATAACTAAACTAGATCCATTAGTAATATAGAAATGATGAAAGCACTCTCATAACAAATTAAAATATCTCCAGGAAAAACATTACTTATTAATAGCAAGTTGGAGTTAAATGAGGAAAAGTGCCTAGTTAGCATGTTGCATGCAAATCAATGTGATTTTACCTGATATTATGAGGATATATAAGGAATCAACCTATAAAAATGCACACATCATATCTACATCAAAGAAGAGTGTCGACCAACTAGACAACCACAATGTAGGATGAATCTAGCTCTTAGAGAAATAGTTAAACTAGAATTACAAAAACTCCTAAATACTGGATTTATATATCCCATATCGGATAGTGAATGGGTTTCACCATTGGTAATTGTACCAAAAAAATGGTGAATGGTGTGTATGCATAGATTAAAAGGAACTTAACACAGTAACCATAAAGGATACTTTCCTCTACCCTTCATTGATTAAGTATTGGACACACTCATAGGAAAGAAATATTTTCCCTTTCTGGATGGCTTTAGTGGTTACAATTAGATTAGAATCACTCTTGACGACCAGGAAAAGACCACTTTTAATTTTCTCTGGGGTATTTATGCTTATGTTGTAGTACCCTTTGTGTTGTGTAATGCTTTTGTAACATTCTAGAGGGTTGTCCTGAGTATTTTTGCAATGATGGCCAATGAATGTGTAGAAATCTATATGAATGAATTCACTATCTATGGAGAAACATTTGATGAGTTCCTCAAGAATATGGAGAAAGTGTTGTAACACTATTATGAGCACCATCTATCTCTCAATCAAAATAAATGCTACATGCTTATAATAGAAGGCATTATTTTAGGCCACCACATATCTGTTGAAGGAATTAATGTTGACCTTGCAAAATCAGCATCATAAAAAACCTACCTGTTCCTCAAAAAACTTAAGATGTTAGGAGTTTTTTAGGATATGCTAGTTATTACATGAGATTTATCAACAATTTCAACAAGGTAGTAGCATTATTGTTCACTCTTCTAACTAAATATGCTAAATTTATATGGACTTCTACTTGTGATACAACCTTTAAATAATTGAAAGAGTTATTGACCACCACCCCTATTCTACATGGTCTTTATTGGAAGATTCCCTTCAATATTCACACAAATGCTTCAGATACTACCCTAAGAGCTATGCTAGGCCAAAAATAAGAAGCACTCAATTGTGCCATATATTTTGTAAGTAAGAACCTACAGGCAACAAAATTAAATTACATAGTGAAAAAGAGTTCTTGGTAGTAGTTTATGCTATCAACAAGTTCTATCAATACATCACAGGGTATCAAGTCTTTATTCATATAGACCATGCAACCATTTGGTACCTTAATGAACAAACCAATTGTTCCAGCCAGAGTGATAAAATGGCTGATCTTATTACAAGAAGTTGATATCACCATTGTAGATAATCCTAGAGAGATAATGTCATGGCTGATTTCTTATCACACCTATAATTCCCTAAAGAAGATACCATAGTGGATGACTCATTTTTAGGTGAGCACATATTCTCCCTCACCCTTACCACACCTTGGTATACTAATATTGTGAACTAACTTATAATAGGGCTACTTCCACAGCACTTCCTCTCTAAACAAAGAAGAGATTTAATTTAGAAAAGTTTGAGATATTCATGGCTATTTAAATTTATTTTCTATACTGGGCTTGACTCCATCATCAAAAAATGTCTTAGAGAAGATGAAGTTTTAGATATCCTCAAAGCCTGCCATGATGAACCTTGCAGAGAACACTTTGTAGCCAAGCGTATAACAATAAAAATATTGAATACAATATATTATTGGCCCTCACTCCATAAAGATGCAATAAGGTATACTACTTATTGTGATCGATGTCAGTGTATTGGGAGATCCACATGTTCAGATGACATACCTTTGTAACCTCAAGTGGCGCTTGAACCATTTAAAAAATGGGGCCTAGACTTTATAGTACCTTTTGGTCCAAAATCCAACAACAAAGAGTACATCCTTGTATGTACTGACTATGTCACTAAACGGGTAGAAATAAAGGCTCTTACACATGCTAGGGATGAGAAGGTAGTAGGTTTCCTTTATGAATAAATATTCACAAGATATGGTGTGCCATGATAAATAGTCACTGATCAAGGACCCCAATTCACTACTAAATTAATTACTACCTTGGTCCAAAAATATGAGATTAGACATAATAAATCAACTCCATATCATCCACAGTCTAATGGATAGGTGGAAGTCACCAATAGGGAGTTAGAAAATATTTTGACAAAGACTGTTAATATGTCTTGTAAGGATTGGGAGGTTAGACTTCCTAAAGCTATTTCGGCTTACAAAATCACATAGAAGACCACTATAGGCTTCACCCCATATGATTTGGTCTATGAGAAGAAACATATGATTTGAGCACAAGACCTTATGAACAACACTAGAACTTGGGATGGATATGTCTGAAGCACAAAAAGAAAGGCTTCTACAATTGAAAGTTTTAGATGAATATAGACAACATGTAGTATAGAACATAAAGCTTATACAATAGCAATAGATTGGATGGCACGATAGGTAAATTAAGACTAGGAAATTCAATGTAGGAGATTAGGCCCTTCTTTTAGACTCCAAATACTAGGATCATAAGGGAAAACTCTAGACCAGATGGCTTGGTTCTTTTGAGATAGAGCATATTTAAGATATTGGAGCAGTGCAACTCCAAACTATTAATCTAGTAAGATTATGTCTACTAGTCAATGACCATAGACTAAAGTTGTATAAAATCCACTCACTTAGGAATTTTCCAAGCACATACACAAGCAATTACAAGATGGATACAATGATGTACTAGATAGGCATGATGTCTCACCAGACAAAGGGAACACCAACCAACACTCAAATGAAGAAGGAGAGGAGGACATCTTATCCCTCCTCTGGTATGACAAATGAGACCTTCACTTGGTCCTTGACAGTCATCCTTCCAGATGCCTTGGCAAGGACCTTGAATAAACATTGTATTGCAAGTAATAACTAGAGTTTAAAAAAAATTCAACAATGAAAACCCATTTTTGGCAATATTGGTAGATTTTTGATAGAAAACTAGCTTGCTAGTTGCCTAAAAATGTAAAATGGGCTTATATAGAAAACCAACTTACTAGCTATTTAGGGGTAAAAAAATAAAGTTAAAAAAAGCAAGGAGAAAAGGCAGTCATTTTGAGCACAACTATCCAGTTACTATAGGCAATTCTGTAGTTACTACATGTACTTTTTCCATAGTTGGGCATAACTTTTCAACCTGATATATGCTCCACCTATATCTACTATAGGTACCTTCCAATACCTATTTTCACCTTTTTAATACATGTAGGTTAAATCTTCCTAAACTCTAAGCTATGGCTTGGCTATTGGCTTTTGAGCAATACATGAAAGTCATAAGACAACCTTGTAGAGGAGTGAAGGAGGATTGGAGCACCAAAGTCAAACCTCTTCCTTAGAATTACCCTTGAATAACAAGCTAAAGAACCACACCAAAAACAAACACTTTTAATCTCCATTTGGAGTGTTACAGACCAAAATTTATGCCTATAGGGACACACATGACTCACTTTTAGTTTTTGATCATTTCATGGAGGTAATTTCACTATGTTAAATAGTAAGATCTCAAATTTATTTGGCACATAGGCCCATGTTTGAATATCCTATTGATTCTTAAAAGACATGTCTACCAGGCACATAACCTATAGGGTATAAGTTAACATAAAGACAATTATCAGCAAGCTCATGTAGAGGAAGATCACACAACAACAAAACCCTTAGCTACCCTCTTCCATGGTCATATAATACATGAATTGGATCACCTAACTCTGAAATAACCACCTTGTGGTAGGAGAATAATAACCTCTCATCCAAGTTCAGACCCATGTTCCAATTCCATGCAAGCGAGTTGAAGGCACCATCAAAGCCTAACATCTGGTGATTCATAATTATTCAAAAAGGGCCCACTTCAATCTAGTTTAAATTGCTAGCCCAATCATTGCATTTTGTCACTCACTCACATGCAAACACTTGCATGCCAACACACACATGCAAACCCTCGACATCACCCCTGGTACACCATTGACAAAAAGGTACATCGTATATTTTAATCATTAAAAAGTATTCATTATTTTAATATAACATGTATAATATTAATAAGTATATTCAATCATGAGTCATGTCATTCATTTTAACTCCCTTATAAACCAGTACTTATACCCATAATTATGACCCTGATCTATCCTTTCCTTCCTATTCACTCCACATCACCTAAGTATATGTGACAACTCAAGTGGGGGGGAGGATGCTACACGTGAGAATACCATGTACTATGGGAACCATATGTGTAGGATTAGATGCCATAATATCCTATAGGGAAAGCAATCAATTTCATTGATTTTCCCTTGCAATTATAACCATTCACATAAAATTATAGCATGCCATAACTTGCAACCCTGCAACCTGCAACCACACATCCACATTATTGAAAAATATCGACTTTTCTACAAGAAGATTTTTATAAGCCAAAAAAGAGTGTGTTTCCACTTAGTGGTTAAAAGGATTGATAGAGAAGGTGAACTTAGCAATATGGGAGGGTCAGTTGTGAGGAGAGAACCCATGGATCATAGGCAACTTCAGGAAGACCAAGCCAGTTGGGTTGTCTTTAATAAAATTGATTGGACCATTTATTTTGAGAAAAGAAACCCATTATGCCATTAGTCATCCCTCTTGAAAGGAAAATGAAAAGTAAAGAAAATAAACCCATTATGTCAAGAATAAGGAGACCTCCTCCTAGGAGATTTTAAAGAATTAAGAAACAAAAGACCAATACATCATCCTTAACCATAACTATCAGTAATGATGAAAAACCAAAGAAAGAGCCTAGGGTTTAGAAGACCCCTTATGGGTTTGAAATTGAAGTATGGTCTACTGATGAGGAATCTACCAAGGTAGAAGAACATTCACCTTAGCCATCTAGATTCACTAAGGAAGACATTGATCTCCTTAGACATTGGGTATACAAAAGAGGAATTGAGAATGGTAGATCAACATGCAATAGAAGAGGAATTGGTTGAAGAAGAGACTATGGAAAAATAAGAAGAACAATAAATACTTCCTCATACCTAAGAGTTCCAAACATTGGAACAAGCTTTAAAGGAAATAAATAGACTGAATAATGAGATAACAAAATTGTAAGGTAAGAGAGACATTGAAACACTTTTAGGAGCAGCAAAATTTGTATAAACTTCCATGGATAGATAAAAGTTATTAGAGGAACCTGCTGCAACTTCATTCACCTTGGCCATAGAAGCACCTGTAGTAGATTATAATCTAGCTTTGGTACCCTTTTGCACTATATTTCCTCCCCCATTACCCACTACAAAAACACCTATAGCAAAAGAAGTTATTGATGTGAATATTTTAGCTATTAGGCCAGTAGATACTGATGATATTTTTATTTTTTTGAAAGAAAAATTCAGTGATAATGAATCTTACCACAAGGAATTGGTGCAGAGATTCAAGGGATATGTTGAATCAAAGGAACAACATGATGAATTACAAGAAAAATTAGAAAATTTTGAATTTAGGATCTATCATCTGAAGGAAAAGATTGGTAAAATACATGAAACCACTAAACTATTGATGGAGTGCAGACCACCTTCTAGGGTGTATGCTATGTACTTGGAAGAGAGATGGCTTAAATTTAGATATGACAGGATTTATAATGATCAATCTAACATAATTTATGACCCCAAATATTTATGTAAAGAATATAGACATGTTGATCCTAATCTCCAAGCTCACTTAAGTGAGTTTTACATCCACCAATATGTTGTACCTGGTGATATAAAATAGAATCCAAACATCTATTTGGCGGATGTCATACTAAATACATTTTCTTCATATGTTTTGAATGAAACAGAAAAAAGGAAAAAAATGGAAGAATATCAAGAAAAGAAAAAGAAGCTACCCTGATGATCAGGGGTGAATTAAGTAATCTAGATGTTGTAATAGATTAATGGATCTTCTTCATGAACATAGACACTTTGCAAAAATGGGTTATCAAAAAATAGGTAGAAGTGGAAAATCATTATTTGAGTCTTATAGAAGGAGATGGAAAGAATTTTTTTGTTATTTGTTCTCATAGATGAGTATAAATATTAGATGCTTTGAAAATAAAGGAACCTTACTCCACTCAAAACATTAGGGAGGCCATCCACATAGTATACTTATATATTGAGCTTGTTAGAAAGTAGAGGATACAAATGTTGGGGTTGATGTTTCAACCCCCTATATTCTAGTTCCCAATTCTTGATTGGGAGGGAAATGTTTTAACTAAAAAAAAGATAGAGAATAAAATATGGGAACACATTGAGAATGCTAAAGGTTTCTACATCTTTGAAGGCTCAGGTTGTCCTGAGGCCCTAGACTTTATAAACTTTTGTAGTTTCAAAATACAACCAAGGCTTGCTCAAGGTCTAGCAAAAGCTTAAGTAGGGGGCGTGATGAGGCCACCAATTACTTCCATTTATAGCCTCATCCATACTTATTATATATCTTTTTCCATGTAAATCCCATAACTATCTATGACTTATGCAAAAGAATGAATGAATTTATGATTTTGTGTGTGTGTGTGTGTGTGTGTGTGTGTGTGTGTGTGTGTGTGTGTGTGTGTGTGTGTGTGTGTGATAGATTATTGATGTTTCTTCCTTGATTAGATTATACTTGTGTAACTTTATTTAATAAGAATTTGAAGGATAATGTAAGGCTATAATATATTTTTAGGGCACAACACTTATAAGCTACTCACAACAACTATATGATTCACCCACAAGTTGCTCGTAGCCACTAGAGTGCTCATAGTAACTATAAGCTTCACCTACAGGTTGCCTATAGCCATTGTAGAGTGACCACAAAAACTATAGGATTCACCTACAGGTTGTCCATAGCCACTATAAAGTGCTCGTAGAAACTGTAGGCTTCATCTATAGGTTACCCACAACCATTATGCAAAACAGAGCTGTTGTTATGATCAGATTTTAAGGACATATCCAATTGTCTTGGGAACCAAATGGATGATTGGAAAGGATCATAATTGTTGTATAGACTCCTTACATACAAGTAAATTTGGATGTGCTTCCAAAGATGAGAAAGATAAGGACAATGGGAAAGATACAAAAAGAAATAAAACAACAAAATATTATGCCTTATCCTTAACCAAGTCAAGCCTAAAACAAGTAACTTCGGTTACCAACCACTTGAAGGTTGATTGGGATAGTTTCTAAAGTATTTGTATTCTTCCTAGTTTGGTGTCTTTGGTTAAAATTTAATAAACTACCTTCTATATTTAATGGTATAACCTAGATTAGATTAGGAGTTAGTTAGTTGGATAGATAATCGTAGAAGTATTGAAACTACAACAATTGCATTAAGGATATTGTAATCTTCTGTAGCAATCTTTAATTTCTAAAAAATTGAGTAATGATAAATTTGATTTTGTAAGAAGTTTGTGAATTCTCTCAAAGAAGGATTTGATCTTAGTTTTGAATGAGGAAGGCCCCCCTCGAAAGGAGTTGCAGTGAAGATCCTGACCCTCTTTAGTTTTAGTGTGTTGTGTAAGTTGATTTTATTATTAATTTGATTATATAGGTGTCATGCATGTGTGATTCATAAGTGTGAATTAGTTATGTAATTCTTTCATAATAGTTTCATAATATAATTTTCTGGTGAATTCAACATAAGTTTATTATACTGCAACTAGAAAAATAAGTTGATTTTTGAATCAATGATGCATATATAGTGTTGACATCCTTGAAATGCATATGCACCTTGGGTTGATAATTAATGTTAATAAGAATCAAGAATATATCAATCATTAGGTAATTATTCTGCATAAAAGGGCCTCTACACCTCTAAACCTGTTCTTGGAAATTGACAAATTACACTTTAAGTGAACTTAAAGTGTTTCAAAAGCTTTGCAAGCTACATGACCCTTTTGACTGACTCATTCCATCCATAATTTTTCTCAATCTCTTTGATCATTTGACTAATTTGGAACTCTACTCATCCCCCTTCAATCTATGCTTGATATTTTAGGACAAACTTTTGTATGTAGGTCAAAATTAGCCAATATTTCTAATTAGATCCTGGGGTTGCATGCCTACTATGCAAGAGACTAACTACCTTGAATTGATCCTTTGGGCATACAAAGCCGTAGTCTTTCTCCCAACTGGACTAAAATTGATACAAAGTTACCCCTTTTCTGGAACCTCTCATGAAGCAACAAGATCAAAGAGAATAAAATAAATAAAAGTGCCCAAGGCATTGAAAAGAAACACACAACAAAAAAAAATGTACACAATGCACTTAGAGGAAAGCATAAAACTACTCTAATATGTACAATATGTTACAATGGATGAAATGAGTATAATAATAGGGCTTCAAATTAATGCTATTAATTGGGATGGGTAATACCTCTCCATCTAGTTGGGCAAGCTAAAAATCATTATGTTCTTTGCATCCATAGATCAAATAAGAACCACTCCACAAGCTGTCAAACTTGGTATGGTTTCCTGGTTTGGCCTTATTTGATTCCCATTTGAGGACTGGGTCCCCTTCCTTAAAACTCTTTATTGTATCTCTTTCATAAAAATCCCTTTTGACCTGAGCTTGATGAGACTCTAATGTTTTCATAACAAGGTCCCTGGTTTCTTTGAGCTCCATAAGCTATATTGTCCTCACATTCATGGGCTTATCCTCCATCAATTCAAGCTGATGGGATAAGTATAGTACATGTAGGTCAAGAGATATAGGAAATTTACTTTCCCTTCCATACATAAGGACATATGAAGAATTGCCAATGGTAGCTTTAGGAGTCACTCTATCAACCCATAAGGCTATCCTTAGCTTGGTGTGCCATATTCTCTGATTCTCTTCCATGGTCCTCCTAATGATCCTTAGCAAATTATTATTTGTGTACTTTGCTAGTACATTTTCTTGAGGATAATAGTTGGAAGAGGCTTTGAGGTAGATGCCCATTTTGAGATCCCACTCACTTGTCTTTACACCAAATAATGTCAATGCATTATAAGAAATTATGGTGGTTAGGGCACTGAACCTGGTTACAATGCTATCATAGAAGTCTAAAACTATAACTTTATTAGCCTCTTTCAAAGTAATGTCTTCCACCCACCTATTGAATTATTCATTTGTAGTGAACTTTATGCCCTAAACTTGATGGTGAATTAATCATCCCTATGAAGTCTAACCCCCATTGTATGAAGGGTTTTTCCACCTGAATTGGATTAAGTGGAAGAGCTACTAGTTTTTGCTTTCTTGTAAAGAGACACACTTTTGGCATTTTCTAACCCATACATGAGCATCCTTGAAAACATTAGGAAAGTAATAACCAACTCTCATTAGCTTTGCTATTGTGGTTCTAGGTGCAAAATGGCCTCTTATAGGTCCATCATGGAATTTCTCCAAGATTTTGGTCACTTGGTCATCATCTATGCACCTACGGAGTACTCCATTGAGGTCCTTTCTAAAAAGGACACGACTAACTAATACATAAGGTATGGATTGAGGCCTAAAATACCTTCTTATGGCCCTATCCAAACCTTGGGGACATTCTCTTGTTTTCAAGAAGTGAACCATATCTTGAAGCCAACTCCTTTGAAGTGAAGGTATTCCTACCTATAAGTTGTTTTGGGTCACCAGAATAGTTTCTTTGTCTTCCTGAAGGTCATATATCATGTGCTCACACAAGCCTTTGCCTCTAACCAACTTGGTGAAATTAATCTCCACATTATATGCCATGACCTTGGTGATCCAACACGCTCTCTTTTCAATCAAATGCTTATTAAGGAGGAAGTCCTTAACTCTAGGGTGAGAGACCATAAGATGAACCCTACTATTGGAGAGCATTGATCTAAACTTCTTGAGATTTTTCAAGGTTGTAAGAACCTATTTTTCAATAAAGGTGTACCTCACCTCATATCCTTACAACACTTGACTAAAAAAGGTAATTGGATGCTCCATTTATTCATCATTATTTTGCATTAACATAGCTAATATGTTGTCAACATTGGCAAAGGTGTACAAGATGAATTCCTTGTAGAAATCAAGATATACGAGAGAGGGGGATTGGGAAATGTCTTGCATGATGGCCTTAAACTACACATTGACTTCATCTAACCAAGAAAACATTTGGATCTTCTTTATCATGGTGGTGATAGGTTTGACTAGGTTTGCAAAACTAGGTATGAATCTTCTCATAAAGTTAATCTTATTGAGGAAGCTTTGGATCCCTTTCTTATGCTTTGGCAAGGATAAGGCTAAAATAACGCTTACTCTATCAGGGTCAATGTGACCCAAAAACTTACCTTAATGCATAGTGAAATCACACTTCTAAATTTAAAAAGATCCCATACTGTCTCCATCTCTATAATATCAACCTCAGATGGTCTATGTGCTCACTGGCCTTTTTGGAGAAGACTGTGATATCATCCAAGTAGACTAGTACCATTTGATTTAGCAATCATTGAAAGGCCATGTCTATTTGTCTTTGAAAGGTTTCCATAGCATTGGACATTCCAAAAGGAATCTTTTGGTAAGCAAATGTGCCCCACTTGGTGGTGATGGCAGTCTTGTACTGGTCTTCTTCCTTTACCAATACTTGGTTTTATCCTGAATACCCATCTAAGAGAGAGAAGCTTTTTAAACCAACAACTATTTAAAGGATTTTCTCCATGGATGGTAGAGGGTAATGATCCCTTAAGTAGACCCTATTAAGGTCCCTAAAGTCCACACATAACCTGATTTCCCCATTTTTCTTCTTGACAAATACTAGATTAGCTACCCATAAGGAGTGCTTAATGGGAAAGATGGTATTAGATTCAATCCACTTGGTTAATTCCCTCCTCATGAGCTCTTCTATTTTGGGGTTTATGTGCCTCTATTTATACTTGATAGGCTTGGCATTAGCCTCTTGTTCTATGGTGCATTAGGCCAATTTAGGATCAAATCCTCTTAGCTCATTATATTTCCAAGGAAAGATGTCTGGATATTTTTTTACAAAGCTCTATGAAAGTATGCCTTTCGAATTTACCTTTCCAAGCTTGAGGAGCTTGTCTTTAAGGATAAGAATTCTCTCATAGTTCTCTTTATTAATTGACATCACTGCTTTATCCTCCCTCATATGGTCCCCTTAATGAAAGAGACCTTCTAGGGTGACTATCCCTTTAGGAAGTTTATTAGTCCTTAGTTGAACAATCTACTCCCCATATCGATGTTGCAATTTTCCTTAGTTGAGGGAGGAGAACTATACTTCTTTCTATAAGAAACACATAATTTATTTGTCACTTTCAAAGACCTACTAGTGAGCTTCGTTATCTCTCACTGATGGCATTATCACCACTTTGACATGTGGATACATCTTGGTCCTTTTTAGTTCATTAGGGATATCAAAATGAGCCCTTACAACTGTTAGCCTGTCAGCATGTTAATTTTGTCCCCTTAACATGTATTAGATGTTAAAGGCTTCAAAATCCTCAATTAGGTCACACACTCTATGTTTATATGACTTCATCAAGGGGTTCTTAGTGACATTTTAGCCTCTAACTTGGTTCACTATCAATTCACTATCCTCGTAGACTTGTAATTGCTTGAGCCTTCTCTGGATGTCCCATTAAATACCATGAATAAGACCCCCATATTCTATTGCATTGCAGGAGTATATGAATTAGATTATATTTGAAGATAAGTACTTGTCATTTGAAGAGGACACTAGCATAACAACTGTACCCACCCTATGTTTTCTCCTTGAACCATCAAAGAAAAACTTCCATAGACCACTAGAAACTTTTTGAGGCTTCATGAGGGATGACATGGACTGGTTCTCTTCATGTAAATAATAGACAGCCAAATCCTTTTATTCAACACCTTCTAAGGGGTCCACCAATTGGTTGTCATTCCATAGTTCACCCAGGAACATGTTTAGTACATCTTCTAGATGAGTGTTCAACTCCTTCCCTATTACAAATTCATATTCATCAATAATGGTGTAATTGGTGTTGACGTTATCTGGCTCATAGGGCTCTATGTGAAATTGTGTAATGGGTTCAACTTTCATTGATACTTTTGTCCCATACTTGGTCCTGAATGCCATGTATGACCAGTTTGCTACAAGATAACCCCCAATATTCATTGTGAACTTTCTTGATAAGCATAATGTAAAATGAGGAGGAACATCTAAGATTAACACATCTTGAACCATAGAGACACTAGGACAAGCATGCAGGGTTAAGTTGAGGTCTGTGATTATACTGAATGGCTTAGTGGAAGAACCATCAAGTTGCAACACTCCTTTGGATCAAGGCTCATATTTTATTCTAAGTTGATTGGCTATATACTTTGGCATCACTAAGGTACTAGCCCCACTATCCACTAAGAAATTGTGCACTAGATAGTTTCTAATGATCATTGAAATATATGAGGGAGGAGGCTTGACTACCTTACTTGGTTGTTCTTCAATAGAGCTTTTCATTGCATTGGTGAGAACTTCATTCACCTTGCTTGATGGCTTGTCTACAACTATTATAACATTAAATTTAGACAAACCTCTTCAAAAATGTCCAATTGACCAAACATAGAAAGCATATCCTATATAAGCACACTCACATTAGATTTCTTCATCTATTCAATAATGTTGATGGATGAACCACCAACCTTTGCTTGTGCTTTGGGAGCCACCATTGTTGTTTGTTGAACTTGTGAAATTTGAGGGACTAAGACATCATTCTAATTTTGACCCCTTGGAATAATAGTAAGTTTAACTAGCTTAGATATTAAAGGAGTAATGGTAGGAGGTTCCTTAATTGGTTCCTGGTTACCATCTATGTTCCTTCTTTTGAATCTTGTATTTGCGGCCATTGGAACATAAGCTTGGCTAGAACCATCTTATTAGTTGAGTGCATAAAAATCTTATTGCTCATGGTTTACCATGGTGGTATCCAATTGGTCCAGTCCTTGATCAAGGTTTTGACCTTGCTGAGGCTCTTCTAGTTTGGTAAACATATGTACCTTTGTATTTTGGGTCATGAGAGCTTGGTTGTACCCAAAATTAGTAGCTTACTACCATTGATAATTGAAATCTTGGGTGAAATCAGTGGCTGGAAAAATGGATTGACCAAAAGACTAATTTCAAGGCACGATACCCTCAGCTTCTTGAGCCATAGTACTTTGAACTGGGACCAAAGTCTTGGAAGTTCTTGCAACATTAGGATTGCAGCCATTCTGCTTATTGTAGCCATGTTGCCCTTATCCTTGGTTTTGACCTTGGCCTTGGCCTTGGTAGTTAAATTTATATGGTGGATTATTTACTTAAAAATCTTGTTGCTAAGGTTGATATGAACCTTAATAAGTCCTATTGTATTGGGCATGTTGCCTTTTCATATTGACCAATTCATTTCAAAAAGATTGAAACATGTTTTAAAGCTCTTGGAGTTCCTTGTTATCCAAGGATTTACTAGATCCACTAGTGAAATCCTTCTCTTATTTAGGCAAAGGTATAATAATAATTTTTGGTGTAGGAAGAATGACTTCAAGTGCAGGGATATCAATAAGAGGTGGTCTAATATTAGGAAATAAGGCATTGGGGACCTATGAGTAAGCTTGTCAGCTTGAACTAAATAATTTTCTACTTTAATAGCCACCTCATAAGCATCTGGTAATACATATCCTCCCATGGATTGAATCATCACTACTATGCCACTATTTAAAGCCTTTAAATAATATAAGGCAATGTTAGGAGTGGGTCTGATAGAAACTAGAATTTTATCCTAAGTTTTTTAAAATCTAGTATTGAAGTCTTGCATGACTTCATGGGGAACCCTTTTGATTGCAATCAATTTCTCTACAAGTGACAAATGGTCAATTTTGTCTTTAAATATTTTACACAATGCATCTCCTAACTAGTTCCATGATTGGATGGAATTAGGGGCAAGGCCTCTATACCAGTCTAAAGCCTTCCCTTTAAAAGATATAGCTAACAATCTAATAACTATGTTTTCAATGGTGATATTATGGATATTGCAAAAATTGGCTATATCCATGAGATGCTTAGAAGGGGTTGTGGCTTGGTCTCCTCTGAAATAGGGGACACTTTTGAGGGTTTCCACTAGAATATGATCATACTATGGTAGGTTAAAAGGACTTTAACCATTTTAAATCCACAAATGAAAACTCTCTTTGAGGAATCATGGTAATAAAAGGGGTAACAAAGGTCTGTTTGTAAAAGTGGACCTTAAAATTGGTTTTAAAAAAGGTTTCCCATGTGTGGGAGAGTATTAGCAAACCTTAACCTCTTAGTTGAATTTAAAGGTAGTTCAAAAAATTCAAAGGGAATACCTTTTGAATCTGACCTTGTTATCACCTTTGGCATGAGATGAAGTTACTATTATACTAGCAGAATGTTGAATCTTGTTTTGGAGTCACTAGATGCTATTGTTTGGGAGCTCAACTACTTGTAAATTTGATCAAACCAACATCAATGTTGATCAATCTTCTTTAGACTGTGGTCCCATCAAGCATGCTAAAAACTATTTTAGGCTCAATTTTTACCCTTGGAGAGGGTTCTTTAGGTCATTTCTAACTAATCTAGACAATGGGAACAACCCGAGGTTGTGCGTCACCTATGGTGGGATTGAACCTCTAAAGAAGGATAGCTTCCTCTTGATGCTCACCTAAACTAATGTTAACACATGGAAAGGGTTAGAAAGGGTTGATAAAGGATCCTAAAAGGCTAACAGGTGATGCACCAAAGTTAAAATGGACACTCATTTAAGTTTGAACCCACATTGGATCAACAACAAGACAAATATAGCTCACACAACCTCACAATCTCATTAACTACATAAGTATTTTTTAGAAGAGGTTATAAGTATAACACTAATCTAGACATGCAAGTTAGCTTGAAAATATCTCCAAAGAAGCAAGTATAAGGACATCAAATTTAGAAGATTCTCCTTCACAAATCTACCATACACAAGCATACTAAACATTGCTTGAAGATGAGAGATAGGCAAATAATTGATCTTATTACTTCAAAAGGTAGATCTTACAATATTTTGATAGGGTTTAAACATATTAAACAAACACACTTTTGTAAGAGTCTCGATGAGTATCCTAGTCCCCAAAAGAATGCAAATTTTAAATGTTGAGAACCCCAAAAATGGAAAAGAGATGAGGATATATAGGAGAAGGGAGAGAAATAAAGAAGTGGGATCCTACCTTTATAAAATGATCATGTCATCTTAGATCATTAATTGGGTTCTAAGGTACCACCTTCTCCTCCAATGAATGCTTCACCACCATTATGATCAATCAAAACACTGCTTGTGGTTTATCGAGTGTAAAAATCCCCATAGGTCCTAAGGACACATTGAATTCACTTAGCCACAAATAAAAACCACTAGATCCTTTTATTTTATCCCTCATTCCATCTCTCACTAAAGATAAAACTTTCATGCTCATGGATTTGATAAAAACATGGATCTATTTGCTTTAGACGACTACTTGTCAAAAGAATGGTCATGTTGAAGGACGAGGACCCTTTACATAATCATAGATATCTACCCTTGATTAAATCTTGGACTAGATATTTTCTATATATGGAAAACCAATCTCCTTTATTGGTTTTCCTATAGTCATTTATGTAGATGCAAACCTATAGACTTCATAACTTCTTTTGATCATCATTAGGTCCAAAAGACCTATTTCATCTTCACAAAGCTCTGTTGGCCATGCTTTGGTCTATATTGTTGTGGTGTGGAGCTAAAAGCTTCAACTGTTTGCAGACACTAGAAGGAAGGATGCTGAAGAACCAAAGCCACCAGTGTCAGCAGTATGACCGACGTCGGTCAAGTGCAGTGGAGAAGGAGACCGGCGACAGCAGGAAGTCGGCCGACGTCGGCAGCACTAGACTAGCAGGGACCGGCGTCGGTCACCTGTGTATTTTCAGAACTGCTGTTGATGAACAGTCAGTTAGTTGAACTGAGTGTTTGCATGCTTAGGGGCTAATTTAAGTCACGAGTTGTGTGTCTAATTTTAGTAGTTAGACTTCTATTTTTTGTAAGCATGGGATCTTATTTATAGACCCATGAGGCATGTATTGTAATTAATTCTAAGGCAAGTAAAGGCATTGAAGCAAGCAAGGTCAAGGAGATCTATAGGTGTAAGGTCAAGGAGATCAGCTGAAGCATTCAAGGAGGGATACCAACTCAGGCTTTAGAGTTGTTGTGTTGAGCAAGAGAGAGAGGGAAGAAGGTCTTGAGGTGTGGCAAGCCTTTGAGGTGGAGGAAGAAGTGGCATCTTCCTTATTGTATTTTCTTCTAGTAATATCTAATACAAAGAGTGTGTATTGTCTCTCAAATTCTTTGTTGTCTCATGTTTCTAGCTACTTTATCATTTTGGTATAATTCCGTGTTTAATTGCATATAAGATAGTAATCAATTGTGCTCTAATTGGTAGAGCTACAGATCCCCTGACAAGTGGTATCAGAGCTACGATTTGCAGGAAGCAGGGTATTGTTTTTGATTACAGGTCATTCACAAGGTTTTCTAATTGAGTGGGAGTTCAGCAATGGTAGAAGAAAGCAGGCTACGAATGGAGAAGTTTAACAGCAAGAATTATCAACACTGGAGGATGCAGATTGAGGACTATCTGTATCAGAAGGATCTGTACTTACCGTTGGGTGGGGTTGCATGCAAGCCCACAGATATGAAGGATGAAGAATGGAACGTTCTTGATCGGAAGGCTCTCGGTTCCATAAGGTTGAACCTTGCATCGTCTGTGATCTCCAGCTTATCACAGTGCAAGACAACGGAAGAGTTGATAAAGTCCTTGGCAAATTTATACGAAAAGCCCTCAGCTTCTAATAAGGTATATCTTATGAAGCAGCTATTTACTTTGCAAATGCAGGAAGGTGGATCGGTACATACTCATCTCAGTGATTTCCATGGTTTGGTAAACTAATTAGCTTCAGTCAATATTGTTTTTGATGATGAGGTAAAGGCTCTCTTGATTTTATGTTCTTTGCCTGAAAGTTGGGACGGTATGGTCATGGCAGTAAGTAATTCTGCATCTGCTTCTAAAATCTTAAAAGTTGATGATGTTGTGAGTGTGATCTTGAATGAAGAAATACGCAGGAGAAGCATAGGTGAATCATCAGGGAATGCTCTAAGTGCAGAAAGCAGGGAATGGCAAAGGGAAAAGGTTGAGCAAGGGAAATCAAGGTCAAGAAGGAGATCCGAGTCCAAAGGTATTACCTGCTGGTTTTGTGGAAAGAAAGGACATACAAAGAAGAAGTGTTGGTTGAGAGATAAAGAGAATCAACATGCAGGTATGGGAGAAGCAAAGGATGCAAATATTGTGATGCAGGATGCTCTCATACTTTCTTCAGATAGTCAGGTAGGATCATGGATTTTAGATTTTGGTTCATCTTTTCATGCATCCCCAAACAGAGATTTGTTCTACGAGTATGAACAAGGAGACTTTGGAGTTCTTTATTTAGGGGATGGTACACCTTGTCAGATAGTTGGCAAAGGGAAAGTGCAGCTGAGATTGTAGATTGACAACACGTGGGTGTTGAAAGAGGTCATGCATGTTCCGATTCTGAAGCAGAGTCTGATTTCTGTAGGAAGGTTGGGAGATGAGGGATGCACAATAACCCTCACAGTGGATTCTTGGAAGGTTACCAAGGGAGCACTTGTTCTAGCAAGAGGTAAGAAAGTAGATACCCTTTATCTGTCTACTTGTATTACTGATTCTACTTCTGGTGTAGATTCGAAGATGTGGCCTAATAGGCTTGGTCACAAGAATAGGAAGGGAATGGAAGTTCTTGATTCAAAAGGTATGCGTTCAAATTTGGAAAGCATAGATACAGTTCATTGCAAAAAGAGGAAATTTGATGCTTTTGACAGGAACAAAGAAGCCTTAGTGTTTTTGGAGGATATGAAGGACAAAGATCAGTCACAGGGGCTGAATAAGTCTGAGCAGGGCAGCATGGACAGAGGTTTGATCTAAGAAGAGATCGTGGATGAAAATTTCATCACTTACAGGAACACATAGACACAGATGTCGGTAGCTTGGCACCGACGTCAGTCATCCAGATACCGACATCGGTCATGTGCAGACCAGCAGGGTCGGTAGGTCGGACAGGAGAAGTCTGATGTCGGTCATAAGGACTGACATCAGCAGGAGGGACATCGGCGTCGGCCAGGGAAATGACGTCGATAGTCAGGATCAGTGCAGGGAACTGACATCGGTCGGGAGCAGACTGGGAGATGGCCTAGATCGGTCACTGGAACGGATGTTGGGTGAATTACTAAGTCTCAAACACCCATGTGGAGGTCAGGAAAGGTATGTGAACCTCATATTCATTGTTCACCTTATTTATATTGCTTACTGATAGTCACGAACTAGGAAGATGGAAGAATCAATGCAGGTAGAATCCAGAAACAGTGGGAGCTTGGCATGGATGAGGAGTGTGAGTCCTTGGAGAACCAAACAGGTATTTGTTGGTAGTGTTGTCAGCTAGAAGAAAGCACTGGATAGAGGGATGGATTCCCGTTTTAGAGAAGAGAGTGGATGGATACATGAGACAGAAGGCTATGGTATATGGTCTTGATTATGCTGCAGAACAATGGAGGTTTGACCATTGTATTTTATCTTTACCAGGTTGGATAATATTAGCTACATTATCCTGTTACTGTATTGTGTTACTTGTTGTAGGGTTTCATATACAGGGAGTTTTCTGAGCTAAGGGTAGAGTTGGTTCAAAGGTATGTCATGGAGAATTTGGGAGCATCAAAATTCTTGTGGCATAAGATACAGGTATTGCATCAAAGGTTTACGTGGTGGTTGGTCTTCAAGAGTGACATTGAAGAGGGATACAGAGCCTAAGGAACAAAATAGATGGTGTACAAGTACAGGTACAAGTTACAACTGTTTATCTCCAAGTGGGAGATTGTTGTGGTGTGGAGCTAAAAGCTTCAACTATTTGCAGACACTAGAAGGAAGGATGCTGAAGAACCAGAGCCACCGGCATCGGCAGTATGACCGACGTCTGTCAAGTGCAGTGGAGAAGGAGACCGGCGACGGCAGGAAGTCGGCCGACGTCGACAGCACCAGACCAGTAGGGACCGGCATCGGTCACCTATGTATTTTTGGAACTTCTGTTGACGAACAGTCAGTTAGTTGAACTGAGTGTTTGCATGCTAAGGGGCTAATTTAAGTCACGAGTTGTGTGTCTAATTTTAGTAGTTAGACTTCTATTTTTTGTAAGCATGGGATCTTATTTATCAACCCATGAGGCATGTATTGTAATTAATTCTAAGGCAAGTAAAGGCATTGAAGCAAGCAAGGTCAAGGAGATCTACAGGTGTAAGGTCAAGGAGATCAGCTGAAGCATTCAAGGAGGGATACCAACTCAGGCTTTAGAGTTGTTGTGTTGAGCAAGAGAGAGAGGGAAGAAGGTCTTGAGGTGTGGCAAGCCTTTGAGGTGGAGGAAGAAGTGGCATCTTCCTTATTGTATTTTCTTCTAGTAATATCTAATACAAAGAGTGTGTATTGTCTCTCAAATTCTTTGTTGTCTCATGTTTCTAGCTACTTTATCATTCTGGTATAATTCTGTGTTTAATTGCATATAAGATAGTAATCAATTGTGCTCTAATTGGTAGAGCTACAGATCCCCTGACATATATTGTATATCCTAATCAATCCAAATCAAGATCGAGCTTGGTCTCTATGTTTCTTTTCACCATCTTGGGCCCAACTTGGGCTTGGTTCCATGTATTGTTTGCTCAGGTCAAAAAATTGACTCCTCGACTCTCATGGAAAGCTATCTAAGCTCTTCTTTGACTTATTAGCTATTAGCCATTTAACACTTACACTTTTACTCTTAGGATCATCTTGTTAGTTTGCTACTTTATGTGCTTACACCATATGGTGGCCTTGTGGGAATTCTTAGTTCATCAACCCTTGTGAATCGTATAATATTCTGCATGCTTGACACCTGTCAGTTATGTGTTCATCCTTAAGTTCTTGCTAAAGATTTGAACCCAAACAACTACTTTGTGAGCTTAAAATTTATGTTTGCATGACCATCATTTGACATTTGTGAGAACGTATTTGACATCCCGTAGATCATCAAATTTAATTTCACATAGAATTTTGTTTTAGCTTTAATTCAATGTTAGCATGAATATCTTATGATTTTTGACCATTTTTGTAGATCTACATCTTAAAGCATGAGAATCATGGAGGCACCAAACTTTTAGGAGATATTATTCTTACCAAAAGGGATGAACCCTTTTGATCCATTGGTCTTAGAAGTTTCCCAAGTGAATATATTAAATACTCAAGGTGGCTAGTCTATTTGATCTTGCGTGATGTCCTGGCTCAAAAATGGCTAAGTATGGAAAAACAATGGAATTTGGTTGAGAGGCCAACTTTGGATCTCCATAAATTTTGATGCACTTCAGTGAAGGACCTGAAACTTGGTTCATATAGATTTTGCACAAATATGAATAAACCCATATGACTAATTTTCCTTGACTTGGCCATATGTGGTAATGGTGACGTCAGTAAAGTGCCTACTCAAAAATTCTACCACTAGACCAAATATGTCTAGTAGATGAACACAATGAAGAACCTGATGGATCCCTTGTATTTCCACACTCGTTTCAAGCGCTCTTGACAGTCTATAAGGACTTTGTAGCTCTAGACTTGTCTTTGGAAATTGAAAAATTACACTTTAAGTGAACTTAAAGTGTTTCAAAAGATTTGTAAGATGCATGACCCTTTTGACTCACTCATTCCATCTAGAACTTTGTTAAATATCTTTTATCATTTGACTAATATAGAACTCTACTCAACCCCCTTCAATCTATGCTTGATCTTTCAAGATAAATTTATGTATGTAGGCCAAAATTGGCCAACACTATCTACATCTATCTAACACTTTTTGTAGGTTACTCACATGGATCTCTCCCTTTGTAGTAGTTCTCTCTTTTCTTGAACCATTAGTCCTTTTTTGGTCTTTTGGTTTCCCTTTTTATCTCATGAGTTGCATTGTAAAACCGTGGATAGGACCTGGTCTTCCTCATGATGTACCATAGTCTTATTTATCTTTATTCCTTTTTACATTTCATTGTTTCACCCTCGAGGGTTTCTTTTTGTGAGTTTAATTATAAGACCATGGATAGGACCTGACACTCCTCACAAAATACCATCTTTTGCTTACCTTAACTATTTTTCATTTGCTTTTTGGAACCCTCATGGGTTTTTCTTTTATGAGTTGCAGTGTAAGACCATGGATAGGACCCAAGCCTCCTCATAAAATTACCATCTTTCCATTCCTTTTATAAGAACAATGTTATTTGATACTTGTTCTCAAACTTTAGCTTTTGCTTCTTTTGTTAGATGGAATTTTCACAACAATCTATGTTAGCATGTTTTCATTCATTTCACTCATTCTTATGATAAAGAATCACACTTTTTTGCCATTGTATCTGTTTTCACCCTTTGTCACATTTTTTACAATTTGAAGTAATTCAAATTATTCAATGTGTCACTCCTCTTGATTTCCCTTTCCTTTCACTCCACATTGGATAAAATAAGGTCGTAGTCAAGATAGAACTTTTATTTCACCTAGATTTATGAGACTCTTAAACCCATGATATTTGAAGTTCTCTCTCTTAGAAACCAAGTCCCAAGTATTCAAATGAAAGTCATCTTTAGCACTCATGTTTGGTTTTCTAAATCCGTATGGAGGAGAAATACAAAAAATCCACCAAAAAAGCTAAAAGCCAAATAATTTAAATCAAAATGCAATGATATACAAAAGACAACATACAATTTTTAAAATTCAAATCACACCAAAAGATGTGATTCCAAGCACATTTTATATTTCTAATTGAAGCACAAACTCCACATTTGGCCTCACATAGAGCCAAGGTCCATTGGGGTCTGGTAGGCTAGTAGATTGGAATAGGGGAATTCAACAAACTCTATGGTGCTACCTACTTTCTCATGAAAGTACCCAATCTTCACAGTAGACTGATGACTCTATAAGGGGTCTTGAAGAATGGGGAACTATTGTGGGAAGGTAGGTCCATTTTACTTTTCATGCATATAACCTTTATGGGATGATCTAATGATCTACATACTTAATTTGTTGACATAAGACTTGTGTGAGTAAGAGAAGTTCTTCAGAGTCCTTAAGGTCAAAAGTCTTCTTGTTTTAACAAACCTAATTTGATTGTCTTGAATTTGATATAGAGTTATTATACCTTGGTTTTTGTTTCATTCTCCCCTCCACCCATTCTATTTCCCCCTTTGACAAGCATGTGTGATTCCAAATCTATTTTCCCTTCTTATTTAATTCCTTCTTATTAATCTCTTATATACATGCTACCACTACTTTGTTTTAGTTTTATTTATCCTTAGAACAAAAAAATATATCTGAGTAACTATGGATTACTTTATTTACACCATCAATTTATATTTATATACTTGTTTTAATTTCCATTTACCATTTGTCATTTGTTTTACTATCCTAATGTTATGGAAGCCTGAGTTTGTACCCTTTTGTCATTGCTTGGTGAGGTTGGATTGTTAATTCTCATTCACCAATGTTGTTTCCCCTTTTATTCACCTTTTTCCATTATTGAGTGAGATAAGGATTGTTACTGATCACTCATCAATGTTGTTTTACCATTTTGGTTTTTTTGCTTGCCTATCTTTGTTTAAGTAAAGATTGTTACTAATTTTACATTGATGTTTGATTACCATCCTTTTTGACTTGTATCCCTGGTTTGAGTTGGTGAGTTTTCCTTTCTTACTTAAGGTTTACTTGTTTGATTTTTTTGGTCTTTAGTAGCCTTGGTATTTTGGTTACCCAATTTACTCTTGTTTTTGACTTGGTCATTTGGTCTAACATAGCACTTGTTACCCCATCTTGCCAAATTCCCAAGTACATCCCATCCACATAATACCAATTATCTTAGCTTTCCTACGTTTTTTTGTTTTTTCTCTTTAGTTTTGTATTCTTGGGTTTGTCAAAAGCAGTCTCTGTGAACTACACAATCAAAACTAATAACACAACAGACAACCATCTAGTGATAAAGGTAAGTCAGGGTATGCATCACATTTAATTTTCAATTATTTCATTTTCCATCATTTAATTTCAGTTATTTAATGATTTAAAATTCCATAATTTTTTTTAGCTTCAATATTATGTGTCCTTATGTTCTTTTATCAAAGCGCCATCCCCTATTGCACCTTAGTGACATATGATGAGATTCAAGTAGGGCATATGTATACACATAATATTTTCAAATTTTATTAAATGTTGATGCTTTACATCTTACAAGAACCCATTGAGATTCAATCTCTCTGAGTGCATGCCCTAAGGGGTGCACCGAGAAAGGGGTGGGTGGACCATTGATGCTTCTTAGGATTGTTGTCCATTATTGCCATATTAATACTAGTCCAACTAGATCCTAAAACCATTCCCTAAGTTATTACTCCTCACTTGCACACTCCTCCAGTCTTTTTCCTCTTCCCATCCCTCTTTTCCTCACTTTATGTCCCTTTTGTCAATCAAATGTACTAGATCAACCCTGTATAGTTTTGGGATATTTTCACTTAGGAATTCGGTTAGCCTTTGGTTGACCTAGCTCAAGACCTAGTGAATAATTGACCATAATTGTACTAGGTCGATTGGGTCAACCTTCTCAATTAAAAATTTTAGAAGGGATTAGGGTCAAATCCACCTATAAATACAAGATCATTTTGTTATTATTTTAATATGTAATCAAGAGTTATTAGTCATTTACTCTTCTTTACAATATATTCTTTCACCATTCTACATGATGAGTCTTAGCTTAGGGTTTTTACTTTGAGAATCTAGTCTTGTGGAGAAGCCTTGGATATTTTGGCCTTTCTTAGTGATCCTTAAAAACCATAACAACCTCTTGTGAATCCCCTTTGGCCAAGGGAGAGATTGAGTCTTGATGGGTTTATCATTCAGGTAAGTATTCTCTAACTTTGGTCCTCTCTTTAGTAGATAGAAGTAGTATAAGTATTAACTTCAAATAATATTACTCTTCATATTCCATGTATTAGGTTCTTAGTCATACTTAGCTTAATTGAGATTATCCTATACATGTTTTTATTGTTTACTAACTCCTCATGTTGTGCCACAAGATTTGATGAACACTAGATTAGATTTGATTTACTTGTTAGTAGTTTAGGTGAAATATCATAACTCAGGACTCCCTTAGGGTTATTACATGATTATGCTTGTTTGGAGGCTTTGGAATCCTCTCTAGCATGGTGTATTGCGATAAGAGATACCCTAATCAGGTCTAGCGGATCCCCATATTGGTCATGTTCCTACTTAACAAATGTGTTCGCATTCAAAAGTGTATGATATGATCTATCTGCTCTGAGCTATGATTGATTTATAAACATAATGTATTTCTAATTGCATATACCTTGAGTGTGCTTGAGATTGAAAATATTTGAAATTTGGGCTTAAGACAGTTGTAGATTGTAGTATGCAGTAGAAGAGTAGAATAGAGATTAATAACCTTGATTTTGCTCAACTTATTTCTTATTTGAGTAGGATTTTTGCATCTATTTTCCATCTATTATAGTGTTTTGTAGCTTGTGTGGATACTAAAATGTGCTTAGGCCAACCTTAGGAGGGTTACACATTTGAAAATATATCTATTTAGGAGTCTTAGGGTAAGAAACACTAGAAGCATGTTGGGGACATGAGCACCATGTGGCTCTAGTGTCTTTAATTTGGTGTTAGTGTCTAGCTAGTAGGTTGTTGGGCACAAAAGGATAAGATCTGGGAATGCATGTATGAGACTATGTTTTGGCTAAGTGGAGATCTCTATGGTCTGCACAATGGCTGAAAAAGTGTGATAAAGGCTTTAGGATAGGTTTAGGGCTAAACTAGGAATAAGTTGTCTCAAGCAACACTTTTAACATCCAAATACCACTTTTAGGTGATTACAAATTGCATCTCATAAGGATGAATGGATGGAATTATACATACACATAATTTACTTGATGACATCGTGCATGAGTGTTATTTCAGTCTTTAAAAAAATAGTAGGGGGCTAATTGAGGCATGCACCTTGAAAAAAATACCAAAATTATATGCCTTAGCAAGTGTGGACTTGAGCTCAAGTGAAGGAGAGATAATTATGACATTTTCATACATCCAATTTCATATTTGATAGATGTTTTTGGAGATCATTTGTTAATGAAGGATTTCAAAGATTTTAAGATTTGTCAGACTTACACAACCATTCCTAGAACATGTTGACCACATTTAGAAGGATTTTCAATGTCAGAGCATTATGATTCTGGTATTTTCATTATCACATGGTTTAATTTTGGATTTGTTGTTAATGTGTAGTCTAGTTTTGGTTGTTGTATTAAATATATTTTTTAATAATTTTATATGCTCTTAAATAATGTTTCAAAAAATATTATGGTTAGAACTTTCACTTTCTTTCAAAATTTTGGTGAGTTAGAAAATAGGTACTTATCCATCAAATTATCTTGTATTCTTGTTTCAAAATTATTTCATCCGTCTTGGCAATATGAAGATATTTATTTACTCTATTAGTTTTATTTATATTAGATTTTATTATTACTTTATTTTAATGCATTTATTTTAGTACTTTTAACATTTGTGCACCTTCCACATTAAAAAATTGTTTGTTTGGTTTGATACTAGAAAATTTGTTAGATTGCAAAATAATTTATGAGTTTTGTTAGTTTAGTTTTAGTGAAAAATAATCTCTTTAAATTTGATGTGAATCTTATGAAATTGTTGATTATTTCTCGCAAGAGTATCAAATCCTCTTGAATTTTGTCAATAGCCTTCACTTTTGTCTTTTGATTAGAAATCTCTCTCAGATTCTTGAATTGATGTTCAAAACTTCCTAATTTATTCTTTCATTCAGTCCTAATCCACTCCAAGAGACCTTGCAAAAGCATAAAAATAAGATCAATAATTTGGGGCAGTGTGGGGAGGGAGTGGGGGAGAGGGTGGGGGGCTATTTTAGTCAAAACACTATTTTTAGACAATTTGGAAATCAACACTCATGCAGTCTAGCAAGTAATCCATTCTAATAAATATATTGACCCTTACCTCGTTTTATGAGATGCAAGAAACTAATATATTCTATATGCATTTTCACTATTTTTCTTGTGTATTTTTTGTACAAATGAACTCCTAAGAATCTTTATTTATTATAAATATTTGAAATTAAATTAGGTACCATGCATACACAGAGTGACTTATAGAAAGTAAGAAACTAAAAAAGAGGGAAAGGAGAAATGCATGTACACATGAATTATAAAGGGGCTAAAGCTCAAGCTAAGTTATGGGTGTGATGAGGATAAAAGAGGAATTTTAAAATAAGTTGAGGCTAAAAAAGGATGCCTAATGAAAATATATTTATTCATTGGATGACAACAATAAGTTTCATAATACTCAATCTTACCTAGATATGTAATATAAGTCCCATCATACTAAACTAATAAAAATACTAAATAATATCATAGGACCATTTTTGGATGTATACATAATGCCTTACATTGATGTGTGTGTGTTTTTCAAAGTAAAACAAACAAATGTATATGAGAGAGATCAATGAAAAAACCATGACTACAAAATATAAATTATTTTAAAATATAAATATAATATAAAATATAAACCATGACAAGTGTATATGAGAGTTCACCTTATCTAGAATACAAAATATTACGGCCTAAAAAATAAAAATACCTCATCTCCTTGCTATCAACATGAATGGCATTATCTATCAATGATGTGTCCAAATTTATAGTGTACTCGCAAGCAAACAAAAATGTTTGCAATTAAATCAATGTCTATGTAAATCAATGATAAAGAAAACAAAAATGTTTGCAATTAAATCAATGTCTATGTAAATCAATGATTAAGAAACATATGAAATAGGTGAATAAAATAAAAGTAAAAACATATAAAACTAGTGGTGTGCGAACTATACCATTGTAAATGTATAATATTTGAATGTGTTTAAAATGATATATAACCCTTTGGTGTGTAAAATATATTTTATAACTCTGATTTTTTTCCTTAATTAAAAAAACATATATATTATAAATATTTATTGTAAACCTCTAATTATGTGGGAAAAAATATTATAAATAATGACATAAAAAAAAGTGTGAAATTTGATATATAAACATTATAATCATGTGTATATAAACATATAAACAATTACATATAAAATGTAAATGAAAGTCTTGATTTTAGAAAATATTAATTTGTAGCATTATATGAACGAAAGTAATTTTAAATCTAAATTGGTGAATCAATCTTAAAATATATAAGACAATTAAAAATTGTGTGTAGATACCCAAACATATGCTCAAACTTAAAGATGCATAACACATATTCTCATAAACATTGTACATGATCTGCACTAATAAACATTATAAATGATCCAAACCAAAAAAAAACATTATACATTATCTAAATCCTTGTCCATGACCAATTTAATATTAAGTTGTTGCATCAAAATATAGCAGATAAAAGAAGGTTTTATGTTACATAGATATTAAATAGAATATATATATATATATATATATATATATATATATATATATATATATATATATATATATGAATTTATTTTTATTCTTTTTTAGATGTAATTTTTTATTTAGGATCATAAATCTATGTTGAAGCAAATATTTTAAAACATTTAATTAAATATAATATATATTTTTTAATTAATAATATATTAAATCAAATCATTTATTTAATAGTGTGTGTATATATATATATATATATATATATATATATATTGAAATGCCATAATTTTTTTAGGAGTGACAAACCTATGATAAAGTTAAACCCTTAAAATATTTAATTTAAATTTTTTATCATTTAATATAAAATAATCTTATAATTATTAATATATTGAATAAGTGATATATTTTATAAAATTCTAATTAATTATAACTTACAACAAATAAATATCTAATCAATAATATATTAAATCAAGTAGCATATCTCAAAAGTTTACGATTTTGTTTTAATATAAAATTTTAATTATTTATAATTTACAATAATTTGTTATATATTTTTTTAATTGAAGAATTAATATTTAGATTAAAAAAATTGGCATCTTTTAATTGAAAATCACATTCCTATTAATAATACAATGTATGTGTCATGGCATTAGGCGTTGATTCTTAATTCCTAATAAAAATTAAAAATGAATGGATGCCATCACATTATCAGGTGAATGAATAATTAACCTTCTTCAAATTACACTCAAACCTAATGATATTTGTTTTACCAAATTAACCTTACACTTAAACCTAGTCTCATCCAACCCAATTAAAATGTGCCAATTAATTCTCAAGTCATTGTAGTACGTAAAGTTTCCTCCATAAAATTAGTTTTTTGTAATTGAATGTTGGGACTTTAGAGTAATAACTGCTTGGGAGAGAATTTACTAGCAATTGATCCAAAGGTGCAAGTTACACCAAAAGGGATGTTTTCATCTTTTATGTTTATGTTATTAAGTGCTTATGAGTGTGACATGGGTGAGGAATAGTCATGAATAATTAATTTGAAATGAATTTTTTGTGTATTTATTGTTAGGATCTTACAACACAATTGATTACTTTTGTGTAAGCAACTAAACACAGAATTAAACCAAAAATAATAAGTAACTAGAAATCAGAAACAACAAAGAGTATGAGATACAAGAAACAACCAATCTTGTATTAAACTCTTCCAGAAGGAAATACAATGAAGAAATCTCTCTCTCTTCTCACACCTCTTAGATGTACAGATCTCTTTCCCTTAAGAGTTTTCTCTCTCTCTCAATTACAACCAATTCAATCCTTGAATTGTCTACAGTTTTTTCCTTACAAGCTATGAAGATCTAACCCTATTATATAATACTAGGATTCATGAGCTATGTATTCTCCACCGTTAGATACACCTCTTAATCAAAGGTTCAAATCTGTCCTGCCAAAAATAGAAACGCGGACTTAAGACTAACAGTCAATCTTATCATGCAAACAATCTGTTCTTCCTCAAAATTAGAATTTTGGGAATGCATAGGTGACCAACATCGGTCCCTTTCTATCTGCATATGACCGATGTCGGCCGATCCATAACCAACATCGACAGTTCTGATCATACCCTGACCAATGTCGGTGATTGTGTAACTCCAACAACCAATGCATTTGCTCATCTGGTGAAGCTTTTAGCTCCACAACTCAACAATCTCCCACTTGGAGATAAACAGCTGCACCTGTACCTGTACAACAACATCCTCTAGCTTGTTTCTCCATCTTCAAGTTTAATCTTGAAGACCAACAAAATTTGAATGAAGATTCAACTTCTCCTTTGTTACTGGCTTTGTTAACATATCAACAGGGTTCTTATCCGTATGGATCTTTTCCAACTTCAACTGACCATCCTCCAATACCTGTCTAATGAAGTGGTACCTAAGCTGTATATGTTTGGTTCTTGAATGAAAGGCTGAATTCTTTGCCAAATGAATTGCACTTTGACTATCACTGTATAATCTGCAACTCTCTTGCTCCTTTCCCAACTCTTCCATGAACCGAGTCATCCAAATCATTTCCTTGCTAGCCTCTATGACTTCAATGTATTCTGCCTCTATAGTAGACAAGGAAACAACCTTCTGCAACTTTGAAATCCATCTAACCGCCGTTCCACCAACAGTGAACACATATCCTGTGGTGCTTCTCCTGCCATCCAAGTCACTTGCCATATCTGAATCTACATACCCATGTAGAGAATTGTTTGACCCTCCATAGCACAAATGCCTACTGCTGGTCCCTCTTAGATATCTGAGAATCCACTGAATTGCTTTCTAGTGTTCCTTTCCTAGATTGGCCATAAACTTGCTGACAACTCCCACTGCTTGGGCAATATCAGGTCTAGTACATACCATTGCATACATCAGGTTCCCAACTGCTGAAGCAAATGAAACTCTACTCATGTACTCAACCTCACCATGTGATTTAGGACACTGTTCTTTGCTCAACTTGAAGTGTCTAGCCATAGGTGTGCTTACCAGTTTTGCATCCTGCATATTGAACCTCTTCAACACCTTGTTCACATAATCCTCTTGAGACAAAATCAAACTATGATTTTTCTTGTCTCTCTTAATACTGATGCCAAGGATTTTCTTCGCTGCTCCTAAATCCTTCATGGCAAATGTGTGAGCTAATTTTACCTTAATCTCAGTAATATCCTGCATGTGTGAACCTGGAACAAGCATATCATCTACATATAGTAACAGGATAATATAACTACCATTATCCAATCTGTTAAAATAAACACAATGGTGAGATTGACATCTACTAAAGCCATGCTCTGTCATAAACTTGTCAAACCTCAAATACCATTGTCTTGGAGCCTGCTTAAGACCATATAAGTTTTTCTTCAACCTGCACACAAGTTTCTCTTTACCTTTGACCTCAAAACCTTTCAGTTGATCCATATATATTTCTTCATCCAAATCTCCATGAAGAAATGTGGTCTTAACATCAAGCTTCTCAAGATGCAAATCCTCAATAGCAACTAAAGACAATATAGTCTGAATAGAAGTCATTTTTACTATAGGAGAAAAAATTTCACCAAAATCAATACCTAGTTTCTGTGCAAATCCCTTTACTACCAACCTAGCCTTATGTCTCATTTGTCCATTCTCTCTTTCCTTTAACCTGTAAACCCATCTATTTTTTAGTGCTTTCTTTCTGGCTGACAACTCAACCAAATCCCACATTTGGTTCTCTTCCAAGGAATCAATTTCCTCATTCATGCCATGCTCCCACTATTTCCTGGATTCTACCTGCATTGCCTCATCAAAACTTTTTGGTTCTCCACCATCAATGAGCAACAAGTAGTACAAAGAAAGGGAATAATGAATTGGAGGTTTACTTACCCTTTCTGACCTCCTCATGGGCATTTGAGACTCATTCAAAACTTGTTGTCTGCCCAAATTTCTTTCTGTCAGTGACCGATCTTGATCATCTCTGGTCGATGTCGATCTGCACCTGACCGACATCGATTCCACCTGACCGACGTCAGTTTCTTCCTAACCAACATCAGTTCCTACCTGACTGACATCAATGTTTGTGTTTTTCAGTGTTTGAAGATTTTTACTCGCGAGGTCATTTTGGATCATAACCTCATCCAAATCAACATTGCCCTGCTCAGAATTATTCAACCTCTTGAGCTGATCACTGTACATCACCTTCTCATTAAAAACTACATCACGGCTTCTAATAATTTTGTTAGTTTTTAAATTCCACAACGAGAATCTGAAATCTCCAGAACCATAACCAATGAATGTGCACCACATAGATTTAGCATCCAGCTTCTTTTTATTTTCTTTATCAATGTGCACAAAAGCTTCAGAACCAAAAACTCTGAGAAATGAAAGATCTACCTTTTTACCTATCCAAGCCTCTTCTGTAATTCCACCATCCAGTGCAGTAGAAGGTCCTCTGTTAATCAGGTAAACCGCAGTATCTACAACTTCTACCCAAAACTATAAGGACAAACCAACATGCAACTTCATACTTCGTGCACGCTCCATTATTATTCTAATCATCGTTTTAGCAAATCTATTTTGTTGAGGTGTCCTTGGAACCATCCTTTCCCTACGTATTCCACTCATAGAATAGTAACTATTGAATTTATTGCTACAGTACTCACCACCATTGTCAGATCTAAGGCACTTCAATCTCAAACCTGTTTCATTCTCAACCAAAGCTTTCCATTTCTTAAATGTGTTAAAAACATCAAATTTCCTCTTTATGTAATAAACCCATACCTTTCTTGTAGCATCATCAATGAAAGAAACATAATATTGTGATCCTCCAATAGAAGCTACCTGAGCTGGTACCCACATGTCTGTGTGAACAAGCTCCAACTTGTGCTTCTTTGTTGACTCAGTTTTGAGAAACCTCACTTTCTTCTATTTTCCAAAAATACAATGCTCACAGAAATCTAGATCTATCCTTTTCAAATTTAAAAGCTTACCTTTTGACTTAAGAACATTCATTCCCTTCTCACTCATGTGACCAAGCCTACAGTGCCACAACTTTACATCTACATCTAAAGTAGATAAAATAGAAGGAGAATGATCAGTAATATAGGTACATAGATAAAGTGTACCTACTCTCTTACCTCTGGCTAATACAAGTGCACCCTTAGAAACTTTCCAAGATTCAGCTGTGGGAGTTACTGTGCAACTTTCATCACCCAACTTTCCTACAGAAATCAGATTCCTCTTTAGGATGGGTACATGCATGACATCCTTCAACACCCATGTGTTGCCATTCTGCAATTTCAGCTGCACTTTTCATTTTCCAACAATTTGACAAGGTTCATCATCCCCTAAATAAACTTTTCCAAAATCTCCATGGACATAATCATTAAAAAATTCTCTATTTGGGGTTGCATGGAAAGAGGCACCATAATCTAAAACCCAAAATTCTACTTTATTATCCAAAGAAAATATAAGAGCATCCTGTGCAACAATACCTGCAACTTTTGCTTCTTCTTTATCTTCATGCTGATTTTCTTTGATATCCTTCAACCAACAATCTTTCTTTGCATGCCCTTTCTTTCCACAATTCCAGCAGGTTATTCTTCCATTTCTAGATTTGGATCTACTTCTCATCTTTGACTTTGACCTTGATCTCCCTTGCTTGCCTTTCTCTCTTTGTATTCCCCTGCTTTCAATACTTAAAGCATTACCTAATGTTTTCCTTGTGCTTTTCCTGTGAGTTTTTTCATTCAAGATTACACTAACAACATCATCAAATTTCAAGATATTTGAAGCAGATGCAGTACTGCCATTACCAAACTATGCCAACTTTCAGGTAAAGAGCATAAGATTAAGAGAGCCTTAATTTCATCATCAAAAACTATTTTGACTGAATTTAACTGATTTACTATTGCATGGAAATCATTAAGATGACTAGATATAGATCCACCTTCCTACATTTGCAAATTAAATAATTACTTCATAAGATATACCTTATTCAAAGTTGAGGGTTTTTCATATAAATTTGCCAAAGTATCTATTAACTCTACCGTTGTCTTTGCCTGTGATAAGTTGGAAATCACAGAAGATGCCAGGCTCAACCTTATAGATCCAAGAGCCTTTCTATCAAGAACATTCCATTCTTCATCTTGCATATCTGTGGGCTTGCATGTAACCCCACCCAATGGTAAGTATAGATCTTTCTGATACAGATAATCTTCTATTTGCATCCTCTATAATTGCTAATTCTTGCCATTGAATTTGTTCATTCTTAGTTTACTTTCTTCTGCCATTGCTTTACTCCCACTCAATCAAAAACCCTTGTGAGTGAATTCTGTAATCAACAAACACAAACACGCTCTACCACTTGTTAGTGAACCTAGCTTTGATACCACTTGTTAGGATCTTACAGCACAATTGATTACTTTTGTGTAAGCAACTAAACACGTAATTAAACTAGAAATAATAAGTAACTAGAAATCAGAAACAACAAAGAATATGAGATACAAGAAACAACCAATCTTGTAATAAACTCTTCCATAAGGAAATACAATGAAGAAATCACTCTCTCTTCTCACGCCTCTTAGATGTACAGATCTGATCCAAAACTCAAAAGTTTTGATTGATAAATATCACAATAACATATAAATAACACAGTAACAATGAATTCTCTGAGAAGAGATGTAGTATTACTCAAAATCGCAATACAAATATATGCTTATCTCTGGGAAGAGATGTCTGTCTTCACATTTCGGGTTACCTCTTATTTTATACAGAATTTGAAAGCATGGGGAGGATGTGGAAGGTCACCAATCTCGAGGGAGATGAAGTGGTATGACTTCAAATATTTAAAACAATACATAATTCGAGGAATTACTATTTTTAGAAACTTACTATTTTTAGACAGCACTATTAAAATTAAAATTTGAGGCACTTCCGTTGGGTTTTCAAGGGTCAAAATTCATTTATAAAAGCTCAATGCCATTTCACGATGTTTCCCTCGTTCTTAGCTTTCCAACGGTTCAAACGATGAGTCAATTGGAGCTACGGTGCAAAAGTTATGGCTCCCAGAAGTTTCGTCATCAATTGGGGTGGAACTGTCACCCGAATTGTCGCCTAAATTGATGCCTGGATCAAGATCTCTTTCCCTCAAGAGTTTTCTCTCTCTCTCAATTACAATCAGTTCAATCCTTGAATTGTCTATAGTTTTTTCCTTACAAGCTATGAAGATCTAACCCTATTATATAATACTAGGATTCATGAGCTATGCATTCTCCACCGTTAGATACACCGCTTAATCAAAGGTTCAAATCTGTCTTGCCAAAAATAGAAATGCGGACTTAAGACTAATAGTTAATCTTATCATGCAAACAATTTTTTCTTCCTCAAAATTAGAATTCTGGGAATGCACAGGTGACCGACGTCGGTCCCTTTCTGTCTGCATATGATCAATGTCAGTCGATCCATAACCAACGTCGGCAGCTTCCGG